>WOVY01009260.1:0-312529 GCA_013436015.1 Rhipicephalus annulatus
CCCTTGAAACAAACAATTGCTCGACCCATTTCAGTGCGGGTTTCGAGAAGGTAGATCCACCACAGACCACCTTGTTCGTATCGAGGCACAGATCAGAGACGCCTTCGTCCATAAAATTATTCTTCTCTGTGTTTCCTCGATATCGAAAAGGCTTATGATACAACATGGCGTTTCGGAATTCTAAGAGACCTTTCCCACCTTGGCGTGCGCGGAAGAATGTTTCACATAATCAAAAGTTACCTGTCAAACCGGACCATTCCGTGTCCGAGTGGGCACGGTTCTTTCCCAAACATTTGTCCAGGAAACAGGCGTGCCACAAGGTGGTGTACTTAGTTGCACACTTTTTATCATCAAAATGAATTCCTTGCACTTGTCCATTCCTCGCAATATGTTCTATTGTACATATGTCGACGACGTTCAGCTTGGCTTTAAGTCATGCAACTTGGCAATGTGTGAGCGGCAGGTTCAGTTAGGTTTAAACAAGGTCTCCAAATGGGCAGAGGAAAACGGATTTCGACTGAACCCACAAAAAAGCACGTGTGTCTTGTTCTCTCGAAAGAGAGGCATGCACTCGGAACCGACATTCGACTGAACGGGCAACGTCTGTCCGTCAAAGCCGAGCATAAATTCTTAGGCTTAATCTTGGACAACAAGTTGACCTTCGTACCCACATCAAGTATTTAAAAACAAAATGTTTAAAAGCCATGAATGTTATAAAAGTGTTGTCACGTACTACGTGGGGTAGTGATAGGCAATGCCTCATGAACCTCTATAAGCCTCATTCGCACCCGCTTAGATTATGGGGCCGTTGTCTATCAGTCTGCTACTCAAAGTGCTTGAAGATGCTGGACCCCGTGCACCATTTGGGCATCCGCCTTTCTACGGGTGCTTTTCGCACCAGCCCCGTAGAAAGCCTTTATGTTGAGTCAAATGAGTGGTCGCTTCATCTGCAAGAGAACTTACATGTCCTTTGTTTATTTCCTTAAGGTGAAGCAGACAAGGAGCACCCCTCATACTCTACAATTAATGATTTGTCGAGCTCAACTCTGTTTCAAAACAGGCCTTCGATGAGGCAGCCCTTCTCAGTTCGCCTGAAGTGTCTAGCTGAAGAAACTGCAGTGTCACTTGAACACAGTTTAATGGCTCCTGTAGCATACCCGCCACCGTGGCAGTGGCAGACTATAGACTGCGATGTGTCTTTCCTAGAAGTTACAAAACATGCACCTATTGCCCATATCCGAACATACTTTTTGGAACTTCAACACAAATACACACGTCTTGAGTTCTTCACAGATGCCTCCAAGACTAACTCCTCTGTGTCCTACGCTGCTGTCGGCCCATCCTTTTCGGATGCTGGCCCTCTACATCCACGCACAAGTATCTTCACAGCGGAAGCTTACGCGATACTTGTGGCAACTAAACACATCAAACAATTACAAATACAAAAAGCAGTAATTTATACAGACTCCCTCAGTGTTGTAACGGCTCTGCACAGTCTTAAAAAACAAAAAAACCCGGTCCTTGTCTCACTTTACTCCATTTTGTGCACACTCTACACACTCAAACAACATGTTGTAGTGTGCTGGGTGCCAGGGCACCGTGAGATCCAAGGCAACGTGAGGGCGGATCAGCTCGCTGCATCCGTCCATGAGAGCACCGCCATTACATCCATATCAATCCTGGCCCTTGATCTTAAGCCGTCTCTCAAACGAAACCTCCGGGACTACTGGCAGAGCAAGTGGGATACACACACACAAAACAAACTACACGTTATTAAGCTACACCTTGGTCATTGGCTGCCTGTATCGAAATCGCGTCATACAGAGGTAATACTAACGAGACTCAAGATAGGATACACATACACGACACACACATATCTTTTGTCTGGTGGCGATCCACCATTGTGTGACAGATGTGGTGAACCATTAACCGTCCTTCACATGTTAATCCAGTGTAAACACTTAGAAACTATAAGAAAACAACATTTTACATTACCCTACCGACAACATATACCTTTACACCCTGCAATGTTTGTTGGTAGGGAACCGCTTTTTAGTCATAAATCATTGTTAGCGTTTTTTAAAAGAAATTAATAATTTTCATATCATACACCCGGGCATTCCGTAGCACGACCTCTTTAGAGAGGTTTTTGCTGCAGCGGTTACACAAGAAAGCACTTGCCTCACGGCCCTTGGACGCAAGGGTATGAACGAGTGAGGCACTTGTGCTAATGCCATTCATATCCACCATCGTTTTTTATAATCACCAACTCTTGTCATCTATCCTCACCACACACACCTTTCACGGCATGGTCATGATTTTATTACTTGTATGTTTTTACCCGCCTTACCGCGAGGAATTTTATGGCCCTTATACAGCCGCTTATCATTATCACAATCATTGTCCATATTCTTAGTAACATGAACTGGCGCTCTTTGGCCGTGAAATGGCCCTTGCGCCACAAAACTTCAAACATCATCATCATGGAATGATGCCAGAGCAGCGCCCCCTGGCATCTTCACATGTCAATCCGAAACCGAAACTGAAAACCCAAAACACAACAATCATCCCCTCCTCGAAAAAAGCACACCTATACACTGTTTATATTTATACATGCTCGATACCAACATATTTTACAAGGTATGTACATTAGAACATATGAAAATTCAGAACACGGCACACTGAACTCACACACTACGAGTCCTGAAAATGCACTGAAAATATGTACATTGGAAGTCCTGAAAATTCACTAAAAAATTCTATACAACTCAGTACAATATAGATTTGTAGTTCTACGTGACGTAGTCTTCGAACCGACGCGGCTTCTGCCGCTTCCGCTTAGGGCGGGCCCTTTTGGGTGTAGAATCAGGTGCAAGAGCAGAAGAAGATTGTGAAGGCTCTGAACGAGCGTTAAAATTCGCGGTCTCATCAGAGCTCGCAGCATGAGCTTCGGAAGAATTTTGCGGACCGGAGTCCGGTTCAACGGTCTCAGCCGAATTTGAAGGTTCGAAGTGAACCGTATGACTTGGTGTACTTGAACCAGCGACACCGCCTGGTAACTCCTCCCCCCTTGAAGAAGAAATGCCTGTACATGGAGGCCACATGTAACAGTCTGATGCGTAGTTGAAAGGCGTGGACGGAACGTGATGAGGAAGACTTTTAGGCGTTGAAGGCGAATCCGTATGAAAAATAACAAGGCGCGAAGCATTTCAGATGTTACCATCACTTAAGCGGAAAGAAGTGGGGCTAACCTGGCCCAAGACTTTGTAAGGCCCCCGATACTTGGGGCGCTTGCCTGGCACACGAACCTTGACTAGATCGCCAGTGCGAACTTTGGACTGCTTTGCACCTCGACGGGTGTCAACATACTTTTTCATTGCTTGTTGACGAGAAAAAAATCCTGGTGCGGATTTGATCAGGAGAAGACACTGCTATGTTATGAGGCAAAGAGACTATGTCGAGAGCAACTCGCGGTTGCCTACCGTGGAGAAGTTGAGCAGGAGACACTCCAGTGGTGACTTGTGGTGTGAACCTGTACGAAGCTAAACATTCGGTCAAGACTTGCTTGAGGGGACGGTGCTCTAATTGGGCGATCTGGATATGTTCCTTCAGAACGCGATTAAAGCGCTCGAGTTGCCCATTTGATTGGGGATAGAAAACTGATGACCTCAAGTGCTGAATTCCTCGTTGTGAAAGAAAAGCCTCGAAATGTGGGGACTGAAACTGTGGACCATTGTCCGTAACTATGGCATCAGGAAACCCTTCCCGGCTGAAGATTGAAGACAGAAACTCAATGATGACCTCAGAAGTAACCGTATGTGTGAAACAAATTTCTGGCCATTTGGAATGGTAGTCGATGAGAGAAACAATGAACTGGGCATTTTGCGGAACATTATGCAAAGGACCGATGATGTCCATGCCGAGTTTCTGCCAAGGCCGATCAGGCCACTGGACTGGCTGCAACGGAGAAAATGCAGGTTTGGCATACTTGTCAGCTGCCTGACATATATGGCAGTTGTAAACTGCATGCTCGACCTGCTTATCTAAGGCTGGCCACCAGTACCTGTCTCTGAGATTCTGTTTGGTGCGGACAATGCCAGGATGGGCCTCATGGGCAAGCTGTATTAGCTTGTTACGGAAAGAAGCAGGGGGAATCACGCATTCGTCGCGGAAAAGCAAGTCCTCGACACAAGACAGTTCCTGTCGGACTGCAAAGTAAGGCAAGAATTCAGAAGCAAGAGCACATTTGGAAGGCCATCCTTCAAGTAAATACTTGAGAACTTGAGACAAAGTGGAATCTGCAGCTGTAGCTGCCTGAAGCTCAGCTTTAGTAATGCAGGAAGTAACTAATGAAACAACTTCCTCATCCCGCTCTTCAGTAACCGGTATCTGAAGAAGAAGGCGCGATAGCGCATCAGCAACCACGTTATTAGAACCCTTATAATATTGAACACTGAAATTATAATACACGAGTTTGGCACACCAACAGGAAATGCGAATGGGGCGGCGGCCTTCGGATCCTGCAGAAAGAAGAGCAACTAGTGCTTGGTGATCTGTACGTAATGTGAAGTGCCGGCCCCACAAGTAAACATGCCATTTCTCACAGGCAAAAAGACAAGCGAGAGCTTCACGCTCTCCTACTGAATATCTGCGTTCAGCAGGGGTCAATGTACGAGGTGCAAAAGCAATAGTGATCAGCTGATCATCTCTGAGTTGTTGAAACACTGCTCACAGTCCAACATCGCACGCATCCGTCGTGATGACGATGGGAAGCTTCTCATTGAAAATACTAACAGCTGGCTTTGAGGCCAGTAGTGACTTAACTCGAATGAAGCTCTGCTCAGCTTCAGCTGACCAGTTAAAAGGCTGTGCTTGACGAAGTAGAGTACGCAGTGCTTCAACAACATCAGCATAGTGAGGAACAAACTTGGCATAATAACCAACAAGACCTAAAAAGATTGCAAGGTTTTAACATCAGTAGGCCTAGGGGCATTGACAATGGCCTGAACTTTAGATTCAACAGGTGTCAAGCCGCGGGAACTGACCTTATGTCCTAGAAATTGTAACTCATTCACAGAAAAAATGCACTTGTTATTAAGTTTCATACCACATTCACTGATGCGGTTAAGAACAGTATGCAAGTTAGCATCGTGCTCTTCGCGAGTACATCCCCACACCAAAATATCATCCAAGTAACAAAGGGCGCCATTACAACCCTTAAGAATAATTGAAATCATTTTCTGAAACACTGCAGGGGCAGATGCAAGCCCGAAACACACGCGGCGAAACCGAAATAAGCCTTCGTGCGATACAAATGTGGTTAAGTCTCTACTGCACTCAGAAAGTTCAACTTGGTGATAAGCGGACGCGAGGTCCAGCTTGGAAAAACACACCGCTCCGGAGAGCTGATGAAGCAGTTCTTCAATGTGAGGAAGTGGAAACCCGTCTACGACGATCGCCTTGTTCGGTTCTCGTAAGTCGACGCAGAGTCGAAGCGATCCATCTTTCTTCTTGACGACGACCAGTGGAGAAACCCAGTCGGAAGCAGAGACAGGCTCGATGATTCCGCTGGCTTGAAAGCGAGACAGTTCCGCAGAGACTTGCTCACGGAGAAGAAAAGGAATGCGGCGCAGCTTGGCACGCACAGGACACACACCTGGTCGACGCATCACTTTATGCACAAAACCGCACACACAACCCAGTTCACGGGTGAACAGGTGGTGGAATTCAGAAGGCGCGTTGTCTGGAAGATCATCTTGGACGTCGACTTGAGCACACGTCATAGACGCACCGTCGATGTTGATGGACAAAGCCCTGATGGCATCACGTCCCAAAAGCGAGCTGCCATTGGCAGTTACATAAAAAGTAATGGAAGCAGTGCGATTGCGATAGGAGACCTGAGCTGTAAAATGACCTAAATTATCAATCGTTTCCTTGGAATATGTTTGTAGAACGACGTGTGAAGGCAAAAGCCGAATGTTGGAAAAATGACTATGAAAGTCAGCGGCACTGATTAAAGAGACTGAGGCACCAGTGTCCACGAGAAATGACAAGGGCACATGGCCCACTGAAACTACGATGCTGGGCACGGACGTAGTGTGGACGCCATCCACATTTAAAACCGTGACCGTATTGGTTTGTGCAGTGCTCGAAGGAGCGGACGAAGAAACTGGTTCCAGAGGATTTGCTGGACGGGAATTGCATATGGACTGAAAATGTCCGATTTTTCCGCACGCAAGACAAGTGCGGTTTCTCGCGGGACACTGCGCAAAATTGGCTAAATGCCGAGCCGATCCACAACGAAAGCAATGCGCGGTTGCGCTTGGAGAAGAAAATTGCGAACGCGAATTAGGAGCTCGGTGCTGTTCCTGAAAACCCGAATTTGGCGGAATGGGGTCGCCATATTGTCGGCTTCCTCGCCCCCGTGACGCAGAGGTGCCGCCATGTTGGCCGCCGCGCCGAGACGATGAAGGGCCGCCTTGTTGACGCGTCCCATGAAACGAAGAGCCGCCGCCTTGGCCCCCAACAGCAGAAAGTTGCTGCACTGACTGCGGAGCGAATTGCTCCAACTGGGAGCGAATAAGCTCGTCCTCTCGCGCAATCGTGAGGGCTTCGGATAATGAAATCGAGGAGCCCTTTTGAAGCATGCGGCAGCGGACGTTTTGCGAGGTTACCCCGGTGAAAAGCTGATGGCGGATCATATCGTCCTCGAGCGCGCCGAATCCGCACGACGCGGCGAGCGTTCGAAGAGAAGTAATGAACTCGGCGACTGGCTCACCAGGCAATTGTCGCCTTTCTTGGAATTTCACGCGTGCGAGATAATCGCACGAAACATCTTTAAAATGCTCATCAAAAAGAGCAACAGCATCCTTGAAGGCATCGCCCGACGCTGGCGTCGGCGACGCGTTGGTGGCTTCCAAAGTATAGAAGAGCTTTAACCCGGCAGGGCCCAACGCGTTGAGCAGCAGGGCCTTGCGACGCTCGGGCTTGCTGGCGTCCTCCCCGACTGCGTCTGCGTAAGCCTGAAACACCAATTTCCAGTCCGCCCACGGAAGTGGCGGGTCTCCGGGCGAATGAAGAAATAGGGGAGGTGGAATGGGAGACGCCATTTCAAGCAAGAAGAATGAAGAGGTGCAGACGAGAAGAAAATGACGCCAGTACACTGTTTGAAGACGAAGGCAGAGGCGGCGTAGCTGAATGAAGAAATGAAGCGACGCAGCACGCAGTAGCCACCTTGCTGGGAACAAAGAGCGTCTAGGGTTAGCACGAACACGGAGAACGAAACGGGTTCTTACAGGTCCTCGTCGCCATTGCTGTGTTGGGGGCTGGCTGGTCCCGACGAAGCAGAAGAAGAAGAAGACGGCCGACGGAGACGTACGCGGCCGGCGGGGACACCGACCAGCCCGAACACGCGGGTTGGCGCGACGCACCGAAAGCAAGCACAACAACCGCACTCCACGGTTACCTAACACACACTGCCTTTATTTTACAGTCGCCTTGGAATGATGCCAGAGCAGCGCCCCCTGGCATCCTCACATGTCAATCCGAAACCGAAACTGAAAACCCAAAACACAACACGAATGCTTCACTCCACTCAGCATCAATCACTCTGTGGATATGCTGTGAAACTTTTTTTTTTTTTCTTTCGTTCTCTTCAGAGCTACCGAAATGATGCATTTGCTGAATTGCAACGAGAACCCTGTACTCGTGCCGCAACCGTCTCCGTCAGTGAAAAATACCTATTGAAAAGTGTGTTTTCGCTTGCATTCGTTTTTCCGAACTGCCCGATACTCGGAAGGTTTTCGCGGTCCTTTGAGGGTCCAGCATATCGGATGTCGACTGTGCCCATGAACTCCTTGTTGTCCTTGAAAATGCCATGGAATTTGTTTCACTGTAGAGGAAATAATGTAGTATATCTGTAAGTCACACTCATTTCAAAGGCCCCTTGAAAACAAGCTGTGTTGACTGAAAAGCGTCCACGAGTTTGTAGGGTCTTTTAATGAACTTTGCTTTCGGAACACACGGAGACAGTAAACACGGTCGAACAAAACTCAACAAAACGTTTATTGAACGAACTGCTTTTACATCTTTGAGATCGTCGGTCGAATCAAATGCGTCACTAAAAATCAACACGCTAAATACAACCTTGAGAAAGAGAAAGAAAACAATCACCTGTTTGTAGCACGAAGCCACAGGGAAATTGTACATATTTCCCGTAAAGAAAAGCATCGTAGTTGACCAAATATTCGTCGTGGTTCGGGGTTTAAGCCAGGACCAACGTTGCTTCGCAGTGATTGCACGTCACTGTCACAAAGTACGGCTGTTGCCATTTAGGTAAGAATACGGTTTGTATGCAGAATTTGCGTAGACCTTATTAAGAACCGCTAGTGAGCTCACAAAAACTAAGATTTAAAACGGGCACCATTATTTATAGACTCGATATTGTGCCAAATATTTTAGAATTGGCATGTGTAATCTTTATTGAAGGAGGGAAAATTACAACCGGCAGTTTAATTTTTATTTCATGACCTCTTCGAATTAGTCCTGACACACTTCTCTTTTCATTGCCAGCCCAAGTTGACCCTCGCCAAATGCCGACGCAATGTGGAGAACTTTCTCAATGCCTGCCGCCAACTAGGAGTGTCTGAGGTGAGTGCAAGCTCCTTCCATCACCTCTGATGGGCTGATCGGTTGGACACTCCTATCGAGATTTGTTCACTTCCCTGTTTGATTGAGCCACTCCGATGTTCAAATTCGCTCATAGAAAAAGCACCCTATTTTTTTATTGTAATGCAAAGGGTCCGGTCCAGGTAGTCTAAAGAAAAAAAAAAAAACGTGAAAGTAACTTCAGGAACAAGTTTTTGTTGGATTCAGCCAGAAAAAAAAAAAAATAGCACCAATGTAATGAGAGGCCAGCGGAGGCATGATAAAGAGCATTTGCCGTAAAAACCCAGGTATTGTCTGAACCTGCATATGCTCGAGGTGTATTTCAGGGATAGCAAACGCAAGGACGAAGTTTTCAACCTAATATAGGCAGACAGAAATAGACTTTATGGTAGAACCCCGATTTTATGTTTTCAGGGAACCACGCAAAATCTTCGTATAATCGAACAACTAAGAATACGGGCAGGGACAATGGGGGTTCCCAAAAAAATAAGTACAAACCACTGGATTAAGTCCAGTTTTGTGCAGAGGCAGTGTGGCATCCAATGAAGTCCCATGTCAAGACCTTGTGCCTCTTCAAGGAAGGTAGAATAAATTATTTTTGAAAACAGCAACATTATTTCGTTAAGGGCACTTCGGGACCGAAAATCAGCCAAAAAATCGAGTTTTCGCGGACCTTCTTTTCGCGTTCCCGACATCATTGCGCACCTATTTACAAAATTTCATAGCCGAATACCATCAACTTTTATCGTTATTCAACTTTAAAAAACCGAAAACGGGCGTCCTGCCCTTTAAATTGAGGGCGAATAGCGCAGGTTTCGGCTCTACGATACGCGGGAACTACGCGCTCGATCGGCGCCATTTTAGTCTTGTTTGAAAGAACGCGTTTTCAGCTGTTTTTTTTATTCAGTAAGCAACATTGAGCGTTTCCCCGGCTCGAAAAACGGGGCCTCAAAGACGAAGAGCCGCGCTCACTGCCATTGGCTAAACGGCGCACGTGACTGAAATGGCGCTTTCCGGTTGGCTGGAAGCTCGCGGCTTGCGCCTGCATACGCGACCCGACGCCATTTTGAAAGGGTTACCGCTGTGAGGCCTCGAAATCGGCAGAGCACTCTGAAGCTTCTGATCGTATCGCCATGCCTGGAAACGCAAAAAAGTATCGGACCGTGCACGCATTCGGTCGCAGGAAACGCAAAGGTCGTGGGAGAAAGTCTACGAAGTCATCAGAGCCCTTGGTTGACTCCGACGAACGATGTGTCGACGCTCCGCGGCCGTTCAGCGATGGTGCGACCGAGCGCGTTGCCTCCGACGACGATGACGGTGAAGCGAACTCCGGACGACTACGAATCGACGCCAAGGTGGTGACAAAAGCCGAAGTTGAAGAAAATCATGCCCGGGAGAAAGCGACGCTCGACCGGCTTTCATCGGCGCCAGCAACTGCACGGAAAATTGACTTTTTCACCGCGAGTTGTAGCGAGGCAACCGCACAGGACTCGGACCACGCTGCTTCTTATCTGCTTATGCATCTAGATATCCTAAACGCGATAATGGGTGCCTTGTGTTGCAAAGCCTGCCACGGACCGGCTACGATCGTCAGAGGAGATCGGGACTACGGACTTGCCGTGAAAGTGCTAGTGCACTTCGTATCATCGAGATGATTCGTATCATCGAGATTCCACTGTATATCCGTGTTCGATATATTGAGGTTTGACTGTATAAGCTTCACTGCGCTGGACTGTCAACTTTTACTTAATCGGATTAAAGCCTACCTAAATGACGGGAAGAAATTCGTGAAAATTGATAACTCTATATCTAGCTCACTAAAAGTGTTTTCTGGGGTTCCACAAGGCTTGGTTCTTGGGCCCTTATTGTTTCTGATATATGTCGATGATATCGCAGATATAGCAAAACCCTATGTTAAGCTTAAACTGTTTGCTGATGATTGTTTAATTTACGTGCGAGTGACTGGTAGGAAGGACCAATTGAACATTGTCGAATGTCTAAAGGAATTACACTCATGGTGTGAAGCTTCGGGAATGGAAATCAATTATTCGAAATCTACCCTCACCCACATTTCTACGAAAAAAACGTTAATTCTATTTGAATACTGTATCGGGAATCACACCTTGTTGACAGTTAATGCGTTTAAGTACCTAGGTCTCACAATAATGCATAACCTAAAGTGGCACACACATATTGATAATGTTTGCTCTAGGGCCTCACAAAAATTGTACATATTAAGAAAAAAACTTCAGGGGGCTAGTACGGATGTAAAACTTCTTGCTTTTAAAACTTTCATACGACCGATACTGGAATATGCCAGTATTGTCTTGAGTCCCCACCACAAAGTGCTGGTAAATAAACTTGAATGCATACAACGGCTTGCAGCTCGCTTTATATGCTCGAGATATAAGCAGAATGACTCAGTCACAGAATGCTACGACTATGTGATCTCGAGATGCTCCACAAGCGCAGACGCAAAAATAGATTAAAGTTTCTTTTTCAGTTATTAGAAGGGTGAGTTTAAAATTAACAGGAATGACTACATAGAACAACCTGGGAAACGAAGCGAAGAGGGCAAACCATACACGAGTACTGCAACCTTATTTTGCATGAATGAAGGCATTCCGTCATACTTTCTTCCCCGATGTCATCGAAGATTGGTACGGGTTACCGAGTAACATTGTCAATGCGGGTGATGTTAATGAATTTGTGCATTTACTTGATTTACATTTATGTGATTTATTGTAAATATTATTGCGATCGTTATTCGATGCATTGCGAATCAGGGTGTGTGTTTTTCGTTTTTCGTTTGGAATGTAGAGCTTTCACGGATTTGTATATATGTTTACCTGGTTTATTATTGGGAGATGTATAGTTATATCCCCAATTTGTTTGTACAGTGTGTCGTACCTTTCCTGTAGTGACCCTCAATAGAGGGTTGACAGTATTTCTGAATAAAAATAAAAAAGTGCGGTTTTGTGCCTTTGAAGCACTTGATATTTTCACGGTCACGCGGATATTGTTAGCTTTAAGCAAAAGTTCATTTTAAGTGGGGCCGTTATATGTGGGCTCGACTGTATCAAACTGCATAAAACCTTCGCTGGTGTAAGTGAATATACTGCTAATGTTCCGACACTTCTGTAGTTCAAGATGTCGCAACATATCATTGACAGTATTCGGAAAACTTTCTGTAATTAATACAACATATCCGTGCGCCTTTCACGAGCAGTGCGATGCGACTGCTTTCCACTTTGCGCTGCCTCTTTAAGTGCATCAGTTTCCAATCTTCTACGTGTTCGTCCTAATTATGCTAAAATAATGAGAAAAAAATATTTATGTGTATCATTCTAAAATCTCAAAATTAATCACAAAAAAGAGACTTAAACTCCGTTTCGTACATCAGGTGCAACGCTGTGAAGGCTAGGCAAGTAGTTCGTAAAGAAAACACGAGGTGTTGCTCCGCGTGGTTTCGTAGCCGAGTGGTCTGACGCGTCGCTCCGGAGAGTTCACCGTAGTTTTGAAGTGCATGGGTTCGAATCCACGTGGTGCCATTTTTTTTTAATAATTTTTGCGAGTTCAATTCGAAATCTTTTTTTTTTTTTTCAGTAACTTCAACTTACTTGCACGCGGAAGGGAACTGCACGTATCAATTCATTTGTAGCATACCGTGTTCCCTTGTGAGGGCCGGAACCTGCTGAGCTGGCACCGAGGTTTGACCAGCATGGCGATTTTGTCGCGATTATACCGCATTGTCGGTTTACCTCGTTGATGTGAGCGAGTACTGCGTGTAAGATGACGTTAATTCATTGATTAGGTAGCACAGCAGCTCCAATGAGGCTGGGTTAACGACAGGTGCTCACCTTCAACTTTGTTTTGGTCATTGCCCTGATGATCCACTTTTCTGTGCCGCTCTTGAAACACTCAGCAGGTTATTGATTATAGCGGGCCGCCGGCAGAGAAACCTGTTCAGTTTTAGCAAAACAGTGCGGAATCGACCTTCCACTGCACTGTGCGGTATCCCGACGCACTTCGTGCAAGTAACGAATGATATGTTATTCAGGGAAGAGGGAAAAATTCGCGCAGGAGAGGTGGTCGAGGACGCAGAGCTGGACGCCATTTTTTTCGAAGCTGCCACAACAAGTAAAAAAAAAACGGCGGCGCCGGTCGCGCGGAGAGCGAAAACCTGATACGAAAGCGACAAACATAAATTACCAACTCGCATATTTGGATTGTTTATCCGACAACACAGGCGTTTGTTTTTTAATCTGATGACAAATATGTATGCTTAGAAGTTTCCCGAGAAGCATTTATTGATTCTCGTACACCCCAAGCGACGCACTACTTTTTGGTCGCGGCAGTACACAGTGCAAACAAGAGCGCTAGCTTTGACAGCGTTGCACATGATGTATGAAACGGAGTATAGATGGTGTTTCGATTGCCGCTGCTGGCGGTGTGCTGTTGTCATTTCGACGGGGGGGGGGACACCTGAAGGCTGGACAGGAAGCTCGCAATATGCCACTGGCTTGCTCGCAATACGGTCGCGCACTCACTCGGCTTGGGCTTTCGGCTGCTCTGCGATGTTCTTCGGGTTGGCAACTTCACTACCATGTTAGGTCACCTGTAATTATTGAGTTCCGAAGACATTCCGACAATGTCCGAAGACATTCGTCTGAAGAAAACTACATGCCAGGAATTCGGCAAGAAACGCCGACGGCCATGGAATGCGTGACGAAATTCGGCGAGGCATGTCCTACAATAGCCACTTGAATGATTGAACACGGAGCTGAATCTTAGCGCATCAAGCGTGGACGCCTCGAATGCCAGCACAGAAATCATAAAAATTGCGTAATTGCCTGTTGACGCACCAAATACAGTGCCGCAACCCACTACATCGAGCGCGTGCGCCTCGCCCTGCCTTGCCTTGAGTGCTGTCGCGGGTTGTGTCTAGGATCGTCAGGTGGTTGTTTGCGCACAAAAACGCAGCTTGGCACGTCTAGTGTGTATATTTTGTCGGCCCAAACCTCGGGTGTTATCACGGAACACGCCGATACTGTTTCTTTATCGGCTGAAGGAAATGGCCAGCGTCCAGCAAGTGCAGCCAATGTGAAGAAGCACTTGCCATCGAAATGAAGCAGGGGAACCTCAGTGACAGTGGAACCGAATTCTTAAAGGTATATTTGAGCGTGTTTAATTACCTTCTCGGACCTATGACTTGCAGCAAGTGTCGAAGGAGCAAAGAAAAGAGTACGGACTTTAGTGCGAAGCTCATGATCAACGTGCGGGATGCGTGATGAGCGATTTGCTTCACTGCTTCACCTTGTTTTTTATTTTTGTGACCCTGACCTTGGTGCAAAAAGCGACAGCACAGACTACATTATGCGTAGTGTACAGATACAAGCTGAAAAACAACTGTTAAGTGTTTGGTAGCAGCTTTCTTGCCCTATTTTCAAGGACTATGCATGTTAATGCATCAAATTTTTCATTTTCCTGTGACATTGTTGTGACATATATAGCATTGCCTTGTTCCTTAAGGACAAAGCTACATAATGATGGTATTTATACCATTATATTGCAATACCACATAAATTTATGAGAAACTAAAACTTCAAATGCATTTTTCTCTGTTTTATGTTTTTTGGCATATCCGGTAGCCTTACGAAACTTATCGGCATGTTGTTATTGACTCACATTAACAAGTTATACAACATTGTCTTCGTATTGAATAGATGTGGCCAGTGATGCTATTTATTTTGTTGTAACCTTATTCACTGAATTGTGATTATTGATGATCAGTAAATAATATGTGGCAAAAATTTTTCACTTGTGCTTTTATCTGTTTATTTGACATTAACAGTGGACATAGCGCGCACTTGGGAAAGACAAGGATGAGGATAGCGCGTGGCAGGGGGTGGGGTGCTTGGATCTACGTCGCAATAAACGGGTGTCGAGATGCTCTGCTCTTCTTCTCCAGGCGTATTAGTCCTTTGAACCCAGTTTTCCACGAAAGAAGTCTTCAGATATTATAGAGGACACGGGCTGACTATGATTTCTGAAGTTTACATTTCGCCATATCCGGCCGACGCATTTTTACAGTTCTCTTGCGGTGAGCTACAGTAATTATATATACGGCAAAATTCAACCTCGCTGTTTTGAAGGGCCATTTATGTTGCATTTTCGTGCTATGCATTGTTCTCAAATGTTTTCCCGATTACTTACGGAGTGATGAAGTGTGTGCTCATGTTTCTTTTTGTCATTACCGTTTATGCTAAAAGAAACTCAATATCCATAATCCACTTCACATAAATTTGAGCTAAATGCACGGTCTTGCCAAGCTTCATTGAACAGCAACGACATGTGACTGCACATACAATAGGTGAAACCACGTGAGCAGGTGATGCAGGCTGTGTGAAAGTGCATCAATTTTATGTACTTGTGTGGTTGAGTTTTTCTACCATGTTTTAGATGCTAGATGGCATTAGTTGCACTAGGTGGCTTGTTGTTTCAGAGCTCTCTCTATCTGAAAGTGAGGCTAGTCAGTAATAAACAGACTGTAATTATCTCTCATGTGCTGCAGCAGCAAATCATGGTCCATGTTATGGCTAACAGGCAACGTATTGCAGCAAAGCAATGCTAGACCACTATTTCTTGTGTCAATGCTTTTTGACTGCTTGCTGTGCAAGTTACGCAATAGGTTGCTTTCAGTTAAGAGAATTCAAGTTGCTTTGCTAAATCTGTTCATTAAATATCACATTGTGCTGTGTCAAGCTTCAAAGGCTGATGGGCTCTTCGTCCGTATTTGGTAGCTGGTTGGGCTTTCCAGAGACAATGACCGGAAGTAAAAAGTTCTAACTGGGGTAATGATGTGTGGTCGACTGACAAGTTCCAAATGTATGCCGGATGGTGAAAGAAGTAACTATGGTTATTCGCTCGTGCCCAATGCACATGGTTGGTATATTCATCTCTGGAGGCGGTGTTATTGAGAAGGCCGCTGTTTTATATCCTGTGAGCTTCAGACAGGGGCCAATGCTTGCTGCTGGGCCGCCCGTTGCAGGGGGACCTGTTTGCTTGGGAAGACTTGGTGCTTCGTGTAGACATGGGCCGTGTGGCCGTCAGTGTGGTGGCACTGGTGCCTGGCCACTGGCAGCGGCCACTGCAGGCCACCAATGGCGCCGACCGTTCTCTGGCATGTCTGCTCTTGGCCACATTGGCGGGAACCTGCCTGCTGCTGCTACGGGGATGGCCACAGGACCAGGGGACCTTCTTTGACCTATGGCTTCCCGCAAGCCTCTGCTGCAGCCTTTACCTTCACAGCTGTTTTTCTCGGGTGCCGTGACCGTGCCAACCAAGTGCTAAGTCTTCTTCAGCCACAGATGTTTCTAGATTTCTCGCTTCCCGATTTGCGGAAGAAAAAAATGTAAAGCCTGTAGTCTTTTCTGATCTGCTAATGGGCATTATACATTGTACAGCAATTTCAACTTGGTTTTTATTATTTGTAGATTGGAGAGCTAAATGCCTAATGCCTTCTAACATCAGTGCTTACTGCCTTCTTTTTGTGCATTCCACTCAATTTCGGTCCTTCAGAACTGCGGCCATTTTGCAGAGTTTGACATTTGTTTCCGGTTTTCCTTCTAAATTTTCAAATAAGGATACGTATTGTTTGGATTGGCAAATAACATTGGCGGGTATAAAGAATGAGTAATTTTCAAATGTGTTACAGGCAATATCTATTATTCATGTACAGCATCACTTTTGTTTTTGGCTAAAGGAGGCAGCTCTTGTATAGACCTGTCACTCTGTCCTTTTCGTGTGCTGTCTAGCGTATTCTTTTGTATCATATCATCATCCGTCTATTCCTTGTGTTGTCACTACAGTATGTTTAGGCTTGTTGTCATCAGTAGCACGTTGTCTTTCTGAAAGCCCCACTCTGCTCTAGCTTTCACCCTTGTGCTGACTTCACTGAACTCTGTCTGTAAATACAATGTGATGACTATATTTTTACATAAGCCTGTTAATGTTTTCTTTTAGAGTTTAGATAATTGAGCAAGCAGAATTGCATCAAACAAAGCTACTGTGTGCATATTTTCAAGCAGTAGGTACTTATTTATGCTTTTTTGGCATTTTTTTATACTAATTGAAAGAGCTTGTTCAAGAATAGCATGGTAAAAGATGAATGACAATTGGTTTTGATAAAATTTTTCTATACTTGCAGCATCGCTACTCACTGCACCTGATTGAATAGATACTAAACAAACTTTTTGCTGTCAAGTTTTAAAGGCCATATGAAAGCTTGGGCGCTGTGATTGTTTGACACCACCTTGTTTAGAGGCACAGTGGAGGAAGTTGCTGTGTTTTTCTTAAACTTCCACATCTAGCAGTCACCTCGTGAACACTAGCGGATCATATTTAACTGGTGCACCCACCGTTCTCTCTTTCATAAGTGTGTACCGATTGACATCGCCAGGGGTGGTGGGTCCTTTGTGGAAGAGGTATGTAAAGGAGAGGCAAAGAAAGCATGTGCACCCTATGCCAGCTTCACAGCTATTCACGCACAGCTATACGCACGCTCACAGTCGTCCAGAAATATAGCCAGCTGTCTAAAATATGTGAATGAAACACAGTTTGTTGAAACAGTCGCATCTTCTAAATCAGAACTTCGACACTTCCGTAATTTTTTCATAGTTCTTGTTCACCGCCCCTTGAATAACATGCCCAACTGTTCTTTTTCTAAAATTAGGTATCCTAGTGTATTCTTTTATTTTGACAATGCTAGTACAGATCTCAAGATCAGGGGTGCAACAGCAGCGTTAATTGTGCCAATTTGGTACAATTCCCTATTGTTGCGCCGAGCTGTGCCATGAAATATGCTGAAATTTCGCCACGCTGCACCAAAATGTCCAACGTGCCTCAAAATTATGTCAGGTACGCTAATTTCAGGGAGAAATCAAACCAAGCACGCAGATGCTAACCCTAAACCTCGGTGTAAGTTATGTACTCGTTAGGCGAGAACACTCGTAAGGCGTGATCGCCCAGATAAAGTATAAGTGAAGTAAAAGTGCCTCGCGTCCATCAGTCCGCCGATCACAGCGAATACAGCTTCAAGCGAAAAAAGAAGAACTTCAAGCCAAAAAAAGCGTTGTCGCAGCCACCAACACTTCACGGAAAATATGAACTTCCTAGTCAGCAAACATGGTATAGCAGGTTAGGAACTTATGCCGCGCTTTCCACATGTGAACTAGGTCGAAATGCAGCTAACGCCGTCTTTGCCCTCCACCACGTTGGTCGCCATAGCAATGGCACATAAAACATTTTTCTGGCTTAAAGTTGCATTGTCCTGGCGACACATATGGTGCCTTCGCTAGACCGACGGGCGCGTGCCGTTGTTACTTTATCCGGTCGAACGTGCCTTGCAAGCTAAGCCCAATAACAGCTTTCGCTGAAATAGATAGATATGCAGGTACACACTCGAATGTGGCTACAGTACGCTGAGAAATGGTTCGCATTTAATATTTAATTGATATATGATATGCGCTTCAATTCCTTTTTTTAAACGTAACCCCGCCGTAGAAAGTGCAGTGGTTCAAAAATTGCTTAGCCTTGTTCAAAGCTGCCCAAAATGGTGCTTAAGCCACCTTCCTTGCAGTACGTCGGTGTCCTGCGGAAAAGTGTAATATGATTTTGAAGGGGCTGTTAGTGATAGTCACCGGAGACCAGGCGCGTAGCCAGAAATTTTTTTCACACCGCCCTAATTTCAGAAGAAGCACTCCCGTAAAATGGCCATTTTTCGCTCTTTATGCCATGGTGTGCCCAGTACGGCACCCTCTGGCTACGCCCCTGCCGACAGCACCTTTTGTTCAATTACTCATGCGTGTATGCAAAGCATAATTGAGTATTACTATGATCACTGCGTCTAAAAAAGTTACTGGCAACCTTTTGGAGCAGCGAATGTGATTTCTGTTACCCTTGAATAAAGAAATTACGTGTCTGTCTTTATTTTTTGCCACACCTACTCCTTGGTTTTACGAATGTCCCAAAATTTAAGCTTGCCAGCTTGGCAGAGCTCCAATTGAATTCGCAGAGTCTTTCAATTGGTTCAACAGGTGCAGCAAATGCTAATGTGGACTCCATCATTGTTTGATCAGTGGGGTGATTCAGAATACTACTTTCATTGATATAGCAGGGCTTGTTCACTCTGCACAATTTAGGTGGGACGAATGTCTTGTGCATACATTTTTTTTTTCTGAATGTAAGCCCTTTTTTTATGACGCTACAAGTTTGGTCCTTAGTAATCAAATTTTTGTTGTCCCGCAACCTGCTCGAAATTTTGATTTTAGTGCTGCAAGAGGAATATTTTGCTGCTCCGAAAATGGCTCCAAATTCAATTTCGGCTGTTACACCCATGCAAGATGAGCCGCTGGTTTGCTGTTTGTGAGCAATGAAACATATGTAGTTAACAGACTCGTAATTTTAACAGACTCGCAATTGGTCAGTTCAACAGTTAGCCTTGGCAGCAGTGCTTTGATGGCAGCCATGTTGTGGTACTCTAGTAAGTGTACATTTCTCTGAACATTGTGGCAGTTTTATAACTTAAAGTTGCTCAACTATAATCTGGAAAAATTTCTTGCAATGATGAACTGCATACTTCTCTTCAAATATAAATGCTCAAATTCAATGACTGCTCAACTTATTTGAATTACTGGCACTTGTAAGCAGTATCTACAATTAAAGATTTGTATTTACACTGATAAGGAAAGGAAATGTGATAATCAAATTCACAATCCTCTACCTGTTTGTCTAAAGCAGCTATAGAGTTAGTTTATTTTTCATCTATTGAAATTGTGAGATAGCCTAAAATGCAAACAGAGGTCCTTGAAATCTCTTGCAGGCTTTTTATAATGAAAATTCCAATGCTCTTGGTGAGTCTAGAATTATTTCTCCTGTGAATGCCGATTTATTTAGCAATACCTGACAGAATGGGTTGTAATATCTGACTGGCTTTTTCCATTTTGGGTAGGGAGAAAACCACGAAGTCATTTAAACATCAAACTGCCTTTATTTCAGTTTGCATGCTTCACTGCACTACATGGCTGTGTTGCAGTTAAGGAGTTTTATGAATCTGTAGCCTAGGGCAATGAAATTTTTCGCCTTTGATATAGGATGTTATGCTGATCTCAAATACGTAATTAATTTTGTAATAAGTTGCACAGCTTTTGTTTTGTGCCACAAGAATGTGCAAAATATTGTTAGTTTTTGACAAAATTTTATGCTACTAAACTTGTATGGTTCCCGGCCATCAATGGCTCATATTGTGAGCTCGTCATTAATTGTAGAATGCAAATAACTATCAAGAAAGTGCACATAGGACTTTTTAACGGACAAGCAAAATTGTAGTGTGAGGATTCTTAGAATCCTCAGCCTATACTAATTGGTTGATTTAGACTCGTAATAATTATACAGGCGATGTCAAGTTTTAAAGGAGATACTTGCACCCTCACATCTGGGCAAAATTCTACTAATATTCTACTGATAATCTACGAATACAAAATTCTACTAATAACTGGGCGAAATTCTATTTGATCTGGCTATGATGTCTTAAAATCAAGAAGTTGCCTGAAAATAGATATTGAGGAGAACACATTTTAAAAGTGTAAGTCAAAGCTTGTCTATGTGGCAAATATATGCTTTTTCAAAATGGTTTCTTTCATCATGAGAGCTTGGCGATCATTGTTATTTTGACAAGTGTAAGTCAAAGCTTGTCTATGTGGCAAATATATGCTTTTTCAAAATGGTTTCTTTCATCATGAGAGCCTGGCGATCATTGTTTTAAAAGTGTATGTCAAAGGTTGTCTATGTGGCAAATATATGCTTTTTCAAAATGGTTTCTTTCATCATGAGAGCTTGGCGATCATTGTTATTTTGACAAGTGTAAGTCAAAGCTTGTCTATGTGGCAAATATATGCTTTTTCAAAATGGTTTCTTTCATCATGAGAGCTTGGCGATCATTGTTATTTTGACATGTGGCTTTAGTGAACTACTCATGCGAATTGCAAGGGCAAGCAGCCAGGTGACAATTTCCAGGGGACTCTAGAGCTTTTTTTTAGTTTTGATAGCCCCCTTGTGCTCTTTAAAAGCGATTCGAACCTACTTCGAGTTTGATTACAATCGCTAGTCTTTTTTGTTGTGAAAGTATAGAAACCTTACTTGGAAGAACAAATAAAAATAAAAAAATTCTGGATAAAACTTTCATCTGCCCTTCAGGGGGCTAGCACAAATTTGTCATTATGAAGTGCAAGTAAGGCCCTTGCTTGATATTTTGATACATACAGCTTGCTGTTCTGCCTCCGCAGCATAAATTTTGCTTCAGATTCAGTGCCTTTTTTGACACCATATGCAAGAACATTACCGTTCTGTCAGCATGAATGTTTCTAATGACATAATACGCGCTTGCATCACTGTTTGAAGAAATACAGTTGCGGTGTTGATATCAAAAATGGGTAATGATCTTTTACACTCACCCTTAGCACGGGGTTATTTTTTTCGCGTATAGATTTTATGAGGGCTTTTTTAACTGTTCCGTTAAGACACTACTTTCATATACTTGCGTTTGATGTATCTGCGTTTGCGGTCATGCAGAAGCCAGTTTCTTTTCTGTGTTCTCACTACTTCTCTCCAGCATCATCCAATTATTTATTTTACTTTTTCCTCATCCCTCGGCTTGTCATCTTATGAGTACTTTATGCCAGAACTTCGGGCACTCTCTTCTCTATTTTATTTTTGTTGAGCAGGGAGTAATGCATAAAAGGGAAGTTACTTGAAGTGGACGAAGCATTTTAAATTAAGAATAAATAAATGAGGCACAAGTTATGAACCTTGCCCACTGAAAGGACGTTCAAGCAAGTTCCTGTGCAGCGATGCTGTCTGTAATGTCTTGGCAACAATCCTATGTATTAAACAAGTACTACTTTGGGTGCTGCTCGGCACCATTGGAAGGTCCTCAAATAACCTTGAATTTTTCTCTGTGGGACATTTGTGAACCTTGTAACAATAATAATTTACACACTGGCAGAAAAATGAAAGAAACAAAGAATAAGAAAAGTCACACCAGATTTCTATGTTGTTTCTTCACACTCCAATATGAACTGGAAGAGAAGCTTTGCTGCTCAGTAATTTACTACATGAAATTATCAATAGTTGAATTGCATGTGTAAGCGAGTTTTATGGCTATTCTCAGAGAATCCCTTGAAATGTATGTTTTTTTTTCATCGAGATACGTGACTGAATAAGGTTTGCAGAATTTCGATATTTTTCAATTGAGCAGTCATGATCGCACGCTGTAGTCTTTCTCTCAGTCAAGCTCATCACACTTGCTTATACCTTTCTGAATTATCTGTGTTGACAACTATTTGTAAGAGAAATCAATTGCCAGCCTAGATTATGAATTTTTCTTTAATGCATGAGGTCTCTCTTTGAATTGAAGTTCTTTTTTGAGTATGATATTGAGCCACTTTGGTGTAAGGTGCATCCCGTTGTGTGGGAAAACCAACCACACTGTCTCCATACTTTGCTGCAATGACACGTAGTACATTGCAGTCGCAGCTACTCAACTCATGAAATCTCGTGTTGGGGCAGCACTTTGAGTTGCATAGGCATAGCCGGTGAGCCTATCTGTTATCGACAAAGAAGCTTTTGTCTTCTCTGTCCTGCAGTTAGATGAGGAAAGGACCCACGCGTGGGTAAGCGGTTCACGCAAGTGTGAGTAAGCCTTCATTCATGCACCAGTTTATAAATCAACGCACTTCTGGTATTGGCATACCTACTTGCCAATTTTACTGAAATGTACATCTGTAATAATAGTAATGATAATAATATGTGGGGTTTAACATTCCAAAACAAGAAAAGATGTACTGAAGACTTGTGAGAAAGCAGTAAATGAGGAACTTGGACATGTATTTGGACAGGTAATTCAGTACTGAAGAGTAACTTGGAGATTTCAGAACATTCCTTGAGCTGAGTTTCAGTGCTTTATTTATCCTGGTTTCTAGGTAGAAATAAAACAGCCGTTTACAGCTTGCATGGTGTCCTACAGCGTCCACTACACTCCAAGATAGAACAAACCTACAGAATGATCAGTTTGTAATAAGTTACAAATATACCTCTGTTCTATTTAGAAGAAAGGCAAGAAGGGGAAGCTTGCAATGTAAAATTGGAAAACAGGATGTGGGTGCTCATTTAATAAGCGAGCTTAATCTTTTTGAAGCACTAACTTCCTGTTTTTCCTCTTTGCCTTCCATTTCCACGAATGGAAGATGACAAAATATGGTTTCCCCCATATTCAGAAACTCTGCTTGACTTGAACATGACTTGCCACTGACATCAATGCAGCACAAACACGTTTCGAATGCGCTGCTTTAGGCGGTGCCAAGGCAGCATAAATGCACAAACTTGTTTCAAACTCGCTGCATCAAAGCCTGTGCCAAGTCAATTTCAAGTCGAGCATTTCTGAATATCTCTACTTAGCACACATAGCTTTAACTGGCGACAGCCAGTACGAGTACATGGAACATGCACCATACATTCAGTGCCACGACATTTGACATTTTATTGCCGCTGAACCACAGTACATAACGCACTTCATCATTCACTGTGGCACTAACAATTGCACATACAACAATGGCGACGTCACTGTAGAAGCCCAGAACGCTCTGGTATACAATTTCTAGAACAGACCAGATGCAAAACTCACCCCTACAACGATCCTGCATAGAATTGCAAACACCGATCACTGATTGCACAATAATGCACACCCCCAACTCATGCATGAGGACCACGTAAAATTAACAAGTTTCCTCTAGACCTTGAACAAAGCCACAAAATGCTTCATATCATCCACCAGGACCCTGGCACTCTGCTTGCTCAAGACTGACTACACCCCAACTTTTCAGGTGCGAAGTAATTTACAGAAATATCAAGTAGAAAATCAAAAACAAATTTAAGCAGACTCGACGCAAATAACACAATGTCCGAGAAACGAAACAACATGCTTCAAGCACTAGCCACAACACATCTTGCCATAGCTAATTAGACACAGGAGGTATCTTCTCAAATGTTGGTAAGAATGACCAGGGGCAGCTGATACAGGCGCCTTCCTTACAGAGACACCTATATCCTATTTAGTCAGTTTAAAGAAGGGGACACTCTTTAGGTGCCTATCAAAACTCGCATACAGCTAACTATTGTTGTCATTCCACTCTGGTCATATAGGCTCAAAGAAAGTCTCCGTTGGCATTGATGGAATGTAACACCTACAAGTTTTCTCCGTTACTCCATGCTCCAAACTATGTGCTTCATTTTCTTATGCATAGAAACGGTGTGTTTTTTGCAACTTGATTTCCCTAGAACAGTAGGTACTGTTGAAGTGCATGTGAAAGGTGCTGCCTTGGTTGGGGCCGTGATGCTGCTCCTATAGCCGTGCGAGCCATATCCCTCCAAAGCCACTTTTGTTATTTCATGGCGGAACGGTAAGAACACGCTTTGTCTTGGGTTGAGCATGTGTGTCCTCAAAGACTACGAGTGCTGGCTTTTCATTTTGTCCACCGCATCCAGCCAAGAGTGGTGTTGTTTCTGGTCAGAATATTCTTGCAGCTGTTTTGGGCGCTGCTTGCCTATTGTTGAGGAGTGGCCTTCTGGCAGATGTTTTCATTTTCGTTGTGGTGTGGATGAGCGACGAGTGATAATGGTTTCTGGAACCAAAGCGCTGGAGTTGTTGATGTGATCATGTTTGGGCAGGCTGGCAGCACGATCAGCATTTATAGTTCCAGGAACTCTTGCGTAGCATTCCTGGTGGTTGAGTGAGTATTTATCACGCTGAAGGGCCGCGGTGTCTTTTGACCACGTATAAAGTTGGGCCTGTTGGTAATGCATAACTAATAACGTAGCAGCATGAAAACTCAGGCACAGGACAAAGGCATCTTTGCCCCTTACCTTGTTCTGTGTCACAGTTTTTGCACGTTACGTTATAGTTGCACATTACACATTCTGGAAAACCTGATGCTGTAATGAATGAACCTGTTGTGTATTTTTTGGCGAACCAATTTTTAGTGTTTGAGGTTAGCGAGGATCGACAGTTGCGATTTTCTTCTTGGTTTTGGGAACGTGTATGCAAGTGAGTGCCTAGCTTGAGTTGTGAATGATGGTGGCTCCTTTATTTTGTGGCATTTGTTCACTCTTGTTGCGAGTTGTCTGTGTAAATAGCAAGAGAAAAAGTATTTTACTGTAAATGTCTGGTCACGAGATGCCATCTAATGTGAAAAGTAACCAACATAGGTGTGGTTGTGGGCATTGTCTGAAAAAAAGCCTTCCATCTGTGGAAGACTAATGTATCTCATAGTTTATTGTAGCATTGTGCATTTTTATTCTGTGTTAATGATCAACTGTGCATATTGATGTGCTGTTACTAGTCAAAATGTACTTTTCATTTTTATTAAAGAACCTGTGTTTTATTGATGCATTTTGTACCTGTAGCTTACTGCATCATCTAGTGCTCATTTTTAGTGAACCTCTTTTAAATGCGAATGCATTTCTTAGTTGGTCTATGTCAGGTGTCCCGTGGTGTTCGCGTGCGGGCAGGTGCTCTCTCTCTCTGCTCTCACTTTCTTTCCTATAGCAATAGCTGCCCGCTTACCCTCACCCCTAGCAACCGGAGCAGGTGGTGCGGGCAGAGTAGCGGAGAGCGAGGGGAGAGGAGAAGCATGCTCTGGCATATGAGGGCGCTCGCATTGCGGGAGCTCGGCGGAGCTCATGCATGCGTGGAAGCAGTGGAGGAGAGGGTCGGTGCAGTGCTTAGCCGCTCCTTGTCTTGCCGTTTGCTCTCTCGCCATTCGCCCTCTCGTACGTATATATAATTGGAGTGAAGCGCGCGCCTCACTCTCGACCGTTCGCTGGCTGATGAATGTGTAAATAAATGGTTACGATACAAATTCTCGTCTCGTCAATAATTTATGTCATTGAAATTAATACACCGTGTCCTCTTGGCACAAGAAATGTGTTCGCATTTCCTCATGATTCCCTTCACGGAGGTGGGGGCATTGTTATTTGTGTGTGCGTCTCTGAGAAATATGTAGGCTGTGTAACTATTTATACAGTTGACCTTTCTCAGAGAGATGTTTGCTGCATCTGAGATGTATCTTTTAAGCTGCTTGCCTCTTCTACAGCCCTGATTTTTAGCATTTTGCTGCATTACCTCCGCTGTCTTAGGAATTATGACTCTGTCAAAAGGTTCTCAGCTCACTCATTTGTCAATGCGCCTGAAGCGGTGTCAAGTTCCCCGTATGCTGTGCTTGTTGCACTCTTGAAAACCTGTCTTCATCAGTAGGGTTTCATGGTAGAGGAAGTAATGCACTTGCAGTACAGTGTAGGGTGGTTCAGGTTACACCTGGGTATTACACTCATGCTTGCCTGTCCTTTTTGTACTGCTCATGCACTGCCTACACTTCCTTAGAACAACCGAATTGAATGAATCCTGTTGGCCCCACGCCTATAAACAGTATGACACCATGATTATGAGTATGCCTACCTCTTTATACTGTCTATATTACTTATCAATTCACATAGATTTATTACTTGAAACTTCTGAATACTTGACTTAAGAAAATCCTAATTTCTAATGCATCCATAAAAAAGAAACAGATTTTTGCTCACCAAGTTTAGAAAAACACAAAACCCGGAAATGGACAACCCTACTTTTATGCTAATGATAGCTTTTAATGCGTTCAGGCTCGCACATAGTTTTTTCGCTCAAGTTTTATAATATTTTATTTATAATATTGTCGCAGGGTCATGACATCGACGAAGGCAGAGACGACTTGTTCAAAGTGAAACTGTTTATTTGGCCGAACTTGTAGCTGGTAAACAAAAAGTCAAATTACAGCGATAAACACTGGCATTGGTAGCAGCGACGAACACAGAGTCGGCCGTCGATTATTCCAGCGCTATTGCTAGCAGCCACATAAGGTCCACAAGAATCCGTAGTGTTACCATTGTGCGTATAATAGCATAGGAAGGTTCTACGGTTATCTCAATGGTTCCTTAGTTAATTGGCAGGGTTGTACAAGATGGCACTTACACGTGTAATGGGGTGATGACCAAACGTGAGAAAACAGAGTGGCAATATAGGTTGTTCTAAATCGTCGAAATGCTTAAGTGTCTTTGATCGCTCTTGTCCTTGGCATATTTTTTTAGTTTTAGTGTATATGCACTTTGTTTCTTCGTTCCATTTTAAGGAAGTGAACTTGGCTCAGTATCTCTTTACATCACAATGAAGCAAAGAGTAAATTATTTTGGGGGTTGTTTAATTGAAAGGAAGCAGTGATGATCACAAAGACTTAAGTTGTACGAATAACTATGAACGAAGTTTTGCAAGAAAATGCTGGTGTGTAGGGAACGGCAACTATTGATGCTGTACAAAGAAGCAGGCATGCTCAGCACATGCTTGTCTGTGCAAGCCCAATGAAAAAGTAGCTCAGACTAGTCAAGCTACCACGATATTGAAAAATTCTGAATGCTTTCTATGGCTTAATTTTTCTCAGCAGTAGTTGTTAGTTCTGCATATCATTTCTTTCTTTCGTGCAACATTCCTTCTCCATGCAGTTCTGTTTTGGGGCCACATCATAACTATTGCGGAAGCGTAGTTCACGAGTGGGCACTGTGATATGTACTTTCGAGCCTTGATAGATTGTGTGTGCTCATATCTGCTGGGATGCCCAACTGAAGTCACTCTCCTCTTAAAGCTGGTGGCTTAAGCTGCTGCACCCACTTCTTGAATGGGCAGTAAAAACGATATGGGTGAGGAAACAACACAGGGCAGCACTAAACCTGTAATCAGCTTTGTTACTAATCACAAGTACCCACATGTGTATTACAAAGAGCTAGGTTGAAGGATCAAATGTACATTCTTTCACTTGATATGAAGAGCTTAAAAGATACAAATTCACTGTTACCAAGGTTGTTGAAGCTATCCTTACACAGTGTTCCTTGCTCTTTAAATTTTATGCTTCAAAAACCACTCTCATGACATGAATGTCATGTGCAAACAGAATTGTGGTATCCGTTAAGGTTGGGGCACACCCTCGCCCTGAGCAATCTCATGCAACATTCGACTACATAATGCCTTCTAACAAACACTTGTGCTGAGATAATCTTTAATTTGAATGCATGGAAAAGACTGCTGCTACACCACTCCAATTTTATTTTACAAGGCACAACAGCCTCGTGCTGTTAACTGTGCACCCTTTCTAATTCCCGTTTGTGAATATTAGGCTTGCAAGAAACTTGGCCTATATACACTACCAGGAAGAGATGTGGCGTACTACGCCACCACGCACTAAAAGACGCTGCGACCAGTTTCGTTGACTCTCCGCATGGTGCCGAAAAGGCACTTGATTCAGGTTGTCAACAAGCATGGAACTGAAGGTGTAGCACAGGGCAGCAATGACAGTATTGCAGGTCATCTGGCAAACTTGCAAAACCGATCAAGTACACTTGCCTGTGGTGTGACGACACAGAGGGGGAACACCAAACGCTTGAATGAGAAATTAAAGGCAGCACATGGCTCTCTCGCGATAATCAAGCACCAGGCCACAGCAAAGTGGATACGGCCAGGGAGGACAGGTAGTACAGTGGCTAGAAAGGGTTTCCTAGTGTCGTAAATGCGCGCTTTCTCCAGCAGCGGCGTATAAACTGGATTCTATGCAACGCGCAACGGTGCAGTCCATTGCTGGCGCGTTGGCGAGCGGAGGTTGATGGCTGGGGGCAGCTGGCGTGGCAGCGCAACATTGTCATGTTCTCAGAAATGCTACCCAATAAATACAGTTAATTTAGCCGGAGATTTGAATGCTCAGTGTTATCTCAGAGATCAATCAACGATGGAGACAGTGAAAACCTAATTTTGAGGACCATATGAAAAGTTTTCAAAAGGTCCACATACCCGTCGTATTTTTCACTGTGCATGTATTTTTAGCTTCCTTGACGTGACATTTTCCTCAAAATGCAGTTTTAAATGCACAGTATTTCTTTAAATCACTCAAATTGCGAACAAACATGCTTTGAGTGTTTCCATCTATCATCTAATTGCCTACGTATGTCTGAGTGCTAATTGTCTTTTTCTTAACCAGGTATAAACGAAAATCATCAAATCAGTATGTGAGTGTTGGGCGAACTCGAGTAGCAGGTCACCGAAATGCATAACATAATATTCTTGTCGCGTACTTTGTGAAATCCTTTCCCTCAGTCACGTATGTGTGGCACATGCCCGCATACCCACCCGGGTCATAGCATGCTAGATATGTGTGCCACACACACATTCAAAGAATGGCATCAGATGCCTGTTTCTCGGCAAATTTCAATAGGTGTAAAGAATGAAAATACATCACATCTGTATATACATCCGTAATGACCTATCACAAAGCCCCACCTGTACCCATGGTTGAAGATTCTGTTGAAAAGAATTTTAGTAGTGATGTCAATGCAACACGGTTGTGGTGTTGGTTAACTGCTTTGATAACAATGAAATCAGTGTTACACATACACTGCTATGAGTCTACTTAAGCGTTGCATGTGTTGCAAGTACCGTAGCATGCATTTCATTTGATGAAACCTGCGTCTGTGCTTTAGCGTGTGTAGCATTGTGACATAAGATCGTGCGCTAGCCTTTAGGTGCTAGTGAATTGCACATCCCTCATGAGCCCTCAATTTTATAAACTACTCAATGAACTCAAATGCATAATCCATTATCTCATTATCTAATCTCAAGGCATTATCTCATAATGTATTGCTCAAAGCATAACTTCTAGCATCGCATGAACTCAAATCCTGCACTATGTGCGAGATACATCATTTTTTTCACAATTTTCTTTATTCGCTTATCATCGAACCTTACTTCGCACCAACACACTTGATAACTAAAGGCTGGAATGCTTGATGGGTCAGTGCCGGAGGGATAAGGCAAAAAAAAAAGGGGGGGGGGGGGAAGCAGATAAGAAACATGTCTCACCTTTTTTTTTTTTTTTTTGCTGCTTCAAAGCTGCCTCTACCATACTTGTTAACTTGAAAAAGGGACTTGCCTCATTGTACTTGTGATAATATCTGAGGTTTTACATTCCCAATACTGCAATATATAGAAATGCCGTACTTGAAGGCTCCGGAAATTGATTATCTGGCAATGAAATTGATAATCTGGTGTTCCTTAATATGCACTGACACTGTACAGCTCACGGGTCTCTGCCATTTGGCCTTTTTTGAAATGCGGCCGCCGTTGTGAAGATCGAAACCCCCTCCGTTGGGTCAGCAGCCGAGGACCGTAATCAGTACACAGCTGCGTACACAGAAGGCTCCATGCAGCAGTGATGTTCTTTATGGCAAGCTCATATAGCTCACTAGTAAATGCGTAGGGTATAAAAAAGTCGGAAAATATCATGCCTGCATATTCTTCGCTAATAAAAAAAAAAGAAATTGAGGAGCTCAGTTAAGGGTACCTGTACTCTATTGAACTTGGATACGAGACTGATATTTAGATAGCTGTTGCGATTTTATTCCTAGCTGCGTCGTGAATAGTTCGCATTATGCTCGCGTACAACTGGAAATCTTTCTAACTGCTCCAATGCCTAAAAAAAATGTCTAAAAAAAGTTTGAACTTGTTTCGTGTGGTTATGCAAAAAAGTGATGTGAAGAAAAGGTATCTCTCTATTCAGAGCTTCTGCGGAACCAGTACAGCGGCAAGAGTAGGCGCAATACATCAAAAGAGGTTCCTATGTGTATATAAGTTTCATTTCACTGTTTCTTCATTCTTACTTTTACGTATTTATTTTTTATTGAATTGACATGCGCCTTTCTTTTCATTGCAGTGTTTACTCACAGTTTGCGCTAAAAATGTGTGTCCTTGCGTACGTTTCATTGTCTATTATACTTAATGTTCTTGATGTAGCCATTACAATTGTATGTGAGTATTTCCGTTGTTGCACTCAAATACAACTGTGTGAAAAATATTGGTATTGAACTGGAACCCTGAACATTCTGCATGTATGTTCTGTGCGCGCTATACTATATGCCGCCAGCATGTGGTGTTTTGCAGGCGCTAATATGCCCGCATAGTTCCCAGACGTCTTTTTTTCTCGTTTAGTTCTATGCGCTTATACGACAACCACAATACATTGCACTCTCAGTAAACGGAAATCTGATAAACGGAACTGCTGCCTAAATGAAACAACTGCCTCTGATATGATTGGTTTCATCCCTGCATATTGCACCCCAGTTCACCTTTCATTAAATTGAACTCCTGTTAAATTGGAACACATTTTCTCAGTCCCTTCAGGTTCTGTTTGATGAGAGTTCACTGTACCTGGTTTCAACACGAGGAACTCGTCAGCTAGGGTGCGAGCTGACACGCACAAACGAAGCGTGCCAGCGAGCTGTTGTGTCCTCTAGTATCATAAACTCTCAGCCTCACCGCTTCGTTGACGGCACTAGGAAAATCTTTCTAGCCTCTGTATTGTTAGCGTCTCATGCGCGATGTCTGCATACCTGCAAGGGGCGACGCATGGCATTATCGCTGCTGCGATCATGTTCCCCTTTAACAGCCGTTCCTTCTCAGTGCTCGAGCGATGTGGCACACAGGCTAGCTGGTAAATGAGGGGAGGGCACTGTCCGTTCGCGCAACCTGCCTTTGCCAACAGTGTTTCAACTTGTTCACATGTCTGTCTTATCACACTCACTGTATTAGGGACAGAAAAGGAGATATTGAAGCTACTGACTAAATTTCTGATCACATGCTAGAGCTTATGAGCATATGAAATGAAAGCGAATTTTTCTTTTTATGGGCTGGATCTAAGTTAACTTAATTTTATGTACGTAAAGAAATTCTGCACAGCCACATTGACCATGCTGTCTGCTGCAAAACGTCCCACTTTATAAAGCGCCAATTTTTTAAAAATACTGTCAGAAGCTTGGTGAAAACACAGTTTCAGTGGCACTGACAGCAAGGGCAGAAAAGCAGTCTGAATTTTAGGGGCAAAGTTCTTTATGGCGTGGCTTGTGCGTCCCCCATTATTGTTGTGATCCCCACCGGTGGCACTTACCTGAGAGAGTGGGTATGTGCCTCAGGGGATAGACGGGTATGTGTAACAGGCGAAGGAGAGAGATGATCGCGAGACTACGATCGCAATGAAAAGATGTGAGATGGCCGTGCTTAGAGTGTTCACTAGATGAACGGACGAACGGATGCACAGATGGACAGGCAGACAAGCAGACGGATAAATGGACGGGCGGGCGGATGCGTGGAGGGATAGACGGATGCACAGCCGGACGAACGGCCGAACGCAGGGACGGACGCATGACAGACGGATACGTAGATGCACAGACAGATGCACGTATGGACACACGGACAGATGCACAGATGGACGCATGGAAAGAGGGAAGCAAGAACGAACGGAAGCGCGGACGGACTGACAAAGGCTTTGCCCCATTCATTATCATTCACTCCGTGGATATGCTGTGATTTTATTTACCTTAGTTGAATGTGAAGGCTTTCACAATTTTGTATTGTTATTTTGGGCTATACATGCGGCTGACCTCCTTTTGGGTTAATATAAGACACTTAAAATTTGCAGGTCATTATATTTCGAAACATCATTGAATTGTGGTCGCAAGCCGCATTTGTGAAATGTCTTGAACAGTGACAGTGACCATGTGTTCAACATTAGAGTTATCAAAATGACTTAAAAGTCGTCGCTATAGCACGTCATACGTTTAATGTGTGATCACTTAAGTTATCTTCGATAATTCTATCAAACCTGCCACGAAAAATGTCTCTTCGTTTCAAAGAAATAGTAGAGTGATTAAGCCGTTGACCTTTGCAGCTACAGATTCCCTTTCTATTCAATAGATGTTGACAACAGGTGTAATGGAAAAATTTTAAGAGGGGCTGTTGCATATAAAGCAGTATTAGTAAATTTTGGTTGTTCCCATTCAACACTTTTTGTCAATTCGTTGTGATGTATGCAATAGCATAGATGGTGGACATAAATGCTGTATCCCTTGTTTAGACAATTGTAGGGGAAAACATATTACCTGTATTTTTTATTTTATTTAAGATCAAAGGTTGGGGAGTCAACTTACAATCGAGGCTAAAACCACTATTGCCTGTAGTGGTAAGACAAGCTAGAAATCTGGTAAGCTGTGGCATGGTTACAGCATTACGCTTACTTTTGATCTGCACACATTCTTGAAAGTGAAGAAAAAATAACGTATATCCACGGAGTGAATGACGGAGAGTGGGGCGAAGCTGGGTCCGCACGCTGCTGCCGCGCCACTTCGGCCTCCCTTTGTCGTATTGCAGGGTCGTTCCGGCACCGCTGCACAGCTTCGTGGTGCGCTTCTGCCTCGCGCGCTCGCACGTCGGTGGTCCTTCTTCGAGCGCGAGCCACTGCCGCCGTGCGCACACACCACTCAGCAGCATTGTTCATCTTCTGTTGCGAAGCCTCTGAATACGTGCATGCCAAAACAGCGATTTTATTGTACTATAGAGCGCCCCCTGGTGTATGAACACGCGATCATGGTCATGCGATCGTCTCTCCCTCCTTCTGTACGTGTGACATCAATCCTTGTTTTCTACAAGTAACATCCTCTAGTGTCATACCATTTGCATTTTTCAGCGTATGTACAAGTACCGCCCTCTATGGCTGGTTCAAGAATTAACGAGGTGTGATTACACACAATTGTTACACAAGCCACACCACAAGGAGTTTTTCCCTTTAAAAAGAAAAAAACAGTTGTTTCTTTCTTTAGAAGTTTCACCAAGTCGTCAAGATTTCTGCTGCTGCTGATTGGGGCAGCGGTTGACGCTCGTATGAGAGCCACATGCGGTCCATATTATTGATGGAAGAGCTGCTGTTCCGATCAGCTGGAGTACTCCATACAGCAAAGCGACAATTTGTTCGGGGGCACCTAATGTTGATTGGAGAACTTCACTTTGTTTACGTGCACCATTTTTACTGTTATTTTTGTTTTTGACAACGGCATACGGCAAAAACGGGTGAACTTACCTACCCTAGCTACCTGATACCTCCCTTTTCTCACCTTTGTTTTACAGGAGGGATAAGGCCCAAGTGAGACGAATACAAGGTGCTTTTTTGCATGGACAAACACCTCGTCACTTGTTGTTTTAGTCTTGTTTGCGTCCTTTCATAAAACATGCACCAACTTGACCAACAAAAAATATACGTGTCACCTTACCACTTGCGCATCATGCCCTTAGGCACCTGCCAGAGCCATAGGCCAAAGTTTCATTATGCACTGTCAAACATGCAGAAGTGAGTGCAGGCTGTGTAGGTTCACCAGCTGGACCAGGCCATTCTGTGTATGTACGTGCTTGATCGTCATGAGTGCTCTGTGTAAACACTTTTGGCACTTGGTCTCTGCAGCAGCGCTCTTCGAGTCCCCCCCCCCCCCCCCCCTATAATCCACTCTAGGACGCAACATGTCTGAGGAGTTCCTCCATGAACGGTCCAGCTGTGGTGACTGTACTACATTTTCACATGGGGCTCCAAATGGCAGGGCTTTCGCAGGCAGGATGCTTTCCGGAGCTTGCGGTGCACATGAACAAACTAAGCAATTTGTTTCGGTTGGTGGGGCAGGGAATCGCCATGCAAAACCGGTGCTCTTCACTTGAGAAATGCGAATGCCTCGGACGCACTTTACGCTCAGCTGGGCCTCGGCATAGAAGTTCATGAAGAACTTAGCAATGACCAGTCACTAGGTGTAGTCTGTCTGGCGACTACTTGAAAAATAAGTTTGATACGAAATGTGCTTACGTGTTTTTCTGTAAGTACAATAGTATACTATCAGCAGGTTTTTATTGCATGAGGACACTAATAAGAACGTTTTCTGTGTAAATGGATGAATGATAACTAGTGATAGCAAAGATCTCAGTAATTAGGCTCACACACCTTGCCATTGTGCATCCTTTCATGTGACAGTGACCCTGAACAGAATTTTAGACTTGTGGGGGAACATCAAGTGGTGATTAGCCATAGCAGGTTTAAGATCTATGAATTTAAGTCTTTTCTATTGCAAATAGCTGTTTCCTTGAAGGATCCCTGACACCAAATTGGGAAACTCGAGATGATTGTGTTGGTTGAAAGACCTCCTTGCAGGATTCTCCACTTCTGACTGATGATTAGTGACGAGCATTGCCTATAAAATACATTTTAATTTGCTTTTAAAGTAAGGGTGCATGATCGTCTGAGTATTCAGTTGCAATTGATATTTTCTGCTGTTTGACATAGACATGGGCCCCCCCTCATGGTGTTTTAGAGATAGAGCAAGTATTGTTGGCATCAGAGAACATTTGTGGGATGCGCACAATACCCTGACTGGCACCCGGAGAGGGCTGTTGCTTGGCACCCTCCTTGCTAGGTTGTCAAGCTGGTCTCAAGGTGGTTTTGGCTGCTTACGCCAGGAGCGATTTTTCTTTTAAGGTGGAACGCTCAAAGCATCCACATGGTCATATGCTTCAGTGCCCGCGGGTCCCCCTATTTGAAAACAACGCGTTCAGCGTCACTGAAGCTTGAGCGCACGTAGTCTCGGGTGCTGCCCCGCTGTTGGGTGCTAGTCGTTTATCTTATTTAGGCAGTCACTTAGAACTGTTTGTTGATGTGTAAATATGAGGTAATTTTTGCATAAGGATATGTCGGAAGACAATTAGTATTATACTGATATGTTGTAAGGCATTGTTTGGAAGACAAGGGCTCCCAAGTTTTGAAAAGATACCGCAGTCCTGCTTATACTTGGCAATCGGGTCATAAAAGTGAATATTGCGGTCTACATGTAATGTGACAAAAGAATCGGTGGTGCTTTCAAAGTCATTTCAAGGCAGTGTAATTGCTTCGTAATTAGAGCAAATATGTCATTACCCTTTCTCTCATCTTGAGAGATGCACTACACATTGCATCTACGTAAGAAAATACCATATTTTTCTTTCTGTAAGTGCCACTTTTGTTTTTAAGGCACATTCATTTTCAACTCCGTTGGCCTGATGGCTCTCGTAGAGTCACCACAAACTGTTGTAGTCAAGCACGACATCGAAAATTTTGGCTGCCCATTGCAGCAGTATCCCACTTTGAACTATCTCTGCTAGAATCGTAAAAAAAATATATTTATTGCATTTGGCCTGGCTGCACTGAAGGCCACGTCATCTGGTGCACTGTAATATGTAATAACATAACATTGGCCATAATGTAATAAGGGCGCAACATAACCGTGCCTTTATTTATTGCATCAATTTGTGGGTTTAATTCTTTGTTTAAGAACAAACTACCAAAACAGCAAAATGGTACTGGTGGCTGTCAAGATTTCTACCCCAGCCACGATTTTTTAGGACACTGTTGTTGCACTGTAATAACCAATATCAAATTTCTTTTTACAAATGCTCTTGCACGCAGGTTATCAAAGTTGAAAACAAAAAAAAATTTGAAGATTTGTTGCTTGAGTGTGGATGACATACTGCGTGCATAACATGCACTGATAAGAGTTAGAAAAAAGTAACTTCTTATACACTGTAAAATATGTTACATGACGTCAACACTACAGATGATATGCTACATATCTGTATGGTTTTCTAATAAGTTAGTTGCAAGTTCTGTGCTTCTTTGTTTATTTTCTTTTGTTGCCATTGTTTGTGCCACCTTGTCAAAATGTTCAACTGGTACCAGTTTGCCAAATGTCAATTCTTTGGCTTTATGCATTTTTAAGTCTCACCTCATTGAATTCAAGCGAATATGATGTTGGAATGTCCAGTGAAGTAATGTATTGCTCGAAACTAAGCTGCCATCACTGTCAGAGAATACGGCATCAAAATCTATTGCCACGTTCTGATGTCAGAGATTCCGGAAGCCCTGGAACCATATGTATTTATGTTTAGCTGGCTTCACAGCCTGTCTGTTTAAACTGTGCCTGTCCATGTTGTTGCGGGAAGCAGAGCTCAGCAAAAGTGCCTGAGCCCTTAGGGCAGGTTGGATTACCAGAGTTTCTGCACATATTGTTCATTTTTCGTAGCTCAGCACGCACTTACTTGAACAAAGCTGTCATGTTATAAATAGTCTCGTAGCATAAATGTTCATTGCCGAAGGAGCAAGTGGCTGCTTTATTTGCTTGACTATTATTTCAATAGATGTTCAAAGTGGTCCTATGTCCCTGTGAATTAATTCATTATTGACGAGAATACAGGTTGTAGGCATGTGTTCTCTAAATTTTGATATGCTGTTAGGAAGCCTGTAACACTTCTGGAGGGAAGGAAGGGATCGAAAAGAAAATGGAAAGTGTGACCTCTAAGAGGCAGGTAATCAGAAAAAATGCAATGTTGAAGCACAAACAAGTGTCTGATATGCTTTCATTTTATTTTTTTATGTGATGCAAAGACTGAGAGATCAGCATTCAGAATGGTCTGTAGTGTGTCAATGTTGGGTAGTCCTGCAGAAGTTGAGCCTTCAATCGCGGTGGTGAGTGCGCAACAGCTGTGCATCGCCCTCTGATGTTGGTTTGTGCAGGGTTGTGTCATTCCATGTCCTACACAAGTGGTGACTATGCCAGATCTATTAAAAGGTGCTTTTGAAGTGTCTGTGCATTCTTCAAGCTGATTATTTTGTTAGCATTGTAGAGAATATGCTCAGTATGACATATTTTTTCCTGTAATGAAGACCATGTTACCTTTTCTATGGTCATGCTGTTCTGTGCATGCATGTGTGAGGATGGCTAGAAAAATGGCTTAATTTCAGTGTGTAGAATGCTATTCATGGGCGCATATTTCTGGAAATAAAAAAAAATGTAACTTTATTCTTGTGTTAGAGAGGACAAGTATTTCTCATATATAGTGCACTGGAGGCTAAGAAAGCAGCCTGATCATGAATACATGCCACCAATTGAATGTGTTTGTATTTAATACAAAGGCCATTCCCAGCAGGAACAGTGCCCCGCTGCAGTGGTCTAGTGACTAAGGTACTCGGCTGTTGACCCGCAGGTTGCGGGATCGAATCCCGGCTGCGGCGGCTGTGCTCTTCGACAAATGCAGAAATGCTGTAAGCCCATGTGCTCAGATTCAGGTGCAAGTGAAAGAACCCCATGTGGTCGAAATTTCCAAGGCCCTCCACTGCGGCGTCTGTCATAATCGTCTGGAGGTTCTGGGACGTTGAACCACACATACTTTCAATAAATCAGTAGGAACGGTGCAGAAAGGATGTTGACTAATGTGAAAAATCATTTAAATTCATCTTACGAATACAGACCATACACTACATTTTTCAGTTTCTGCAATCTGTATCTCCAGTACCCTGATTCCCACCTGATACTGATGGTTGCTGTGCAGTGAAACATACATGTTATTGCTGTCGCTCACTGCTGCATAGAATGGACAGTTGTAGCTTCAGTATTAATGAGAACTTACAGACAGTATTGCCAAGGAAAGTATAAAGGATGCTATTAGCAGTACACTCATACCTAACAGTCACATCTGTCTCGAAAATTCTTCAATATATCCGAAAATTCATTCGCTGTTTGTAGCACTATATAAGTGACAGAGCTTTTCATTCTTTACTTATCTCATTGTATCTAGGTTCGTTATATCATGGGTTGAGTGTAATTGTAATGTAAATGGGAAGAAATAAAAAATAAATGAAAAGATAACTTGCTGCTGGCCGGGACAAACCTGCGACCTTTGAATAATGCCTTCGATTCTCTACCAACTGAACCTCTGCGGCATCGAAGTTTGCAGGTTCAGTCTTTGCTGACGGCAAGTTGCCTTTTGTCCACTTTTATTTCTTCAAACTTAGATTACAATTAATACTAATAACATCCCCTATACTATCCTTAGCATCATTGTCTGTTACTGTCAAACTCTGCTTCAACGAAAACTTCACGTTTCCTCGTCGGCAGTCCATAGGAGCCAATGCATGAATATTGTTGCCACCGCGAACACTTTTTCTTCTGCCGTCCCGCTTGAACGAAATTTCACGATGCAATTCTAGGCTCAGATATTTATTGCTGTACAGTAAACATAGTCTTTCACATTTTGATTCGTTTTCAAAACTTGAAAATACGTCGACGAAGTCTAAAATGCGCTGCACGAACAGAAATCGCCGCTGTTCAGCAAGCATGGGCGCCGCCATTGCTCGATAGCAGTGGCAATAAGACTGACTTGCTTTTGCCACTGGCTTGCTTTTGAGTGGCAGACGATCCGAAGCTGAAGCTCAGTCACTCAGTTCATGGTTTTCTTTCACGCAGCTGTGCAGAACGATGCCTTTTTCGATGCCAATGTCTATCATTTCGTTCACGCTTGACCATTGTGGTAACTAATCAGAGCAGCTGTTCATCCGCATTATCAATAAAATCAGCTAGCCACAAGTGGTCACAAGAATGAGGCAAAAATCACCGCTCCATGATACTCTGCCTCCATCTTGGCGTTGTCGGATACACTTTGACGGCGGACAGCTGCTTGTGTCAACGTGTTATTGCAGCTGTTTGGCTCGTTCACGAAAGCGGTTGTAGGCCTTGTTTCAGCGTGCTTTTCACCATGGCCTCGTGATGCATAGGTGAGAATCAAGTCCTCGCAGGGGCGTCTGCGCGAGCAGGCGTTTGGTGTGTAGTGACACCACGGACCCGAGCTAACGGGGAGGTTTCTACTCCCTCCCACGTCTAGCCGTGCGTGGCTGAGCCGTGTCCGGGGAAAAGGAGATCCTGGGGGTTGAGCTGACGCTGAGTGCTTGGACCTTTAAGGCCCCCCCGGCAGAGGCAACACACCCCTTTGGCCCCGGCTTCACGTAGACGGCACCCCTGGGCTGACCCACCTAGGGGAAATCGGCAGTCGCCTTTTCCTATCTCTGTCTTCCTACATCTTCGTCTTTATCACTCACTTTTTATCTGTCCTGTCATCTTCTCTTTCCCATTTACTTCCAAATTTCTTGGCGACGAGGGTTAACCCTGTGTAGTTGCCCAACCTTGGGTAGTTATATTCGGTTATAGCGGCGATGCATGGCTGGCGTCGTCAAGTGTTTACTATTCAACCTTGTAGACCCTTGTTGGACTCGGCGGTGGGTGGCCACCATCACCGCCGAACTTTACGCAATCTGTATGACCAACTTTTTTTCCTCCCTCTCTAACCGCCGCCCAAAAAGGTGGCGCACCTAAGAACCGTTTCTTTTCTCAAAACCAAAGCAGTCTTTCCCCAAGTTCCATGTCGTGCATAGTCAGAAAGAAAACAAAACAGTCTGGGCAATCTCATCATTTCTTGTCAATCGGCCCAGGGTATCGTGTAACCAAGTTGGGAAGCAGCGACCTCCTTTTGAAAGTTTGCGACAAGCTCCAATACGACAACCTATCTAAACTAGTAGCGTTTGGGGATGTCCCAGTTTCCATAGGCCCCCACAGATCCTTGAACACAGTTCGCAGTGGCATTTCTGATGACGACCTTGGATTATCAGAGAGTGAACTATTGGAAAGCTGGCAAGACCAAAATGTAGTGAAGGTCCAAAGAATAGTCATACGACGAAACAAAAAAGAAACACCAACAAAATATATAATTATCACCTTCGGTACCAGCGACTTACCGGATTCAATTGAGACCAGCTACTGCAAGCTTCGTGTCATGCCCTACATTCCAAATTCTCGTAGGTGTTTCAAATGTCAGTGCTTTGGACATGGGTCGCAAAGCTGCAGAGGGCACTTGCGCAAACGCTAGTTCCAACGAACACTCATTGAACGATTGTACTGCTGCAACCCGCTGTGCGAACTGCGGAGGAGACCACCCCGCTTACCTGCATTTGTGCCCATCCTGGAAAAAGTAAAAACAAATTGTTGAACTTAAAGTTAAATTCAATCTCTCTTTTCAAGAGGCGCACCAGCGCTTCTCTCTCCACAACAAGCACTCTCCTTCCTTTGCAGATGTGACGCGCCAGGGCACCGCATCACATCTTTCTGCGCCCGCGAATGTCACGCAAAGTGTAACCGCGGTCGTGCCGCCTGTTCCCAAGGCTGGAGTAGCCTGTGCTGCTCCGCCTCCTGCTAAACAGGTTCAGCACACTTCAGAGTCTGCCGGACCCCACACCACTGCACCGGCAGTAAGGTTCGAAACTTCTGTGAATGTGCCTGCTAATCGGGCACCATCCAGCCACCTCGCAGGAGGTGATGGATACAAGTACTCGTCCTCCGGCACCTCAAGCACCGAAGGATAGGCAAAACTCTTTGGAGCGCGCCAAAAAAGAAAAACCTTCAATTACAGGGCCCCAAAAAGGCCCGGCAACCTAAGTGAACACTCTTCTACACACAGCACCGCACAACAATAAATTGACACAAATACTACAGTAGAACGTCAGAGGACTGCTGAAAAACTTCGACGATATCCAAGAACTTATACACAAACATACACCAAAAGTGCTGTGTGTGCAAGAAACACCTAAAATCCAAGTACACAAACTTCCTACGTAGTTACACTATTTTTCTAAAAGATCGGGATGACGTCACATCATCTGGCGGTGTAGCCATCATAGTTAATCAGGAAACAGCTTGTGCACATTTACCGCTTTAGACACCCCTTGAGGTGGTGGCCGTCCGAGCTGTCCTTTTCAACAAAATGGTCACAATTTGCTCTATTTACATACCCCCGCATCACCAACTCAATAAACAGGAATTCCAGTTGTTCGTAGATCAACTCCCAGAACCATATGTTGTCCTAGCTTATGGGGCGACACTCGCTGCGATGCGTGAGGTCGCCTGATTGAACAGTTCCTTTTTTCTTCTGGTGCGTGCCTCATGAATCGCAAAAAGCCAACATATTACAATATTGTTAACAACACCTGCTCATCAATAGACCTCAGCGTAACATCTCCATCACTCCTACGTCTATTTAAATGGGAAGTCATCAGAAATGCATTTGGTGGTGACCATTTTCCTATAGTTCTCAGCACATCAATATCCAATATATGTACTCCACAGCTTCCCAAATGGCTCACCAATAAAGTCGATTGAGAACAGTTTCAAAAAATGACTCTCTTAACTTGGACTGACATGGGAGTGTTAAGCATAGAAGCTGCTGTGAGCTACCTGACAGCCTTTTTGATTGATGCTGCAACGAAATTTATACCACAAACATGTGGACCGTCAGGCAGACGACGAGTTCCATGGTGGAATAATGAGTAACATAATGTGCGTCAAGAACAAAATAAGGCATCGGAGTTGCTTAGAGACTTGCCTACAGCCAAGAATCTTATAAACTTTAAGAAGATGAAGTCGCAAGGAAGGAGAGTGTGCCGACAGGCGAGAAGAGAAAGTTGGCATAAATTGCTATCAGGCGTTAATTCATACACAGGTGAGGCAAAAGTTTGGAATATGGTTAGTAAGGTAGCAGGACAAGTACACACACTTCCTCTAGTGCACACAAAGGGAGAGCTTGGAAGACCAGGCGAACATTCTTGGGGCGCACTTCCAGCAGGTCTCGAGCTCATCATACTATAGTTAAGCGTTCAAACGATACAAAACCAGAATAGAAAAACAGAGATTAGAGGGCAAACCCGCACAACACAAGCTATACAATGAACCTTTCTGTTTGGCTGAACTGCAAGCCTCACGTACCTGCTGCAAAAAATCTACTCCAGGCCCGGACCGTGTGGCCTATGAAACGTTGAAACATTTGCCCACTGAAACCCAAAAAGCTCTCCTCTCCCTGTATAATGCGATATGGTATTCCGGCGAGCTACCCTCAGCCTGGAAGGAAGCTATCGTTATCCCAATTCTAAAACAAGGCAAGGACCCGGCCTCAGTTTCCAGCTACAGGCCAATAGCATTAACCAGCTGTATTTGCAAGGTCTTGGAGAAAATTATTAACAGGCACTTGATGCACGTCTTGAAATTAATGGCCTACTGGACCCATACCAATGTGGGTTTCGAGAGGCTCTTCCGCCACTGACCACCTTGTCCGTATCGAGGCACAAATTCGTGACGCTTTTGTTCATAAGCTATTTTTTTACTGTGTTCCTAGATATGGAAAAGGCATATGACATTGCATGGCGCTTTGGCATACTGCGAGACCTGTCACATTAGGTGTGAGGGGTACAATGCTGACAATCATCGAAAGCAACCGGACATTCCGTGTCCGAGTTGGCACTGTCTTATCTCGAATATTTGTCCAAGAACCTGGAGTGCCACAAGGCGGTGTATTGAGCTGTACACTTTTCATAGTTAAAATGAATTCCTTGCACCTGTTTCTCCCGCGTAATATCTTTTACTGCATATATGTTGATGATATACAGATGGTTTCAAGTTGTGCAACATCTCAATGTGGCAACGTCAGGTTCAACTAAGGGTTGAACAAAGTATCTCAATGGGCAGATGAGAATGGTTTTATACTCAACGCGCGAAAGAGCACTTGCGTCTTGTTTTGCCGAAAGAGGGGCCTCCATCCTGACCCCAACCTTTGTCAGTGAAGACCGAGCACAAGTTTCTTGGACTAATGTTAGACACTAAACTAACCTTCATCCCACACATAAAGTATTTAAAGGACAGGTGCTTAAAAACAATGAATATTTTGAAAGTGTCATGTACTATGTGGGGTAGTGACAGGAAATGTCTGATGAAATAATATAAAAGCCTCGTACGCACGCGCCTAGTTTATGGTTTTATAATCTATCAGTCTGCGACACCATCAGCCTTGAAGATTCTCGACCCTGTCCACCATCTAGGCATTCGCCTCTCTACGGGTGCTTTTCGAACTAGCCTCGTGGAGAGCCTGTACGTGGATTCGAATGAATGGTCGCTCCACCTACAGAGATGTTACCTGCCTTTTGTGTACTTTCTGAAGGTAAAAGCAGAGAAGCAACACCCCTCTCAGTTCACAATTAATGATTTGTCTTGCTCTGGCTTCTTCGAAAACCGTCCTTCGTTGAGGCAGCCCTACTCACTTCGTGTAATTGGCCTGGCCGAAGGAACAGATGTGCCTCTTCTCGAACACAGTTTGATGGTACCTGCAGCATATCTGCCACCGTGGCAGTGGCAGCTTATAGACTGGGATGTCTCTTTTGTTGAAGTCACAAAGCACGCACCACTCACACACATACATACATACTTCCTAGCACTACAATATAAGTACACATGCCTTGAGTTCTTTACCAATGCCTCGAAGTCCAACACTTATGTGTCATATGCAGTGGTAGGCCAATCCTTTTCCGAGGCCGGCGTTCTTCATCCTCATCCTGATGCAAGCATTTTCACAGGAGAAGCTTACGCAATACCTGCAGTCGTAAAACACATCAAACAGATAAAATTACATAAGGCGGTAATATACACAGATTCCCTAAGTGTGGTCAAAGCCCTGAAAACCCCTAAAATACACAAGAACCCCGTGCTGGTGTCACTTCACTCACTTCTTTGCACAGTGTACACATCAAAATGGCATGTCGTTGTATGCTGGGTGCCAGGGCACCGTGAGATACAAGGGAACGTTTTGGCCAACAAGATGGCTGCTTCCGCCGACACTACTTCCAATGCATCAATACCGATCCCTGCACTTGGCTTGAAACCTTTTCTAAAACGAAAGCTCAGGTGGTATTGGCAGAGCACGTGGGATAGACACACAGACAATAAACTCCATGCTATTAAGCCGTAACCTAGGCAATTGACCGCCACTATCAAAATCCTGACACACAGAAGTAACACTAACAAGGCTTAGAACAGGACATACACACTCCACACATTCACATCTTTTATCTACTGGCAATCCACCATTGTGTGAGAGATGTGGAGAACCACTTACGGTTCTCCATATTCTCGTCCAGTGCAATGAGTTGGATGCTCTAAGAAAAAAAGCACTCTTTACTTCCCTACCGACAGCAGCTTCCACTACACCCTGGGATGCTCATCCGTAAGGATTCACTTTTTAAACTGCAATCACTTTTCACGTTTTTAAAAGATCTTCATAGCTTTTCACTTCATATTTCGAGGTGATCCGTAGCACGACCTCTGTACCGTGGTTGTGGCTGCGGTGACTACATTTTCATCATGGTTTTATTATCGTGAAATTTTTGCTATCCACTTTCACTGCACATATTTCACGCCACTGTCGAGATTTTATTACTTCCATGTTTTTACCCGTGTTAGCACGAGGAATTTTAATGCCCCTTTACAGCCACGCATCATATCATTGTTCATATATCTAGTCTATTAAAATGGCGCTCTTTGGCCATCAACTGGTCTTTGCGCCATTAAAAACCACCCATCATCATCATGAGAATCGCGTCGTGACGCTGATGGGAAAGAATAGGAAACAGTGGACACTTTTTGGATTTTGAGAATAAACGTTTTGTTTTGCTAGTTCAAATCAACTATATTTTTTCGATTTCACTACAATGAAATTTTCGCTTCAACAAAATTTTTTCCATGCTCCGTCAGTTTCGTTGTAGCAGGGTTCGACTGTAGTTCTTTTATTGCAGATTAGTTACAGACAAGAAAACTAAGGCCTTTTTTTTTCCAGAAGAGCATCAATTGCAATCAATGAGGTCAGACGTTTTTTGGCATCTATCTTTTGCTTTCATTACCTAATTAGCACTCAGATAATGTCTTCTTCAACAAGAGGTTATGGGGACTGGGGCACCCATTTTTGGTGGATGCAACCCTGTGAAGCTGAGAAAAACAGACGAAGTGTTGATTAAAGTGTTTAATTGAGATATTGTAGCTATCATATTGGCATGATTGTAATTTGACTAAAATATAGGTCAACCCCATAAAATTTCTCATAAAAAAATAATAGGAAATAAAAGAAAGAACTCATAAGCAGATTTCATAAAGGAAATTTATTTATGTAGTCACTGACTGAATAAGACTATATTTGTTCAGTCATCTTCAACCAAGCTCTCTTGAATTCTTGCTAACTTGCTCAGTTATCTGTTATTCCAACCTTTTATAACCCTCATTTCTATAGTTATTTATCGATTTACTCAAGTAAAAATTTAAGGAATATTTATCTATGCACAGTGTACTAGGTCCACAGCTCCAGGAATATCCTTTCTATATATCGGGTCCGGTAATCGCCTTTTAAGGCTGGGGGACATAGCAGCATTGAGGTCAGGCAATACTCCAAAGATTTCTGGAGAAGAGAAAAATACCGCTTCCAGGAAGCTATTCTCAATGTGTCCATTTAAAGGAGATGTTTATTATTCATGTTGGAAGAGCGTATTCAGTTACTCAATAAAGCAATGAGCCGCGATGTCACCGTACTATCGACATTCTCAGTGTAAGAAGAAAGTGGACGAAATGTCAGGAACTTGAAAAGTCTGAACCTGCATGTGAATGTGTCCCAGATATTTGAGAATGATGCAAAGAATGCATACTGACCTTCGGAGGTGCACTAAATGGTGTGGGGTTCCGGGGTGCTCCTGGCCTGAAAACCCATCAGAGACGAGACCAAGAACCAGCAGACAGGTCTTTACTCATGGGACACTCGGCTACAACTGCCCTTCAGCAGCTGCCGAGCACAAGACACGAGCATCCGTGTGTCCATCATTTTTCTTTTCTACACTCTGGCTCCATTGCAGCCTGCGCTCCCCATACTGACCTCTTCCTTTCAGTGCAAGGGGGGGAATGTGTTATAGCAGCCACTAGTCCTACTAGTCCTGGCCACAGTGAAACGCACGTGGCACATACTACAGCACCCTAGTGTCATCAGGCTACTGGACATACTAAGAGCTGACTTGCCCAAGAGTAGCATGTCTGCAGCCTCGCTTGAAGCCAGAGGTGCACCAGACTTGCTCAGGTTGATTTACCATGATCGCCAGCAAGAACAGGATTGGACATCGGTGCTCCACTAGCGAGCTCAGAGTAGTCTAAGCAGGCATCCTGGTATCGACGCTGTTGTAGACGTAGCACTGTGTCACGTGTTGCTGTCACATCCGCTAAAATCATTCACGTCAAGGTGGTGGCAACTCCTCCGCATTTTTGTCTTTGAATGTTGACGGCCCCAGCGGCAATGGGGGGGGGGATCGCAATGCCATGTGGAAGGCCTGGATGCCCGTACCATTGGTGGTCACTTTTTGGCCTTCACTGATGTTGGTACCAGATTATTTTTGAGAGATCTGCACCTTCCGGTGTCAGATCAGCTATGGTTAGAAGCATAGTCTCCAAGAGAGACGGTCTGAGCGCTGGCTCTCTGGATTGCTCATTGAGCTTTTTGGGCTTCTCACTCTTCTCAGAGTCCTCAGCACAGTTGTCATCCACGACACGTACACTTTTACACTTTTTTTTCCACATATGTATGCCATGTTCAAAAAGAAACAAACATGCAGTTAGGTAAGATAAGCTCTGAATAGGAAAACAATATTCAAAGCCAACATCTCCAGCAGTTGCGAAGCCCACCTTGCCACATTTGTTCGTAAACTGGTTTTCGGCTTTTTAACGTATTTGCTCAGCACAAGAAAACAAGTAGTTACATCGTAACTATGGTAGACAGAATCGTGGAAAGGAAAAAGAGCTCTTTTCTGTCTAAGATTCTTCCTATCGTAGTTACACTGTAACTACTCATTTCCGTGCGCTATGCAAACACTGTGTTGATTCCAAATTGCCAACTAGCCCAAGCATCGATCTTGGTGCTTTTTGATGTTAAGTATGGGTAACTGACTAAAAAATAATTGTCCGCATGCAGAGAGGCTGCATAATTTCTTTCGTGCCTTCTGCAAACAGAAAAATGCCATTTGGTTAACTTAATTTTTTATTCAACAAATGGTCAATAAATTTTATGGTGTGTTATGTTTTTTTTTTTGCTAAGAAACCATGCTATTATATTCTTTATTTCAATGCAGGAAGTAGCCATAGTCTGCCTAATATCAAGTAATATTGCTTCCTTAAAAAAAGGTGGTGTGCAAAGGAAACACAGACAAGGAAGTTAACAATGGTGGGTTCAGAATCAGGAATAAATTTTATTGGAAAGAAAACATAATTATATGACAAAAAAACACATATTCATTTAAACGCCATGCGAGAAACCCGCTTTCGTTATGTGGAGGTATCACTGACGCAAATTTTTTTTTTTGTGAAGAAAACCTTCGCAGGCTCATGTGGCAACTGCTCCTGACTACACGTCAAGACTTTGTTTTTGTGTTTCCTGTGATTTCACCCTGCAACATGCAACCTTGTTTTTACAGGCCCAAAATTCGGGTTATGTGGAAGAAACTTGGCATTCCCACACACACACAGAAATCCATCTTACAAACAGCGTGTGCATGAATCAGTGAATGCCAAGTTCGTTCAATATGACACTAATTTGATACCAAGTCCTGGTTGATTGTCTCTTAAAGTTGACGGTGTGCCACACAACCATCTTTGATTTTATCAAAACTGAGTCGCTTGTTTATGAAACACTGCTCACAGGTGATTCTGGCCTTGAGGGCAGGCTGTCTGGACACTGTAGCCGGCAGTGCTCGTCAACTTTTTCTGACTTGTTGGCTGAACTTGTGCTATAACCTGATGCCTGTCTTTTGGTTTCTTAAGAAGAACCTTGAGTTGCTCGCATCGTCTTTTCTTAGTGGCTGCCTTGTCTCAGAGTACCAATTGTATCACAGTACTCATAATCCCATTATTGTTACACTAGCCGTTTGGAAAGATAGTGTGGCAAATGCACTTGAGCTGGTAGAGTTAATGGGCAAGCTCCCGGCGCAAAATCTTGCTGAATATTGTGATGATGCAAGGTCATCATGACTGGCCATTCAGTGACCTTGTCAGGAGCATAAGTCCTAATGATTTATGGCACATCAATGGGCATTGCACTTTCCAGTTTAACAATGTACACTTGAAAACAAACTATCAGTTCTTTAATGGGAAACCATAAACCAGTTCAAAATACTGATTTGTCTTGCAGGAAGCTACCTGTTCAGCCCAAGACGTGCTTGAAGAGCGAGGCCTAGTGCGTGTTGCTGTCACCGTGCAGGAGCTATTTCGGGTGGCCAGTTGCAACAAGCGCTGATCTTTCTAGTCCCTCACCCATCGTGCATACCATTGACCATTTGCCAGTGCTATTGGCAGGTTTGAGGAAAGCACCGCAGCAATTAACGGTGCTTCAAAGAATACTTCACCAGTTGCAGTGCTGTGATATGAGGTTAGTATAGTACACCGAATGCTGACACAAGACTACTTTAAAATAGACTGCCGGCTTAGCTGGCACCGAGATAACACACAGAGGTAGCCTTTTTTCAGTGCATACTGTTTAGTGTGACGGAGTGGTGCAGCTTTTCTGCCCATAATTGTCAAAACATACGTCAACCGAGTGATGCCAGTCGAAAAACTGCCTGTCCTGCTTTGAAGTACTTGCAGTCGCATCAGTTATTAGGGCAAAGCAAAAGTACACGAAGTGGTGTAAGTACAGTGCCTACACTATCTCTGCCAATTTTTCTTCCTCCTACAGCACCACCAATATACCAGTTTATTCTGGACAGTCAATTAGCATACTCAAACAAGCTGCCTGCACTGCAACACACTGTTTCTGTGCAAGGCTTGAATGTGAAAGAGCCAATATTTAATCTAGAAAATAATACATACCTTCTAAGTAGTCGAAATGCCATGAAAGAGCTTAACAGCAGTTAAGTTGGTACATGCAGTGGCAAGGCCATTATAATAAATGCCACTTTTTGCCTCAAGGTTTGCTACAACTTGGCTAGTCTTTCCTCAACACGCATTCCTTCTTTCGGGTTCTTTGCACTGTTTATATCAAGCAACATACAACCTTAATTTGGTTTTGAGAGAGTGACACTATCCTTAGCTGAACAGAAGTACCAATGTAAAAGCTGCCACAAATATGAGGTTCAGTCGACACGGAATGTGTACAGTGCCTCGCTAATGCAAAAAATTCTATGCTACCTTGTTGCTTTGTTTCTGGGCTGTGATTGAGTATGCAACTATGTTGCAGAAACGACGTACTTAATAGATTACGATAAAGAAGAGTAGTTGTAGTGGGAAATTATTCCTCACCTAGTTTTTAATTATGCAATGTGTGTTCATGAACACACACTTGCTTGTACTTACTTTTAATCAGAGAAAGTGTTCTCTGGTGGTTTTTATAAGTTTATAGTATTGTACAAATGACTTTCTTGGTTTTAAGTAAATACCCTTTGCCAGAGGCACCTTGTGGTGTTCTTGATGTCAAGGCACATCACACTCGGAAACGCTATGTTAACAGAGACTTTTATTGCCTTGTGCTGTCTTACTTGGTGCGCATAGGAAGTACTATTTATAAAATAAGACAGCCAGCTAAAAATGTTTGTTTTTTTATCGTGGGCAATGCCTAGCAAGCTTGCTAGCAAAGGCTTTAACCACAGGTGGCCATCATTTTCATGTCTGTTCTACCCGGACTGAACCTTGTAAGCCAATATGGAAGCTCCTGTTTCTTCTGTCGGTGTCTCGTGCCCTGTAGTCCACTTAGTGCGAGCTTGATCTCTTTGTGCAAGCCTGCCTGTACCAATGTTGCCTGTACATTCAGTGTTCGATCTCTTTGTGCAAACCTGCCTGTACCAATGTTGCCTGTACATTCAGTGTTCCTCGATGGCCATGGCTTGTCACATCACACTGCAAGGTATCATTTGCGTTGGTGTTAGAACCCTCATTTCCGTATTGGCCTGCTGGCTGGATGTCGAGCTGTGGCGGGAGTTGGCACGTTCATTTTGTTTGTCTAAACCAAAGTGATTTCAAACCTACTTCATTGAAAACATATAACTACACCAGATACATAAACAAAGAAGTGGACTGAATCTGTGCTGGTCCCGTCCTCTTCTTTCTTCTTGTGTTCTGTATCTAGGTGTAGTTTTATGTTTTCCATGTCTTAGCAACAGCACCCCCCCCCCCCCTTGTCGCTCCTGAGCCTACTTCATTAATTTTGTTTTCCGCCACATCATCCACTTTTGGCAAGGAGGTTTTGAACTTCCTGGCTGAAAATTTTTGTTCAGACGCAGCAAGAGATATGGCGCTCATCTGAAAAAAAAAAAAAAAGATCATCGTCTGTGTGAAATGCTGTTTGTAATGTGTTGCCATTAGTCATGAAAGTCGCAAAATGCTGTAAAAGCTCCATTTGCTTTAAAGAGGACGAGCTTGGAGAAATCATGGTTGCCTGCATTTACATTTGGGTGGTTTTGAACAAATTTATTCTTTTGATGCAATCTTTGTATGCAAGTTGCTGAAAACAAGAGACAGGAAGCATTTTTTAATAAAAGAAATTTTTTTCCCTGCAAAAATGTTGTGTGGAGTACATTGTTCTGTCGACCAGGTTTCCACAATAACTGCAAAACAGGACAAGAAATAAATGAGTAGAACTTATTGCTGTGCGTGTTGGTACCTAACTTCAAGAAAAATCACCAGCACCACCATTTTACTTTATTGGGCTTGTCTGCCGTGCTGGATGGTATCTAAGCTTTTTTTTCTCTAAAGTCGAACATTATCATTGCTGTGCACAGAGCACATATTTAAAAAGGAAGGTCTGCATTTGGCACAGAGGATGCTGCCCTCATCCATGTCAAATTTCTAAGATCATTCCCACACTGTAAATAAAGGAATGTTCATAGAGTTACAACCAATCCTGCCAAGGAAGACTAAGGAATGTGCAAGCAATGGCACAAGACAACAATGCAAATGCCAACTACTAACTGAAAAAGCATACTGGGGCTGAAGACCGAAAATGCTCAGCCTTCATCACGGAAGATGATGGATGCATAATACCAATAGGCATATGCATATGTATTGTTCATTAACCCAAAAAACACTCATTCTGCCACTTAGAACATTTCTCCATAGCCTCAACATATTTACTATTTTTTTTAAGGTTGCTTTCATTCATTATTCTAGTTGGAAAGCTCACAACTGCAAGAAAAATTAGGTTTTTTTTGCTAACGTAAATATTCTCTGCCTGTTGTCAAATGTGACTAGTACAGCCATATGAATTGCCCCTCCTTCTTACTTCAAAGATGACCTTTTCCCAGGTGATAACGTTGCAACTAGAAACAGCTTGGACCAGTTGAAGTGGATATGGTGAAATTCCCACTGATGGCAAATTAAGTGGGTGCCAACTGGAAATTTGACTATAAACCACTTGAACTGGTTCATGTGTTAGGACCCACTGGCAACTGGTCTGCAGTGAAAATCCTGTCAGAAACCACCTTAAGTGGTCTCTGTTGATCGCAGTTGCAATAAGGCATATTTAATATGTGCAGCGCCATCTGTCGATAATCCCGTAGGCTTGATCCGGCGTGCATGGCCTCCGAGATGGCAGGCGCGCAGCAGATTTGTCTATGGGCAGTGTGTTCCCATATCATTTCGCGAGAGATGTACGGAGCAATGCGGCGTTGCTATTAGATGAAGGTAGTCACGTGATCTAAACGTGCTTCTGATCTTTTTGTTTATTTTTATTTCTTTTTAATCAAAACAGCAGCATGCGTAGACACTAGTTTTGCAATACGCCGGTGAAGCTTGTTGAAGCTGTACGGCATAAACATTACGCAGAAACGTGTGGGCTTTTTGCTGACAGGGTCGCTGAAATGAGTTGTGTTTTTACGCAGCAGGTGTGCTCTGATTTTCTTTTTATTACACGTTCGTTTGAGCTGTCAGCCAGCGAAAAATATGCACCACTTGATATACTTCGGATGTCGGCTGTTTTAAGGTAAGTGGGTTGTTTCACCTGTGAAATTTGCGCTGCGGTCTTCTGTTGCGTGCATAAGCTAAGAAGAGACGAGCGTGTTTCAATGTTAGTCGTTTTGTGACGGAGTGCTGTTTTTCGCTACACTGCGCGTTTGCCCAAGGGTCCTTCGCCATCGTATTTCTCTTTATATCACGCGACGCACTGCTAGCTTACGCATTGTTAACGTGCACAGTGCTCATGAAACTCGTGTCGTAGACGAGAGCGGTTGGAGCCTAGGCGTTCCCCAGATGCAACTCCGCATTTGAGAAGGACACTGTAATGCACATAGCGCGGGCCTTACCACATCAAAAAGTAGACAGCGCACTTGTCCCTCCCAGACTGATGGGTAAACTAACGTCCAAAAATGTTTTGGGCTGTTCTGAAAAATTTGATATATGAAGCAGGAAACGGTACATGCCAACTTAATGCATATGTCTGTCACATTGAATCGAACATGCAGTGCAATTGGTGGAGTTCACTGTTGTCTATGCAACCTGAACATTTAAAAAGTAAGAAGTGTATAAACGAAATGTGGCTACTGAATTCAAAAACAGTTGTATAGTACAGACACACGTGGTACTTGCAGACACAGTTATTGGAAATATTGTACACATTTCTTATTACTGGCACAAAACATATATTACACAAAAGTGTTGTTGATACAAATATTGCAAAAAAACTAGCAAGAAATTAGTGAAATAATACACACTATGAAAAGACAGACAAAAGCAGACAGACAAGTTCACTGGTTAAAAAATAAAATGCTTTATATTTCATGCACTTCTGAGAAATAAATACTAATTTGTGAGTCACTGTACATGTCTGTCTCCTTTTATCTGTGTCTTTTCATGTAAATTATCGTTTCACTGTGTTTCAAAACCAATTAGTCCACAAACGTATTAACTGCAAATAGGTTTCCTAGAGTGTGACATGTTCTGAAAGAAATGACTGTGTGAAAGAAGAATACTTCACAATGCATGTTATCTAAGAGAGACATAATGTCATGACCCATTAAAATGGCGCTTCTGTTCCCAATTTACATACCATGCAGCAGCCAAGCTTAGATGTTCTTTTACTCGAAGTGGGATTAGAACACCACAATATGTGAAGTGGTGTTAAATTTCGGAGCAAATTGTTAATATGCAAATTGTTAATATCTTGCACAGATGCCATACAATTGCATCAGAATGCCATTCACAAAAAGATATGTGCTTCTACCCTTTGCTCAAGCTTCGCTGTGGTGGTTCTAGTGGCTAAGGCACTCCGCTGTTTACCCGCAGGCTGCGGAATCGAATCTTGGCTGCGGCAGCTGCATTGTCAACAAAGGCGAAATGCTGTAGGCCCGTATGTCTAGATTTGGGTGCTTGTTCAAAAATTACAAAGTATTAGAAATTTCCGGAACCCTCCACTACGGCCTTTCTCATTATATGGTGGTGGTTTTGGGAAGTTAAACCACACATATTAATAAATCAATACCCTTGGCTCAGAAAGTGTGCTTCCTCGTCCACTTAATGCAAATGCACAGTCCACCCAATGTAGCTTTCTTTACAGTTCGTCCACAGCTTAGTTAGTTTCAAATTTGTTCTAGTGATTTTTTTCATGATATGTTGTTCAGCAAGCATGAACTCCCCCTAGAAATTGTTCTTGAAAATTAGTCTGGCCTTAGAGGTAGCACTAGGCATAAGGTACTAGTTTGTAAGCCTCCGATTTGTTTGATTTATTTGAAAATTTGATTTTTATTTAATCATTTATTTTTTTACTTAGTTACCTCGTAAACAGGGCCGGTGTTGGGCAGGAGTAAATTTCAAACAGTGTAAAAATAAGTGAAATAACATGTGAATACTTCGGAGACATTACTGTACCAGGAACCTTGGTGCTGCATGTGGCAGCACTCAGCACTGCACACGGCAAAGTAATTGTTGAATTACATAGCTAGTTATTCAAAAGAAAGCAAAGAATATAGTTACCCAGCTAGTTGATCATAAACAAAGTAAAAGGTATGAGCAGAGAAATTACAGCAAGCAGCGTGAGATTGCATGTGAAAAATTGTCATATACAGCATCTTAATGTCCTCCCGTATGACAAGTATCGACTAAAAGTCATGGCTAGTTAGAATAAACAGAAAAGAATTACTCTGTATCAAAGATGCATGAAAAGTGTACGATAGGCCCATAACCAATTAATATGTACAATTAAGTTCACTCGAGAAAACTCGGAAAAACGACCTAGTCTGGCATTGAACCACGTCGACAGGCGGATCCTTTCAAATATGAGCACTGCTGTAGACGAACATCTTTTGTGCTGATATTTGACAAAAGGTCCAGATTGGCCACATATGTACTAGTGGAAAGCATTGTTTGGTATCTGCTCCTAGCTCTCTTTCTTATCTACACGACTGTCTACGTCAACCATCACAATTCTGAATTTTGGTGTGCTCTTGACTGAACTTTCAAAAGCATTAGGCAGAATCTGCAGTACAATATAATTCACTTTTATTGGTTGTCTTTAAGTTTAAATTACAAACCGGCGCATGCCCAGCATGCGGTCCTTTCAAATGGTGGGGTTTATGTGCAATCGATCCTAAGCACTTTGGCGCACAATCTGGAGTGGCTAAAGCCGCTGTTCTGAGCAGAAAATCTTTTTTAGCATTTGAAAATTACACATTTTGAAACAAGTTTTAGGTCACTAAGTGCAAGTGGTTTACCATGTTTACCAGAATAAATATATGCATGTGCACTTGTATATCATGTCACAAAAAGTGAAATTAACCTGCAGCTTCTAGGTTTCCTGCTGACAGCCCTAGAATTCTGTATAGTCTTGACATCAGGCTTTTTGACATTTTCTTGTGATACACATTTAATTTGCTAATCAGTATGGCTTTCCCTGATGCTTCCACATGCATAAATTTTCCACGATATTACATTTACCATCAGAAAGAATGAGCCATGTGATGACATTTGTGCTTTCAATGCAACCTAAGCATATAAGTTACATGGGTGCAGCACGTGCTATTGCACTTTATGGACAGACTTATATAGCTTTTGGTTCTTTTGTACTTAATGAAGAATGGGTATATTGTAAATTCTAACAATATGCAACATGAAATGTGCCAGAGTAAAAGGCTATGGTGTGCATTTTTTAGTCAGTTTTTTTTATTTGCATCACCGATATACAAGGGTGGTAGAGTTCACCCTGCTTATAACAAACCTCTTTATGACGACTTCCTCGATATAAGGACGTTTTTCTAGTCCCCGCCGTCGCTCCGTAGAAGTACATGTATTAGCGACCTGTACGTTGCAAAGTAACAGCGGGAGACAACCTTGATATAACGAATTTTCCCCATGGACAATCGAGGAATTTCGCTCTCGAGAAACAAGCAGCATGGATTACGTGTTGAACAACATCGTCAGCGCAACCAGAATGAAAACTAAAAAAAAAAAAAGAAATAGCGAGTAGCGGGTGCTTTGCAACAAGGCTTCTGTGAGATATGGCATATGTATCTGGTTTTCGCCACTGTCCACTATTGAGGGCGCCACCAGTATAGCTCCAAGCCCTAGTGCAAGAGGCGGATAGTGGCCGTAAACTATCAAGTTGCGGTTGAGCATTGAGCGAATGGGATGTTTTGCACATGTTGTATTTAGAAAGGATGACTTACATCTTCATTGAAAATGAGGACCTGAATGTGTAACGCTCGTGTGGCAGTTCATGTTGCCACTTTTTCGAAGTCGCGCACATGCCTGGAAAATCGAAAGCATGCAGAAATCTCTATTACCGTTTGACGCATCTTTGCTGTGCATTATGTCATCGTGGCCAAATCCACATAAGCGAGGAGGTCCGAAAAGTTGTTGGCCTCTTTCTGCTACAGCGCTTGTTTTCCCCCGCATTCGTTATGTTGGCATGGCATGCTGCAGATGCTAATCATTAAACATGTTCAAATATTCTGAACGCCGCCGTGGTCAGTTGCTTCGCGGCTGCTGGGGACTGAGGGCCGTGAGTTAATTGACGTATGCATGTGGGAGGTAGTGGCCAGATACTGCACCAGGGGGGCCAATCCTCAGGTGAGGGAGTGTGTTACTGGTAGTGGGCACCTGTAATGCCGCACCCCAGGCAGTTCCATCACTACGTGGATTTTTTTTATCCGTTTGTGAACTGCGCGGCACCGGGATTCGAACCACGGGCCTATTGCATCGAGGCGGACGCTCAAACCACTATGACATCGCCGCTTCCTGAAAGGGGTATTCATTTATTCTTGCTACATAATCTGTTGCCTTTTTGATAGGGCCAAGTTTAACTTCCTGTTTGTGGGGACCGAGTTGTACAGGTACATAGCAGTGTAGCTTACTTAGTCACGTGATCACAAAGCTTTGCACGCGCCATGCCGAGTATTGTCGGCTCTCGCACACATGTGCCACACAAGCACTTGCAAAACAAACTCGCTGCTACTTGCAGCTTTGCCGGTATGTGCGGGGCAGAGGTCCGTAAGTCATTCAGCTGACTACAGATCTGGTGTGATGTCACTAGAACTTTTGTTGCCCTTCCTGTAGAGTTACGTTAGTGTTAATGTGCTCATGATGGGCCTCAATAGGAGAATGAGCATTTAGGTACACTTGGGAAGTGACCTAAAATATATTTTTAAACCCACAAGGTGCTTGCTATAGCCTTGAAATTTGATGGCACCACCCCGTCAATAGTGCTGGCTTGTGCACAGTTGACACTTGCAGCACGTTGCTCAACAATTAAGAAGTAACAACTGTGACAGTGGTTAATTTACACCCAACCTTTGGATACATGTGTGTTCTTTTCTAGCACGATTCTTGGTTTGTATAAGCAGCACGCTTCCAGTGTCTAGCTATGGCAGTCATTCATCAGCACTCGTACTGTGCGTTTTCTTTTTGTGCGTCCTTCGCGCTTGAGCGGCGTGTTGCATGTATGGCGTTGCTTGGCCTCCTTCGTGTGACATTCCAATTTTTCGCTATCCCATTCACTGCTGCGCCCTTGCCACAAACTAACTTGTTTGACAGGTTGACACACCGATATACCACATTTAGGAGGTCGCAATCTTGATATGAGAGTGCACTGCTCAGGTAATTCAAGGATTTTCAAGGATGGCAAAAAATTTCAGCAGTTTCAAGGGCCTTGAAAGTGCATTTTTCAAATTCAAGGGGTTTCAAGGATTTCAAGGACCTATACAAACCTTGTGTGTATATATATATATATATATATATATATATACACGTGACACTATGACGACTGGGAGATGTGATCTGGCTTACAGGCCGTTTATTCCATTGCACTTTTTTCCTCGGCTTCTACAAGCTACCCCTGCATACCTACGTCACACACACAGACACACACACTCACACACACACACACACACACACACACACACATATATATATATATATATATATATATATATATAGACGAAGCGGGAAAATAAACACACTGGGTCCGCAGTGAAAACAGGAGTGAGAAAGCAGGACATACGTCAAAACGCTTTTAATAATCACAAACGTTTCGGCTGGTGGGCCAGCCTTCGTCAGTGTGTATATATATATTGAAATATCACGGTTGAGCTGACGCTTTATTCAAGCAACAGCAAGATGGCGCCGATAACGAAGAGGGCCCAAGCGAAGACTGATGATGGTTATTGACAGATGAGGAAGATGAAGTCCAATGAAATCTTACACTAACTTCCCCCGTCGACGGAAGCGGCCAGCCTGGCCGCAAATTATGCTGTGGAATGCATACCGTAGGGCTTGAGACACGATTTGTTACAATCTCTGTCCCGCGGCAGTGTAGGTCAGTGGGGGCATGAACAGGTGTGATACAGTAGTTCACCGGTGAGGTCTGTTCGACAACTTTGTAGGGGCCAAAATAGCGCGACTCAAGCTTCTCGCATAAGCCAGGCGTTCGGGCAGGAGTCCACAGAAGTACATCGTCGTCAGCGTGGTAGAGAACGACGCGGTGAGCGGCATCGTAACGATGTTTGCGATCTTCTTGGCAAGTGTGGCAGCTTGGGCTAGTTGGTATGGCATGACGATAGTTATAGCGCGAGAACAAAACGACGACACAAGTCTTTCGACGCTCGTGTCTTTCGTGTCCTTCTTGTCTTGTGTCGTCGTTTTGTTCTCGCGCTATAACTATCGTCTTCTTGGCAAGCTTCAGTGTTTACACGGGCAAGATGACGGCATTGAGCAACACGGGACAGAAACTGGTCGCAAACGAATGATAATGAGTTGACGGGGCCAGAAAAGAATGTAACCTCAAGTGGTGATGTCGGTTGGCGTCCGTATACTAGGAAAAATGGGGAATAGCCTGTGGTTCGTTGAACTGACGTATTATATGCATACGTGGCAAAGGGAAGAATGGCATCCCGGTCGGATATACATGGACAGGATGTCACATAGCGTGCGATGAAATCTTTCCGTTAAGCCATTGGTTTGTGGGTGATAGCTAGATGTTGTTTTATGAACTGTTTTTGATGCTTGAAAAACTTCACTGAGCGTGCTTGAAAGAAATGCCTTGCCCCGGTCGCTCAAAAGAACACAAGGGGCTCCGTGACGTAGGTAAATAGCATTCAAGAAGAAAGTTGTTACCTCCGAAGCAGTTCCTGAAGTGATCGAGGCCGTCTCAGCGTACCGGGTCTAGTGATCAACCGCCGTGACGATCCATCTCTTGCCATCTGATGTAGTTGGGAGGGGCCCGAAGAGGTCCATTCCGATGACAGAAAACGGCTCTGCTGGGCAAGGAAGTAATTGTAGGGTCCCGACTGGAGCAGTAGTGGGCCGCTTGCGGTGTTGGCAAAGTACGCACGAGGCAACATACTTAGCTGAGATGAGATGAGAAGACCTGGCCAGAAGGATCGACTGAAGATGCGCTCATAGGTTTTGTAGTAACCCAAGTGCCCTGACGTCGGGTCATCGTGTTAAGCGCGCAGAACTTCAGTGCGTAGTGCCTTCAGGGTGGAAAATGTATAGATAGAGCACATCGTCCTTCAACTTGAATAGCCGGAGTTGTTTCCGGAGCCTGGCATTTGGGAAAGATGAAACACCGGTAAGCTGACCGATGAGGTCAGTACAATAAGAATCGGCTCGCTGGTGAGTGGTAAGTACTGACGGTTGGTTGGATGAAGGTAGGGAAGAAATGGATGATATTGACGAGACATCTTCTGCATATACAATTTGACAAGGGAATGTGAAGTGCGCCGAAGACTGCGGCAAAGGGCATCGTGACAAAGCGTCGGCATCTTGGTGTTGTCTTCCGGTCTTATAGATGACGTCAAAGTCATATGATTGTAACCGGAGAATCCAGTGGCCAAGTCACCCCGACAAGTTTTTGATTGTGGACAACCAGCAAAGGACATAGTGGTCTGTCACAACAGTAAATGTCGATCATGTAGATACGGACGAAATTTTTGGATAGGACCGGACAACAGCCAAGCACTCTTGTTCAATTATCGAGTACCTCTTCTTTTCATAGGTCAGAGTGCAGGTTGCATACGCGACAACTTTCTCGCGAAAGGCATGGTCGCACTGGAGGAGTACGGCGGGCGCCGATTCCTTGTCCACTAGCGTCAGTGTGTAATAATGTAGGTGCATTGTAATCGAAATAACATGTCAGCGCGTGCTTTAGTTCTTGAAATGAGGCTTCGCATTGATCACTACAATTGAAGGAACCGGTACTAGCAAGGAGCTTGTGGAGAGGAGCGGCTAATGAAGGGGCGAAAGTACGATGCGAGTCCAAGGAAACTGGGTAGTTCTTTGGAATGGAAGGGTTGCAGAAAATTGAGGACTGTGAAAATTTTGTCCGGATCGAGCTGGATGCCATCTTTACTAACGAGATGTCCCAGAACTTCTATAGCTGAATGCCGAAATGGCACTTCTTTTTGTTTAGTTGAAGTCCAGCATCAGAGACATGTGAGCACTTGATCTAAGCGTTGCAGATTATCAGCAAAAGTGAAAGAAAACACGACAATATTATCAAGGTACTATAGACAAGTTTTCTACTTGAGGCCATGAAGAACAGTATCGATCATCCTTTCAAATGTGGCGGGAGAATTACATAGGCCGTATGGCATTACGGTAAACACGTAAAGACCGTCCGTCGTAGAGAAGGCGGTCTTTTCTTTGTCTGCTTCGCCCATTGGAATTCTCCAATATCTGGACCGAAGGTCAAGGGTGGAGATGTATTGGGTGCTTTGCAATGAGTCAAGTGCATCATCTTTATGGGGCATCGGATATACATCCTTTCGGGTAATCTTGTTGAGCGTGTGGTAATCAACACAAAATCGTACCAATACATCCTTTTTTTGTACCAACACAACGGGGAATGACCAAGAACTGGTAGAGGGTCGTATGATGTTTCTTTTTAGCATATCGGTCACGTTCTCCTTGATGATCTTGCGCGCTGCCAAGAAGACTCGGTGGGGATGACAACGTACAACAATCTGTTCTTCAGTGTCGATGTGATGATGCGCAACTGTGGTCTGTCCTAGTGCCGAAGCATGGAGAGACCAAGCATGGTTGAAGGAGGCCTGGTGTTTCGTTGGCAAATTTAGCAACGCCTCTTGTTGAGAAACAGAAAGGTCAGGATTAATCCCGGGAGCAAAGGAGGAGGAAGTAACAGACCGGCCCTGTTGTGGCTGAGCTGGCAAGGCGTCAAGAGAGACCAAAGATACCGGTAGGGTATTCACATAACAGGACACTGCAGAACCCTTGGGTAGGAGGACAGGCTCCGGGGTAGGGTTCAGGCCAAGGATTACCGCAGCACTGTCTTTGAACCGCACCAGGCTAGAGGGGAGCACAATGCTACAAGCTAGACAGTGGCTGGAATGGGTGATTAGAATGTCACCATTGGCAATATTCAGAGAAGTGATGGTGATGAGTTGCTCCTGAGCCAGGAGCAATAAGGAATCAGAAGCTGTCAAAAAATGCAATGGTTTATCGTCGACGCGTTCGCTGCAGCGATCGGTCTCGGTCATCTGGACTACACGTTGACGGCAAGAAATTAATGCAGATGCTGATGAGAGAAAGTCCCAACCTAAAATTAGTTCATGAGCACATGAAATTAAGACAGCGAAGGTGATGTGATGACAAATACCATCAATGAAGACACGCGCTGTACATTGGGCCGATGGTCTAATTATTGCTCCATTGGCCCCAATCAAAGATGATCCAACGTAGGGCATCTTTACTTTCCACAATCGAGAACACAAGTCGGCACCCATAACTGAACTAGTTGCTCCCGTGTCCAACAAAGCGAACACCCGCACACCTTGCACAGTCACCAATAACATGTTCGACGGTCGTTCAGGAGAACTTGGGTCATTTCGCCATGATGCAGTTTTCTTTACGAAAACTGCACTGTTTAGTTTTCCGATTGCTGGGCAGACAGTTGAGAGACAGGCCGAAGTGGTGAAACAGAGCGTCGAAGTGGCGAAGGGGAGCGTGGTCGAGAGGAATTGTTGGTCGTGTTGGAAATGTGCACAGGAGACGGGGATCGGTGGTTGGAAGGACTGTCGGCATAACAGTAGTAACCTCAAGCACATGTGTCGTCACGTTCAAAAGCGGCATAACCGCAACGTTCATCTTGCTGCCGACGCCGGCAGAACCGGGAAGTATGTCCTGGAATTCCTCAGTAGTAGCAAATAGGCCGTGGAGCCCGCCAGAAAGACTGGTAGGTAGGGTTCGGTGAACGGGCGACTAGAGGTGCGAGATGGTCGTGATCAGGCACAGGTAGTGGTACTTGAGACGGCGAGGGTTGCATTGAAGCGATCTGTGCCTACGCAGTGGGTTGGGGGCAAGGTGGGGTATGGTGGGTGCTTTGAAATGCTGACATTTCTTCCCTAACAATGCCACGCAGATCGCTAGAGACAGGTTGAGCAGGTACGTTGTTAGAAGAAGGTACACTGCAGGCTCGCAATTCTTCTCGAATTATGGCTCGAATGATGGATAGGAGCTCCATACTGTTTGCCAAGGGGTCGCAGGCAGATTCACTGCAAGGTATCAAGCTGCTGGCATACAGAGACGACGTCGGAAACCGTCGAAGGGTTGTTCGCGGCGAGAGCGTTGAATGCGGTAAGTCCGATACTCTTCAGAAGGTGTCGGACACGATCAGATTCTGGCATGGTGTCGTAGATACGGCGGCAAAGTGCAAGCACATCCTCAATGTAAGAAGTGTAGGACTCACCGCAATGTTGAACGCGTTCTGCCAGTTTCTTGTGAGCAACTTTTGAACGGACGGTCGGTGTGCCGAAGATATGTCGAAGCTGGTCTTTGAAGGAAGACCAATCGCGGAAGTCGCTCTCATGGTTTAGGAACCATGTCTTGGTAACCTGAGAGACGTAAAACTGGATGCGTGCTAAATTCGATGCCTTGTTCCAGTTGTTGTAGACATCTACGCGGTGATAGTTGTCGAGCCAGTCTTCGACATTTTCGCCAGGCAGACCGGAGATGATTGGAGGCTCCCGAGAGGGGTTGTTGGCCGGGCTGGGGTTGGCGGCGGGTGGTTGTGCCGGTGGGCGGTTCGGTTGGGCTTGCTCTTGCGCCATGGTGCTCTGCTGGCGTAAGCGATGTCTCGAACGGAGCTCCAGGAGCTGGCTTTGGACGAAGAGAGGTTGAAGAGATCGGGAAGCACCTTCCACCACTTGAAATATCACGGTTCAGCTGACGCTTTATTCAAGCAACAGCAAGATGGCGCCGATGATGAAGAGGGCCCAAGCGAAGACTGATGATAGTTATTAACACATGAGGAAGATGAAGTTCATTGAATTCCTACAATATATACATTTTTATTTTTTCACCCACTTTTCTTTTTTATTTACATTACATTGGTTCTAATAACTTCCCCTATACATTCCTTGGCATTACTGTCTGTTAGATTTCATTAACATTGTGTCAAAACACGGGAAAACGAGCTTTTAGGTATACACTTCTTTTCCTTATTCATTAACGAGGGTTTCGTACTGGCAGACTTGGTGCCATTAGGTTGTATACGAGGGACTATTGGTCAGCTGCCTGCTCGTAATAAGTTCACGTGCATCACGACGCCATACAGCCTCATAAAGAGAGTGTGCCACACTCGCCGCCTTGGCTACAGGTGGCGCTGACTGACACTCCCACGTTTAAATTCATATATAAATCCAATAAAGTGGCTGGGGGGATAGCTGCCATGATAGCTCAGTGATAGAGCATCGAACGCGTTATACGAAGGTTCTAGGTTCGATTCCTGCTCACGGCAAGTCATTTTTCACCCACTTTATTTTCTTCCTATTAACATTACATTGGTAAAACACGGTAAAATGAGACCTTAGGTATGCAGTTCTCTCCCTTATATATATATATACACAGTTGAGAAATAGCAAAAAAAAGTGTGCACTATAACAAAAAGTACAACACAGACAGTCTTGGCATGCAAGTGGAGACTATATGTTTTGTACTCTTTTAATTTTTCATACTCTGTTTATTTTGCCATTTCCCAGGTGTACAAATACTGGAAAAGTAACAATTAACTTTGTGTTCTTCTTTCAGTGCTATCTTCTGTCTCATCTTCACTTTGTCCTCATCTCAGCACACTTTTATGAACCATGAAGTGTGCTCCATATATGTAACAATGCCTACTTTCTAGGTGTATGTACCCCAGCCATGCGGCCAGGAAAAAAAGGGTCGCCTGAAAGCAGACAAGGCCAAGCAGCTGCTGATGGCTCTTGAGGCAAAGCAGCAGACTATGACGGAAAACGTGCAAGCACACGTTAGAATTGCTGACTGATGTTCCCATTGTAACTATGGTTTTGAAAACATTTCAGCTTTTAGCCAAAATATGGACAGAAACATTGCTGAGCGAATTCAAATGTTGACACGAAAAGGAATCAAATGTGTATCGAATGTGAAAAAGTGGCTGTACTATTACGTGCACGATGTACTTTTTGCAAACAAGGAAAAGCCTGATAGCAGCTGCAGAGCCTTTTCCTCAATACATCGTGATATAAGCAACCAGATCCAAGCTGTTCTGTGGAAAGACCGCTTTAGCACAGTGGATAAAGAAAATGCTAGCATCCTTATTGGAAAAATCAGGGCTGAGCAACCCGAATTTTTTATTGTCTATCGGCTGGATGCATTAGCAGCTTTATGAGAAGCAGTGACTAGAACAACGTGGAAGAGAGCATTGCCGAGTGTGAAGGCACGTTCCTGTTCTGCTTACAGTCAAAATTCATGAGAAGCATGCTTAAAAAGTATGGAGGCTCTGTCGTTTGCCTATGTGCAACGCAAAAACTAGCAACTATGCCCTACCACTTTTCATCCTCGTTGTAAAAACACCGTCGGGATACACCCCAGCTGGTGTGTTTATCATACAGTTCGAGACGGTCCACTGTATCGCTGAGGCTTTAAGAGTTTTCAGGCAGTGGTGTGATAACTGGTCCCCCTAGTACTGGATGGTAGACTACAGCAAGGCAGAAATAAGTGCCATCAAGCAAGTGTTCCCAGAGAGTCAAATCTCCATCTGCGACTTCCGTTGACTACAAGCATGAGAAAGGTGGCTGCGCAGAAAGGAAAATGGCATATCCGATCCAGATAAAGCTTTGGGACTCATGAAATGTTTAGCCAATGCATCAAATCACGATGAGTTTGACAAGGCATTAGAAATCTTTGTCGCTTCAGAGCATTGGAAAAATGGAAAATTCCTGCACAGAAACTCCGCATGCTTGCTCGCAAGTGTACCATGTCGCAATGTAACGAGTCACATTTCACTCATGCACAATTATGTACCTTAAACCCAACTCTCAGTCTTCAAATTCCTTCAGAACTTCGCCGACGGGACGCTACTATGCTGTGCAGATTATGGTTGGGTGTCCCATTTACCGACGCGTACGCGTTCCCCATCGGAATGGCTGACACTGCTGCATGGGACCATTGCGGCAGTGACGAAACAACTTGGCACATTCTCTGTGAATGCCCATAACACTGCTCACATTGCAATGCACTGGACGAACTGGACAACCAGACTCTTTCGGAAGAATTCTGCGCTACAGACAGGACTTTATGTCGCAGAAGAAGGCTGTGAAGGCGCTCCTGCGCTTCTTGCATTCAACCGGCTTCTTCAAACGACTGTGATCGGAATGCCCTGCATGTGTGTGCATGTGAATTTTTTTGTAATTTATTTTATATCTCTCTATCTACATCCTCTTTTCGACCCTGATTTTCCCACCCCTGTACAGGATAGCAAACCAGTTGTTCTAGGTTAACCATCCTGTCTCTTCCCTTTATTTATTTCTCTCTCTCCACAGTTACATTGAAGTGTGGCTTTTTGCAAGAGCTGTGGGTCATGTTTTACAGGCTGGATATTGATGTTTTGACCACAAATAACAGAGTGTTGAAATCACACTATTTGAAAAGTGCCACTGGGAAACGGTCATTAAAATTCCTAATCACAGCTATTATTAATGGCTACCTTCCTGACAAGGAAGTGAAATTCTATCAGACAGCACGAAGGCAGGCATCAGTATACAGAAAATATAGTGAAAACATTCCTGATTACCTGCACAACTGGCCTCACGGGATTGTTGATTGATATATGGGGTTTAACGTCCCGAAACCACCATATGATTATGAGAGACGCCGTAGTGGAGGGCTCCAGAAATTTCGAGCACCTGGGGTTCTTTAACGTGCGCCCAAATCTGAGCACATGGGCCTACAACATTTCCGCCTCCATCGGAAATGCAGCCACCGAAACTCTCACGGGATTGTTAAACATGTATTAAGACGGCTTGCTAATGCAGAGGAAAACACGCATACAGACATGAAAGAGCTGTCCACTAAAGGCATGTTCTCTGCTTGTTCTGAAAGAAGTGATGACGATGTGTACACAGTCGACTTCACAAAGCCATCGTGTACCTGCCCCGACTTTAGGAGGCACAAGTATCCCTGCAAACGCTTTTGTGCTGTTTTTAAGTAAAATGACAGATGGGGATTTTCCTCTGTTCCGCTTAGTTACCTCAATCGACCACAGATTACACTTGAAAGCTGTCCAGAAGCAGAAACAGGTAAGTATAACCGGTATAACAAGGAACAGGTATAACAAGAATAACCGAGGAATGGTAAATGTGCAATTCCTTCCTCTACTGCTGCTGATATTCAAGCACTGCCAGAGGCTAAAGGCTTATTGCAAGCCACTTTCCGTAGGTTGGCTGAATCTGTTCCACAAACTTCAGGCCTTCACATTCGGGGCTCACCGTCGAAGTGATGCTCATCTCTGGAGCCTCTTCCAAAGAGAAAGCGCCTATAGTATGCCGTCACTCTGCTATTGATTGGTAGACTTTTCACAGGAGCTTTAGCTCGGACTGCTAAAAAAAGATCAAGGGGAAACTTTCAAGAGATGGTGACTTGGTGATCTTTTACATTAATAAAAAAATTGCAAACTTGAAAACTCAATTTTTTGTATAGTTCTTAGAATGTTTAGAGTTTTTACAGGTTTTTATATGCTACATTTAGTGAAGTGCTGCTACAATTGCTCCAAACGAGAAATCCTGCTTCATGCTGCTTTAAGGTATAATTTTTCTTCGTAACTGCCCTAAACCTGCTTCAAGGTAGGGTAGGGAAATCGAAAACAGTGAACTCTAACCATGTGATCATACATCGAGTATATATAAAAAAAACAACTGGATACTATCATTTAGCATGTGGCCTGTATACGTGCTGTATACTAGAATAATGACAATTTACATATAGTACTGGCATTGTTTATATATGTGATATAGGTTCATATATGTACCTGACAAGCTATTTTGATAAAATATGAGTGAGATTCTTTTGATACCATACTATTTACTAATTACTACTGTGACGACTTTGGTGTCAGACTGATTACATTTAGCGCTTATCAGCTTTGACCTCATTCATGCTACAAAAACTGGAATTTCAAGTATAGCTCATTTAGCTGATTTTAGTTGCATTTTTTAATGTTGGCTATTTTGACAAAATATGAAAACATATTGAATATGTGCCAATTATAAACTGCTGCTTTGGCATTAGTTACATGGGATTGTAACTACTTTTGTAATGTACTGAGCTTAATTGGTTTTACATCATGTCTGCCATGAGTTATGGTATTTTAGATATATGCTGCTCATATTTGTGCTGAATTTCTATCCGTCTGTTTATTTCTCATAATTTGAAATAGTTATTGCACATGTGATATGCTTATTAATAGATATTATTATAATGCTTTGTCTAAATGATGCTTTAATTTCCAGAAGTTTGGAATGTTTTGCTATTTTCTCCGAAAAGCACCATTTTTCTGCTCCAAAATCAAGCTAACTTTTATCATCGTAAGTTTTAACTACGCATTTCCAACATTGGTCATGTATTTCCAACATTGAAAAACAGCTACGTGTGTAGAGATACTACCTTGATGTATCATGTTGGTTGCATTTTAAATTCATAGATTGTATAAAAACATGTTTTAGGGTATGTGTATAAACTGTATGGAAAGTTGCATCCTTTTTGTACTTTTATGAAAGTGCTTGCCTTTATACTTTCTTTTTAGGATTTCATTATAGCAGCTCTTGAAAAGATGCTATTACATTTTTTGCCTGGTGGTTACCCCACAATGTATTTAGTAGTGTGCTTGTATACTGCATTTTCAATTCATAACTTATATAAAAACATAGTTTTAGGGTTTTTCAGGGTATGTGTTTAAGACTATACGGAAAGTTGCATCCTTCCAGTTCTTTTATAAAATTCTTGCTTTTGTACTTTCTTTTTAGAACTCTAATATAGCAGCTTTTGAAAAGATCTTGTTACATTTTTGTAAGGTGGTTACTTCAACATGCATTTAGTAGTGTGCTTGTAATATGCATTGATTATAAGTCAACCACATTTGAGAGAATGTGGAGTGTGCACTAGGAGCTTATTTTGAAAATGTGAAGTATGGTTACCTACACAGTATAACAATTTTTTCAAGACAACTTCAATAGCTGCGACTGGTATTAGAGGCTGAGCAAACTGGCAGTTTTTGAAAACAGTTACAAGAACTACCCTTTTTAGTAAAATGCTTTAGGTATACATACCAATACTATTGAGTTGGGGGAGTTTTTTAATTATTCAGACTGAAAGCCTTTTCTTTTTCAATGGCACAATGTGGGTGTTGGTATATAAAATGAGGTTATATAAAAAGCATGAATGCACAAGAAAATGGGCTATTGTCTCAACATACCATCCATTAGTTAATATTCTCAAATTAAGCTCACTAACATGTATTTCAGTATCGGGGAATGGCAATGCTGAGCTGCCTAGTTTTTGCCCGTCGTGTAATCGAAATATCCAATATATGGTGGTATCAGTCTTGAGTATGCTGCACACTACATAGCTGTTCCACAGTAAAAGCAATAGTCGTGTGAACCCTATTCTTTATGCCTTGTAGGTTCACTTTTTTTTTTCTTGTTCATCCTTCGGCCAGTCAATGGTACTTGTTGACTATTGTATTCTCGTATGTCTCCTTCCGCCACTCAATGGCACTTTAGTCCTGTAAATGAAATGAAAAATATTTAGTTCTGCTCCTTTTACATACATTCTAAAAAACACACAGGTCAACTACAATACAATACAGCTTTGGCAAGTACAAAACAAGAAGTCACATACTCCCATACACAAATTTGAATTGTAGGGGTGATATTGTACGATAATGCATCATTTGCAAGCGCATAACCGCATGACATACTGGATCCTTCTTTATTTGGGGGGATTCTTCTTATAGTGTTCCGTTAAAAATATGCAGACTTTGACGGTTTCCTTGACAACTCGAAAAGGCACATTGTCCAGAAAGATTCTACACAGGAAATGAATAATGGAAAAGGCACATTGGCTTAAAAAAAATAATAATAAATAAATATGATTTAGTGGCTGTGCCTGGTTTCATGCATGGCAGAAAGCAATGCCAAATCTAGTTTTTGTGTAATGGCAGCAAACAAAGAAGCATAAAAATGCACTGCCTCCTGGCTCTCCTCAACAAAAATAATTATGATTATATTTACAAATCATGCAGACATTTTTGTGTGGTTTTAAGACAGACCATCTTGAAAGCGGCACCAACATGCCACAGTTTGGTTGAGCCTTGCAACTTTATAATGACATGACAAAAAGCTTGCCGGTGAAACGTATCAGCATCTCATATACAGAGTTCAATATCAGGCTATGCTTCGCTCTCGATGCCTAATTCACACTTCTAGCAGGATGACGGATGGCACACACAGCCATGGCCGGACATGGAGTTAATTGAGCCAAACTGCACATAGTGTCTCGTGTTGCGCACGATTGCTTTTTTGATGTGCAAAGAAAAAAATTTACAGGTGCATACAAAGCAAAGGACCACATGCGGCTATTCGTAGAATTCAAAGCATTTATGTAAACATCAAACGGTAGACTTATTAGTTTTATTAAGTGTTAATTAGTGTGCATTCACGTATCTTTTGACTGAAACGAGAAATAACAGGCAAGTTCCAATTACATTTATGATAACTTTTGCACCTGGGGTCATGGCCCGGTAAAACGAACAACGCTCCACTCGAACCGAAATAAATAGGTGCAAAGAAAACTCTGAACCGGTAACCAGAACAATGATAACTCGATCTTCCAGAACTCCAACCAATTTCTCTAATGTTGCGTTAACCCTAACTAAAACTTGTTCTGCTGGGTTGAAATTACTACTGCGCTGTTGAATGCTAAACCAAAGCGCATAGCGATACATTAAGAAGCAATTGCTATATGCTTACATTTGGACGACTTGGTCAGATCTCTTGAGGTCCGAACAGCATACCTCTCGTTGACGGCAGCCAGTGACCTCTCAAAAAGCTTCAGCTCATCGTCCGACTTCAGGTAGCTGTGGGAGTAGGCGTCTTCTTGATTATGTAAATCTTGGAGGTAATTTTCAATCACATTCTGTCGGTTAGAAGGCTCGTGCATCGTCGCATTCTGGATCTCTGGCCTCAAGTGAATGAGATAACCCACGCTGCACGCTCACCGAGCATAAAAAGTGGTGGTGGTAGTGATCAGGTCACTTATTTCAGCACAAATGTTCCCGGCGCACGCCGTGAACGAACCAAACGAAGTGTGGCAGCTTGAGCTATTTGGTATGACATGACGATAGTTGTAGCGCGAGAACAGAACGATGACAAAGAGACAAGAAAGACACGAAGGAACCAAACGAGTAGATTTCGTGCCGACCGGTTGTGCCCTCGCGATCTCCGAAGACAGCGCAGCTCTGGCTGACTGGGCTCACGCTACGCCATCTCCTCACGCCGATCTCCGACGACAGCGCTGCTCTGGCCGACTGGACTCTCTCTACGCTATCTCCTGACGCCGACTAAGCTCTCGTCGAGTGGTGCCCCCTCCTCGGACTCCTGCGACCGTGTCCATCTTTCCTATCTTCTCTTTACTTCCGTCACTCGCTGTTCCTGCGCCTCGCTCTCTCATTCTCTTTATTTACCTTTTAATTCTATCATTTTAACCCCTCCTTACCCCAATCCCTTGTGAGCTACTGTTGAGGTGTCGCACTCTAATGCAGACAGTTACAGGGCTCACTTTTCTTTTCTTTTGCTTTTAAGAACCACCAACGCCTCCTAGATTTCTTGTGCCTGCCGGATGAGCGCGACACACCGGTCATCTAATGCGGCGCTGCCTACGTAGGGGGTAAAGGTCTTTGTACTTGGCCTTTGAGATAAGCAATTTTGGCGTTTGCTACTAATTTCAGAGGATGTCTTGTATTTAAAAAGTTGCTTGCTGAATGACGGCGTCACTTACGTGGGGTAAATATAATTACGTTTACGCCTTTTTAAAACTTTTTACGTTACTTTTGTTGCGTATAAGGTCAAAAAACGTAAGAACCTATTTGAAGACACTTCTACTTGAGTGGCGTCACCACTGTAGTTGCGACGACCGCCGCTTCCCAAGCAACCGCCGATAATCTGGCAGGCACGGGAAATCTAGGAGGCGTTGGAACCACATAGGATAAAGAGAAAAACAAAAAGAAAAATAGTGACCATCACGCCGCCAGCCACGGAGGAAGGCCTTCCTCCGTGCCGCCAGCCAACACCATCTAGAAAAAGTCAAGGCCTCTCCACTTTCCTTCGCCGGCGGTGTGACGTCACCCCACCATGCCCGAGGTTGGCCCGAGCCAGTACGGCGTTCTGTTTCCCTTTTTCTGCAACAGATGGCGCGACGAGGCGAGGGTAGCGACAATAGTGACAACAGTGACGATAGCGACAATAGAGGGAAATGTGACCGGCGCCATCGCAGTTGAAACATATCGACCCGTCATCTCGCATGCGCCACTGGTTCGAATCATGGTACCTGGAATAAGTCAGTTGTGGCTGTTAGTAAGGAGCAGGGATGACGTAGAACGACTTTGGGCACATACAGGCTGGATGCCTGCATTCACCAGTTCTTCGCTCACGGCGGCCTGAATTAATGACACTGTCGGGCGGGCCTCCTAGTGAGAATTAGCCTGGGAGCAGATGGAGTTGCTGCCTCGATCTTACGCCGCACTAGATGCAGGAAGTTTTTGGTACAGGGCGGCGGCTGGATCTAGACGTCTTTGCTGGACGACGTGACAGCAGTGTTAGGGAGCTGAACAAATTGCTGCGTAACATGTCGGCTTTTTGCTTCTTTGAAACTTCAGCACTCCCTGATAATGTCGTAAATGGTGGAGCAGTCTTTGTACACGAGCAAGTGAAGGGCGTCGTGAGCGATACCTTCATTAATGTGGGTGACTTTGTTGGCTTCGGCCATTTGGCTATCAACTTGCCGGCACAATGCTAAGACATCTTGTATGTAAACCATGTGCAGCTCCTTTGAGGTTTGGGCATGGCACGAGAGTTCTTTCTCTTGGTGTGCAATGGGCTTTCCAAAAAAGTGTTTCATTTTTTTGTTTACATACATCTTTTTTTTGTTACGTACGTTTACATTCTCCTCGTGTGTGTCGAACCACACACTGGCCCTACCCCTGAGGTAGTACCTGACGTTTGCAAGCATCAAAGTCGAATCCCAGCGATTGGTCTTGCTGCTGCACTCTTAGTTGGCCAGCCACTTCTCCACGTGACAGTTATCAGTCCCGCAGAAGGGGCCTGGGTCTCGGAGGTGGGTCACGACAACGTGACTGAGTGCATTCGGCATAGCGGGGGCTGGATAAGCAAAATTGTCTGCCGGCATAATGGACTGTCCAAGAATACGCCCGCTGCGAACTTCCGTTGTATGCTCCTGATGTGCCCAGCACCTCCACCAAAGATGTTATGAAGAGATGACAGAAAACGAGTGTATTTACAATATTCACAGTAAAAGTACTGCGGGTAAAAACAACCACGATGGCCAGGACCGGCACCACCTAGTCTCACTTCTTTGTTTTCTAGGTAAGTGGCACATAACGATACTGTCAGTGGTTTTTGGACATTAACCCCCCCGCCCCTCAAAAAACGCAATTGAAGACCTCATAACTCCTAACGGTAAGGGGAAACAAAAGTCACTCATGATGGAATAGCACAATGTTACTGCACAACATTGATGGGTATCTGATTGTTACTTGTAAGGGCCACACCTGGTGGATCCAAGGGACTAGTGGGATTAGTGAGCACCATTCTTTAACATCGGCTTTCACAAGGCTGTATGCATGATACTGAGGTAGTAGTGCAGAGCCAAATGCTTCTGTGGCTAAGGTGACCAATTGTAAGGTTATGATATTACAGCTAATGCGAGGAGTCGTTCTCGCTTTGGTTCAATGAAAGGTGAAGCATCAAGTGCAGCGGTGGCGATGAGCTGCTCCTTTGCTTAGATTCAGGTGCACTTTAAAGAATCGCACATGGCCTAATTTGATCCGAAGTCACCCACTGTGGGCCCCGTCACGGTGGCCTAGTGGCTAAAATACATGCCTGCTGACCTGCAGGCCGTGGGATTGAATCCCAGCTGCGGTGACTACATTTCCGATGGAGGCAGAAATAGTGTAGGCCAGTGTGCCCAAATTTAGGAGCCCGTTAAAGAACCCCCGGTGGTAGAAATTTCCGGAGCCCTCCACTACAGCGTCTCTCATAATCATATGGTTGTTTTGGGACGTTAAACCCCACATATCAACAGTCGCTCACTGCGGTGTGCTTCACAATCATATCATCGTTTCACCACATAAAACCCTAGAAACTATGTTTGAAACTAAGTTGGCTCTGTGCCTAGAACTGTCGTGCGCCCTGTTGGTGGGAGGCAGCTGCCATTCAGTGCAGCCTTGCACCAGGCACAATTTTCTCTATGTTGTGGCTCAAAGAATGGGGCCTCTTCTTTGCTCTCTTGGCAGCTGGCTCAACTGGTGGGCACCCTGTAGGGACCCTCTTGGACTCCCTTGTAAGCCTACGCCTAGCAGTGCTGGTCGGTTGCACCCTTATGTGACGGGCCCGGCGACGTCTTGCTGCAGCGGTACCCTTGAGTGCCAGCATCAGTCCGGTCCCATCGCTGCTGTTCTGAACATGAGCAAGCTCCTCCCCAAGGCCCTTCACGATATTAAGGTAAGCTGGATTGTGTGCATTCATAGAATGCACATGCCGCAACTGGACCTCCAGGAACTCGTATGCATGTTCTTGGGCCTGCACCAAAAGTGGTGAAAGAAATATACTTTACGTGTACAGCACACCAACAAGAACTGCACATTTATTTTGCTCCTATCTAACTGCAGACAACTGCTTGGGAATAAAGTTCAATCTGAGGAGTCATTTTAAGTTAAGTTTTTCCTGTCACCTGTTTTGACTATTCTGTTAGTGGAAGTGCTGTTAATACCAACAATTGGTGACCTGTAGTCCCAAACATGGAACAATACGACACCGGTAGTGTTGAAATCTTGAAATCGCCCTCAGAATGATGACATCCACCAATATGAAATCGTAAATTCGTTAGTGCGGTGGAGCACAATAATAAGCTTACAGAAATAAAAGAAGCCTTGACAACTGTTCTGTAGCATTCCCTATGTTTAATTGAAATGTATTTCAGGGCCCTTTCGAGGAGCTTGTCCTACCTGGGCAAGTTGGGCTGCATCAGGCACCGACGGTGCAGGTGCGACGTGTGTGGCCTCTTGCGTGCTGGTGCCTTGCATTGGTTGGAGTTTGCCTGGCTCCTCCTGCTGGGCACTAGTACCTTCTGTGGTTCTGGCACTACTGCTGGGCTCCTCCTCTTGGAAGGGTTCGAAAAATATCCTGGGGGGACACTTCTCGCCCAGGGCCAGCTGTCCCAGTTGGTAGCGGTCGTCAGTACTCAGTGCCGGAGCATTTGGAAACAGTCCTCCATACTTTTTCTGCACCAAAGCCTGGTGCTTACAAAATGCACCTTGTTTACCAAAGAGACACGTGCATAATCTTATGTCGGCATAAACTTCACAACTGGAGCTGGGGTGGGTGGCACTAGGCACAATGTACTGTCCCTGGCCTATCACTTGGATGGCCTCGGCTGCGTCTTTTGGCATTCTCGACAGCAGCCGCTTGTACAGCAGTTGATGGGCTGCAACACGGCTGTAGGCGTGGCGGAGGATACGGCTTTCAAAGTATTTCTCCCACACCAGAGCCACCGAGTCTATGAGTGCGACTGTGTTAAGTGCTTCAACTCTGTTCAGTATAATGTCTTTGAGCACGCGTATGGTTGCCTACGCAAAATTGTTGGTGTTGTGGCCCCTTGTCAACACGTCCAAACAGTAGAGCTGCACCCACTCTTCTTGTCGGCGCAAGAATGTCAGAACTCTAGACACGAAGGCCTCGTGTTGTAGGGCCTTCAGTTCGGCAGTGGTAGCTTGAAGTTTTTCTGCTGTGTCTGCATACATGACCTGCAGATAGCAGGAAATTTTTCAATGAGGTGCTTGTATTTGCATATTTTCACTTTTTTTAAACTGCACTGTAATGCAGATTCATTAGCCTGCTTCACTGTCTGCATTGAAGTCACTTTGTGATCTGCACATGCTTGCCCCAGTTCAAAGGGCCAATAAACAACCCCTAAGGACCAAAAATAAAAAAAATATGTGCACCTTTGCTCCGTGAACATTCTGCCTCAAAGATTTTGCGAATGCTTTATTAAGGAATTCGCAGGGGTTAGAACATTGGTTTCAGCTAGTTTCAAATTTTTGCGCGGTCTCGCCACCCTTCTCTTTCAAAGGGAGGAAAAAGCGTAGCCTGCCGTCGTGACTGGTTTAACCCAATCGATGAGCTGCGTGCTTCGTCAAGTCGCCGATCGGCGAATTTGTGTCACTGCGCATGAAAGGAGGATTGGTCAGGTGTAGGAAAGGAGCGCGGGAATCGTTTTTCGAAGTGGAGGCTGTGCAAGGTGCGCAGCGCTGTAATCTGGAAATTGATTGCCGCGGTCTGCTCTACGAATTACCAAGTGGTGGTCCATAAAAGTTGATGCTGCTGACATTTTCTGTATGCTTGTGCAAATAGGGAATTTTAGGTTCGAAGTGAATTCGAATCAAATAGTGATTTTGGTCGAATAATTTCTAATTGAATTGTAATAGTATATATATTGCATATTATAAACAAAAAGGGGCATATTTGTCATGGCCAAATAAACTTGCACAGATCTTTAAAAATTCAAAACAGGGCCTATGCAAAGGCCATTTTTTTTCATCAAAGGAAGTAGCAACAACTTTGAATTGTAGCAGCATTCGACTTTTGGTACAGCCCAACTAATAGCCAGTAAAATATGCTGCGTTTTAATTTTTTTACTTAGAGCATATAAGTCCGTGTAACGAGCTTTTCAACTGAAAACAAAAAAGGCAGAATCCATGTCAGGGTAATTCTTTATTAAAACCTTGAAGTGGGGCTTTGCTGTAGTGCGAATTTCTCTTAATTATGTGTTTTAAATGCTTAGCACCATTTCACTGCAGTGAAACCACTTTTACATGTGGTGTAATATGCTTGGGTAAGTGCTTTCATAGTTTAGCATCCCTCCACTGCCGTGAAACCACCTTTACAGAGTGTTACATGTGGATTAATATGCACCTATTTGTTTGTTTCGAATAATTCAAAATTTTCAACAATTTAACTTCGATTCAAAGCAAGTTTGATAACTGCATTATTCGTTTGAATATTCAAAGCATTTCAATATTTGTACAAGCCTAATTTTATGGCATTTGAAATCATTTGAACCCACCAGACGTTTACTGGTGTACTTCCTAAATGTGATTAAAATGGGCACAAATGCTGTCAGCGTTGTCATCTGCAGATTAGGGCATCTTGTGCGGCATACACTCCAAATTATATCACGAGGAAGTGAAGGTAATTGAACTAGCCTTGCATGACAGCTGTGCTTTTTATACACCTATGCTGCGATGCCAGCGCCATCAAGTTGGAAACACGAAACGAATGCCAGAATAGCAGACCATTGTGAATTTGTTCACTAAGTGCAGATGCAACAAATGCACCTCGTATCTTAGAGCTAGAGTTACAACTAGATTGCAAAAACACTTGCCACCTGGAAGGCAGACATGAATCGCCTCCTCTGGTCTTTGTCGACAGAGTTGTGAGGTGTCGTTAGCCAGCGCTACTCCGCTTGTGCCACATGAAAATGGCACAAAAGCTGCCTTGCTGACGGCCATATCTGCTGCAGGGCGGCCTTCTCAGCACTTGAATTATCACTCATGAGTACCTGTGGGGCCTGGCAGACAATGCAATAAAGTTGAAAGCTGTCCATAGTTATAAAGGCATAGAAAAGTCGTGGATGTTGTGAGAACATTTTTCGTGGGTGAATCTAAAATATAAATAGCCTTGGCTAATAATTTTCTATTGAATTTGAGTTCGCTATTTGCTTTTTAATAAATTATAGAGAGCAGTAACATTTATGGCAAGTTTCAAGGTTAAAGACAAAAGTAAGTTTGCATCTGTTACCAGTATTTTAAAAAGAGGAGAGAGTGTGGGCAATAGGTTGACGAACTCACTCATTGGCCAACTCACACGGACTCACTCAGACTCACATTATGAGTCTGGATAAGCAATATTTCTGTGAGTCGAAGTGCGAGAGAGTTTTTTTGAAGAAAATTTTAGTGAGTGTGAGTCCGAGGGGGTTTGGCTAAGCAAAATTTTGGAGAGTCTGAGTCTGAGTGAGTCTAAAGCGCAAAATATATTTCTTGAGTGAGTTCCACTTTCTTTTGCCGACTTGAGGTTCCACCTAGACATTTTCAGCATTACTCAGCCTTACCTAGATTCACATTTATACTCACATCTATTCACAGGTATTCCAAAACAGTGTTGTTCATACACCGTTTCAATATTTATTAATTAGATGTATGAATTATACAAGGGGGCGCCTTGACAGTCCCGAACTAAGTCTTCCAGGGAATTTCTTGACTATTATATCTCGTCATCTCCTACAAGAAAAATGACTTTACTGGTTTGGAAGCACTCGGAACTCGTTTTCGAAGATGCTGTGTGAAGCGACACCAAGAAGAGCACCAATTACGTCAGATATTGGTGTCAAAGAGCATTAACACTACAATCAAAGAAGCTAATTCTAGGCTGATGAACTCATGAGTTGACTCAGTAGTACTCACTCAGACTCAAGTCCAGCCATGAGTCTGAGGCTGAGTGTGTGCGTTTAAGTAATGTTTTGGTGAGTTTGAGTCTGAGCGAGTCCGGCTTAAGAACCTCTATGGGCCTGTACAAAGGCTTACAGTATAGTTAAATAAATAAGTATGTGTGAACGAGAGTTTGAGTGAGTTCAGCTCAGAAAAATTTTTGTGAGTCTGAGTACAATGAGTCCAAAGTTCAAAATACAAGGTCCATTTGATTTACCTGCACCAATTGAAACCAGTTCACGGCTGTGCATGCAAAGTTCAGAAATTGTGAAGCGCAAGTTCAGTGGTGCAGGCACAGTGCAACACCCAAAACGAATGATGATGTGCTGATGCAGGCCTTATTTCTGTTCGCTTAGTTAACACCGTTAAGCTAACACTGACCGATGGCAAAATGATTATGCATACAGTTTATGAGGCACAAACTTCTTTGCAAAAAACACATCTTGTTAGTGGAGGCAGGTATGGTGCCTACACCAAAGTGTTGCGTCGTCTGCTCAGCTGCCCGCGCGGCTGCACCAAGCCGGCGCTGTCAGTGTGGGAGGGGGTGGAAAATCGTGAACCAGGGCTGTACCTCTTCTGCACCTTTAGAAATGAATGGCAGGGTTCAGAGGTCGTCAATGCTGCACCGCTGAAATGAATGGCAAGGTGCAGAACATCGTGAACTGGTTCACGTGGTGCAGGCAAATTGAAAGACTGATATATTTCATGAATGAGCCTGAGTGAGTTCCACAAGTTATGCCTACCTATGGTGTGGGCACATGTTTTAGCTGGAGAAACACTTATCTAGCCTGAGTGCAATGCACAGAACAGGCACACTTCACCCACAATGATGGTGTCACATGGGAAAGATTAGAATTCATAGCCAAATGTGTGATGATGATGATGAGAGCATGTAGATGATTTCTCTAAATGCCCACAAGAACCACAAAGGCCCTCTCCTGTGGCTTAGTTTGTGCAGTAATATTTACTTTTGTTTTTGTCACAAATCATTTCTGTCCTGGTACAACTTTTTTTTTTGGTCCAGCTTAATGGGGCTATTTGCTATTGTGCCATTACTTACACTATGCGAATTCAGAAATGTCATCAAAAGTAGTTACAGAAGTTCCATAGGAAACAACAGGTTTTCCCGCTCACTTTGATCCAAGTGGCAGCTTAGATAATCTGCACGCCATTGAAATAATCTGAGCGCCAACCTCTTTAATTCATGTGTCAAACATTTAATCCAAGCCCCAACATATTTAATCCAAGTGCCAACTCAATCAGGCCGCATTCCAGTGATTTTATTCCAAGTGCCACCAAGTTTAATCCAATCGACAATGGCTTCAATTCAGGTGCCAGTCAGTTTAATCCATGCACAAAAAGCACAATACGGGGCGTAAAAATGGCAGTGCATTTGAAATGCAGTTTCTACAATATAAAATAGTATAGTCGGAAAGTAGAATAAATCATTATTATTAGTATTCGACGCTAGTATTCGTGGAAACAAAAATTCTGTGGTTCGCTTGAGCCATGTTTGGAGTGCTTATACTGTGCTATGTACAAGTTTGTAGATGAGTGCTTGGCCCGGGTGGAGTCATTTTAATAGCAACAAAAGAAAAAAGCAAGAATATGCTGTGTTCGTCAACAAAGCTCATAATTAGATTTGTATAGCATTACATGTGTGGGCCAGGTCATGTAATGCGGCAGACATAATATTTTTATTTGAGTGCCGGGAGGCATAACAAGATATGAAGAACTTGACTGTGGGCAGTGATGAGTCAGAAACAGGTACATGCTCAATAAATTAGGGGGCCATAACAGGGCAGGGCAAATTAGAAATCATTTAAGAGGCTTTCGTCCTGCAGGGCACAAAAGACGTAAACTCGTGACCCTGATGTGAAAAACGGAAGTCATATTTTATATTCATATTAGTTGTTATCTTTTTATTCAAACAAAATTATGTGTATTCGATGAACGCCTGTTTCAAGCAAACACGCTTCAGGAATACTAGCGTCGTCTTTTACATGAAAACAGGAGTATCTTCTTTGATGCTCTTATAAAAACCTAATTCCACATGAACCGAAACATATGCAACTTGAGTTTTAAATGGTTGTTTCTGATTTCAAGAACGAATGAATATCAAATCAAATCAAACTTTATTTATTTATTTACCAGACAAAAACTGGAAGGTCGCCAAGGCTAAAAGCCACGAAAAGAGCTTGACAAAGGCCCTGGTGATTATCTGTCTATCACCGTTATCACCGGGCTGAGCAGACGACTGCGAATGCCTCAGGGAATAAGTAGCCGAAAGCCGTCTGCTAAGCAGACGACACGAATCTATGCATATGCGATGGTGTACGTGGTTAGCCAGAATAATGCAGTAGCGACGAACCATAGACTAACATGAACTCTATGGTGCCCGCAGGTGCCCGCATTCCCTTATAAATGCGGAGCATTTCTTTGCGTACTGCATGCACTTTCAGTATCTTATCTATCTATATATTTATCTATCTATCTATCTAAGCCCTGCCGCGGTGGTCTAGTGGCTAAGGTACTCGGCTGCTGTCCCACAGGGTGCGGGATCGAATCCTGGTTGCAGTGGTGGCATCCATCTATCTATCTATCTATCTATCTATCTGTCTGTCTGTCTGTCTGTCTGTCTGTCTGTCTGTCTGTCCGTGCGTCCGTCCGTCCGTCCGTCCGTCCGCTTACGTCTGGGTGCTTTCGTGATAATCTCCTTAACTTGGTGGGAACCTAAATTAGTATGAGAGGGTTTGATGCTTATGACACGCTGGTCAAAACACAAATAACATTACATACATTGTTAAACACTTCTTGTTAAACAGTTGAACAGTGGCACATACCTGCGGGTGGGTATGTGCCACAGCTGTTTGACACTTGGTATCTACCCAAAAATGATGAGAACACACATAGGCCATTTTAACTTGTGAACGTTAAAGGGACACTGAAACACCTTTTTAAGTAACAATGGAATGGATTCATTAAAAGAGCTTATTGCCTCACGAATTCAACGCTGCAAAAATTTGTCATGCTGCAATCGCATTCGCTCTGCTCTCATCCCGGCGAAAGCTCTGGGAGCTAAGCCGGGGGGTATGGCATGGGCAAAAAAAAATACATCACACGTGCCTTTTGTCATTGAAAACTTTTTCCTTTTTTTTTTCGCTTTGAATACGTGGCCTTTTCTGTGTGATCGCGAGCGCACGCGGGGACAAGTTGCGGCCTCTCGCGGCGATCTCTGTAAGGATGGCCTTTGAATGATTTTTCAGCTTCCTCCGTCATTTGTTGAAACGAGAGAAAGCAATTTTTAGCTGACTTTGATGATTTATTTATTGCAAATTCCAAGCCGCGTGCTGCACTATAATATTTGGCTCGCGTGTTCTCGGGAGCCTCTTCTACTAATTGGCAACATTTTCTGGCTATGCTCAAAAAGTGTTGCAGGGCCTCTTTAAGACAAAACTGACAGCGGCAGCGTTGACTCGACAAACGCAAAGAAAAATGTCAGGGTGCCAGCAGGGCCCCGCCGTGGTGGCCTAGTGGCTAAAATACATGGCTGCTGACCCGCAGGCCGTGGGATTGAATCCCGGCTGCGGTGACTACATTTCCGATGGAGGCGGAAATGGTGTAGGCCAGTGTGCTTAGATTAGGGTGCACGTTAAAGAACCCCAGGTGGTTGGAATTTGCAGAGCCCTCCACTACAGCGTCTCTCATAATCATATGGTGGTTTTGGGACACTAAACTCCACATAATAATCTATCAGGGTGCCAGCAGGAGTCGAACCCAAGCATAATGCGAAACAATCAAGAATTCTACCACAGAGCCATGCTAGATCTCGGAACTATTTTTCAAATAGACCGTATTGTTCGTAAAACGTCAATTGTGATTGCAGTGCTGGCTATGCAATCTCATAAAGATTACATATTTACTCCTATGGTACAACCTTTATGTTATGTAAACGTCCATTGTAGTTAGGTGCCATGCGCAGAAGTGGATTTATGTACCGGTGTCCAGGGCTACCATCCTTGCAAGCACAAACCCTTCATATCAGCTTATCGCTTCTGGTGTCGCTAATACTCATGTTACTGATGCCACCATTGTGCAAGTGCAAACAACTAGTTATAGAAACATCTGCAAGTGTTCACTATGCACCTGTTCCTGCAACATTTGTACATATATTTAGCATCATTTCATAACATGTCGCTTAATAAAAAAAATTACAACACGGCCACCTTCCCTCCGCATGCTTCACATAATGTTAATTCCCAAAGTACATGGGATCTGCTGAATTTTTTTTGTTAGTTTCGCATCTGTCAAATAAGGTGTTCGCTGTTCTGGCTCTACTTCTCAGTCTTCAATTGTATGGCGCCAGGACCAGGATAAGATAGGTTTAAGACACCCGACCATCTTCCTGAACAGTAAGAGCAATCGGTGCCGCCAAGCTAGGCGGAATGTGCCGCCATGCGAACGAACAGGAAGTATGCGGAGCAAGCTGTTCAAAGAAACATATCAAGCCGTTCATCCAGTGATCAACATATGTCATAATTAAGTGTTCGTGCAGCTGTGTGTCTGTGGCACAGACTGGGCCGTGAATCAGTTATAGGCCTCACAAACATGTCAATTTATGTAAAGATTTGTGTTTGTAGTAACTTAGCCACACATTGTGCTAGGCATGGGTGCAGCATGTCTCCGTCTGTCGGATGTTACAGCCCTAAAATGCTGTTGTCAAAGGCTCGCACGGGAGATATTTGAGGCTTTTGCCATCCACCAAAGGGGCCATAGATGTGTGAGCACTCCGCTACTTAATCTGTTTGAAAAAAAATTAATTTTGATGTGACGTACATGACTGAAGATTTGTAATCTAACCATTTTTTTTTGTATCCGTGTATCCTTGATTTTGTCAATTAAAATTTCAGTTGGCAGTCAGCGCCCATTTTTGTATCACCTTCCTTTGTCCCGTTCTTGCGCTTTACGCTTCCTTTCTTTTTTGTTTTCTCCCAAGTTTAAATGGCCTCTCTAGATTGACCTGTGTGGCTGACACTCTGTACAGCTGTGGTTGCTGCTGCTTTCATGCTTTCCGAAATTTCAACACTTCCTTTGATGACATTTACAACCAAGCCTTTCAACTAACAGCCAAGAAGGACAAAATGCCTTTGACAAAGATAAATACTTTCATTGAAACATAGGCCGGCCAGTGTGAGGCATCTCATCTCTTTTTTTTTCATGTTTTATATTTCCCAATTTGTTTCCATGGGCTGACTCGCGAGCTTTATTAATGCTGGTTCTTTGTGGATTGATGCTCATGCAACGTGTCAGTTGTTCTAGATTGCCAACTTATGCTTTGAAACAAAAACCTTTTAAAAATATGTCAGTGTCACTTTCAAAGAAAATAAATAACGTTTTCGTTATTTCTTTGATCTGGTCATGTATATATTCTTCTTCCCCCCTTTCTTTTTCATCAGTTTGGTTTTCCTATCAATCTGATCTGGTTTTCTGGTTTTACCACTTGAAACTCCGACCACCTGTGCACCTCTTGGGCTTTAAGCTTGCCATACTCAAGGTTACTCCAAGTATTTGATGTTTCTGATTTCACAGGAACATAAATTCATCAAAAAGTTGTGGGTTTCAAAGTAACAAATACATAATTTCTTACTTCCCAAGCAAATAATGGTAAATGTATGCTCTGACTGGCAGGTGCAACGTACAACCAAGTCACTGGCATGAATCACAAGTAGATGAGGCTTTGTGCTGAATGTGTCTGTAATTTATCATAGCTACAACTTGACCATTTACACATTGTAAATGAGTGCTTATGAATAATGTTTTACGTAGAGGACAGATTCTCCCACAAGTTTAGACATACCTTGAGCTGCATACAAAGAAGCCTTTTCCTCCAGTTTCAGCACAGGGTCGATGTGAGTACCATCAAAACAGGCCTCCCTCCAAACGCTGTGCTAGTGGTAGACTGTTCTTTGAGGCGGATTTAAAGCCGCATTGGCCAGCTTTGCAGGGCCATCATCTTCCATAGAGAGCTTGCTCTCATGCAGTCTCCTTGCTTCGCTAGGGGTAATGCCTTCGCTGAAGTAACGCAGGAATGTTTGCCTTGTTGACCTTGTGCCGCGAAGTAGCCGCAGAGCATCCACTGAGTCGGTGCTGTGGCTGTGCCTATCGTCGATTCGTATCACTTCAGAAAGAGGCACCTCTCTCTGCAGATACTTGTCCCTGCGTTTGGTGTTAAATGTGACCAGTTTTATTTTTACGTCAACTTTGGCCATGCACTTGGCATTACGTGGGCCACTCTTCTTGTTCTTGGAGTGATGCTGGCAGCGCCAAATTTTGTGAAAAGCCATCCTGCATGACACACAAGGGTGCAAATGGGGATAAGCTCTTTCATAACGCACTGCTTTGTAAAATATAGTTATCTAAGTAAGAATAACTATAAGTACAGTTGCACTGCTGTAATAGCTATGCTTTTATCACATTTGCAGCTGGCTGCTCGTATGCTGTATTCTGTGCAATGGCATGACACCATACGATTGTATGAGCACCATATGAGTGGTTGTCACACATTTGACTGGGGCACCTCAGAGGTGCTTCAGCCGCCATGCCATCATGAAGATGATGGTAGTGTTGAGCAATCGTTTGGCTCGGTGCACGCCAGGAGATGACACTGTTAGTAGCCCCATCAGTGCAGGCGTAATTGGCAACTGGGGTGGCCTTAAAATATGTCCAGACTAGAGGGAATATGTGCACAAGCTTACCATGGCTGTGCACCCACAAGGCTACATTTACAACAGTGGTCTCACCAGACATTAGAGAGACCTTAAGGGTAAATATCAACTTGACGTAGATTGCTGAAGTAGCGGTCCTCAAACGTCTTAGTGCTACTTCGGTGCCAAGGAAATACTGACTTTGAAATAAAATCATGTTTGAGTGATCCGCACGGTGTTATTGCGCTTCAAATTTCCCTCCTGAAAAAGTGGGGCTCCTGACATAGTTGCCTTGTCCAACATTGCCTGACATTACTGCACGGCCGCCGATGCTAGTACCAGCAAAGCAAGAGTAGCTGGAGCCACAGAAGCAGCAATGGCCATTGAAGTTTACCGCGATAAGTGTTGTTTGTGAACCTTTCAATGAGACATTGGCTTGCGACACTGGTGCAGAGGCATGCCACTCAGCCACTTCAAGTATAGGGTTGGTTTTGCAGCACTCAGTGGAAAGTCGCATTACTTAGTTTGCTGCAGTTTAAGTGGCATATACTGTTTGGGCATCAGGTCACCAGCATGTGCATTTTTTTCTTTTGTTGAACTTTCCGTCGCAGCAACTTTTTTGATTTGATCTGCAGTGGCGGTAGGGCTTGGCAAAAATGGTCATTTTACGCTTTCTCGTGCAAACGCACATAGACAGCCGGAGAAAAAACCCGATTGCAGCATCACAGCTGTTCAAGTCTCCCATAGACCGCCTCGCCTGCCTCCGTGCACCGCCTTGGCAGCGCGCTCCTACAAGTGGCCGGTGCTATGAGGGTGAGGCATCCGTAAACAAAAAGAAGCATACTGTGCGATTACACGAGGCATTCTGTTCACAACTTGCATGCAAATGCGTTCCGGCATTTATTTTATTGGTTTAAGGAGCATGCAGCTATATTTTCTTGCTAATAAACCAGCAATGAGCTAGGAAAAGTTCATAGCCTTGGTCTTTAGCTCATTCTTTATTATGATGAGATAAACTTATGCAAGGCTGCCTTTAAACCTAATGAGGCGAGTTTATGAAACATACCCTTGCCTTTTCTCATACAGAAACTTTTTTTTTCCTAATCAAAGAGGGCCTTGTAGTGTTACGAAAGGTTTGTGAATACGGGTCTAGTCTGGCAAGAGGCTACCAGTATCTTTAGAGGGGCACAGCATATTTTGCCCTTTAATTATGCATGAGTACATGTGCTTTATAATTACAAGTACCTCTGTAATTGCTTATGTCTTAGAAAAAAATTTTAGGGGCAATTATCTAGCATCCTTCAGAAGTTCAGTGGTTAACTGGAACACTTTCAATAAGGAGACCTTGCTGCACATGAAAAAATAAATATTTATGGTGGCTTTACAATAGTGTTGCATAGTGTGAATGAGGAGCAGAACTGAGTGGTCTTTATTGTTTTTCATTATTTCTTTCTACCTTATCTTTCTTTCTATTACTTTCTTTTCCTTTTCTTTGTGCTTCTTTCTTGTTGCTTCTTTTCATTTCTCTTTCTCCTGTCTTGCTGTCAGTTCTTCCTGTCTCTTTTGGTCTGTTGCTCTCTTTCGATCTTTTTACGTCTTTATTTCGTTTAGTTCTTTCTATTTTTCTGTTTCATTTTACGGCTGGCTGCCTTTCTCTTCCCCTGTCTCGTGTTTCACAAGCTCCACTTCACCAAGCACAGTTTTCATTTTATTGCTCACACCTGCTGTATTTGGTAGTGAGGCTTGCCCGAATCCTGTAGTGCATACCCACCTGCGGTTCTCTGCAAACACAAAGTTTTTACAGCTGGCTTAAAAGCCAACTCTGGAGATTTTTCAACCATATTAGGGTAATGGTGTTTGTACGTTTCTAAGACAATAGCTGAAATTCTCAGAAAATTGGAAAAAGCTTTTAATAAGCAAAAAGGTGCAATACTGAAACCCAACCAAGCGCACTGTCTATGCATGGCACACTATTTGGTAAGAACCGGAAGTCGCATATTGATCCCGCTGGCGCAGAGTATGAAAACTGTGAAAGCCAGGCCAGCAAAGTGCCGGCCAAACACCATAGAGGAAGGAAGGAAGCTTTTTCGTACCAAACACTGCTGCTGGATTTGCCCAGCCGTCGTACTTCACGTTCGTTCTGACTTTGGGTGGCTTGAAGCTGCTTTGTCATGAAACAACAATCGGCAAATGTTTGGCAGTTACGCTTCACCACTTTAATTTTTTAAGCTTACCATTTCACATCAGGTCACGAAATGAAAAACTGTTTGTTCTTTCCTTCGAAACAATACTGTAAAACAGGAATAAACAAAAACACAAGTTTGTCCGCCACCTGCAAGCAAATACGTGTTCTGCAAGCAGGAAGAGTAGGCAAATACATGTTCTACTCATGATTCTCATGGTCGCCGAACGATCGTACTGCTAGAGTCTCCTGTGGTTCATTTTAGGAAACTCTGACTTCAGTTTACATGCCAAATGTGATGTTACACAGACAGTGTTACCAATAATTATGGCAAGTCAGTTGATCATTTTGAGGCAAGCCTAAAAATTTATTTTCAAACAATCAGTGCATCTCTCAATCCTGTCATTTGGCATAAATGACAAAAATCTGCGAAGGAACGTACCCACCAAACTCTATTGAGATCCATTGATGTCAAAAAATCACCGGTGTTGATCTTTAAATAGCTGAGCTGTTAAAACATCCTCCATTTTCATTTTGTTGCATCCTCTGTGCCTATTTATGAATCTCCCAACAAACAAGGTGGCTTTCAGATTACTGCCCAAACATGATGCAACGGCTTCTATGATCAGCTCAGTACAGTATATTATGGTCACTTTCAGTGATGTGATCAACGAAGCAGTTTCAGTGTAGATTCTGGAGCAGCTAAAATCTCACTTTGGAGCAACATAACAGCCTTTTGATGTTAGGGGCGAAGCTCCTTAAAGCGTGGGTCTGTCCATCCTCCATCGTTGTCGTACGTAGCCACCGGGATGCGAAGTTGGAGGTGGCGGTACTTGGAGTGTTCACTAGATGGACGCACAGACGGACAGACAGACTAGCAGACGGATGGAAGGACGCGCGAAGTGGGTATGTGCCACAGGGGATGGGAGATGGTGGTACTTGGAGTGTTCACTAGATGGATGCAGGCACGGACGTACAGACAGACTGAAGGCAACAGTCTGTCTGTACAGACTGTAGACTGAAAGCAATAAAGAATTATTCAATACTCACAACAACCTTTAACCTCACCAATTATGACATATTTTGGACTCCACAACTTAGTGAATATTTTTTTGCCTGACTTGACATTGTGTTGAATAAGTTGTAGTTGGTATTGTTTGCGACGGTCCCCTCTTCCCCTCCCGAGCCAGAAAAAGAAAGAGGCATCTAGAATTTGTGGCAGAATTGCATAGAGACGGGTAGTTTATGAACGTGACATTAACATCAAGTTGGGTATTTATACCAAGAGCCTGCTACAACACATGGCAAGTTCAGCTACCACCCTTTTCAGCATCGCTGGTTAGGCCAATACTTGTAGCTTTTGCAGAGCCTGCAAGGTGAAATGACACCTAGCAGCATCAACATCATTGCATCAACATCATTGCAACATCATGTTGCAATCTATATGCACCAAGCAAAGTTTTATGATAGGGCACATGCTTCGGTGCTGAAGTTGCCGATTACAAGATACTGCAGTGTGTGCATGTCATTGCAGTAGTGCAAGACTGGTTGCAGCAGACAAAGTTTCAGAACAGATGGTGGTTATACATAAATATTGTGAGCTCAACCAAGAGCTAGGTGGCTTTTGTCAATTGCCTCTTCATTATCATTAGCTCAAGTGAATAATCTCTGTTGAGTATTCAGTTATCGAGTTGAGATGGCTTGTTGGGCAAGTTGGTATATAGTCTTGGTGGGAACCCCAGCAGCATCAACAGAAAGCAGAAGCAACCAAGGCAAAAAAAGACAGGGACAGGAAGGATGCTAGGCTGCCAAGTGACGTGTCTACTACACTGTTGGTGTTCCCACCTAGAAGTTATTGGCCTGGAGAGATTTTAGGACTATGCAGCTCTTACCTGTGTTGTTCAATGAGCGCTAAAATTTACAGCAGTAACTTAGAGACCCTGCTACATTTTTCAAGTAGTCATCTAAAGGCTATTTAAAGGAGCTCAGTGTCGGACGAATCGACTGGCGCAACAATTTTCAGTGTCAAGTATGGCCAGAGTTAATGGGGTTGGTCGCGTTTTTAAGTGCTTTCTGTACTAGCTAACGGGCTGAAAGCTACACAAGCATGTATAAAAAAAAATGCAAGATTAGGCACACCTGTTCGCCAGCGCGCGTCGCTTTTTTTTTTTTTCTGGGAATGCTAAGCTACTTGCAGCGCGAGCGAGCGAACATTGCCGCATCTTGTGACGGCCGCGGTAACATTGCCCATAACGGGGTGTCAAATCAGCCAGTGGCCGTCCACTTAGAGTTTATGGCACGGTTAGGTTGATGGCATCATTGGGGGGAGAGAAGAGAGAACGAGTCAAAGGTGTTTAAGAATTGTAAATTTTGTTTCACATGCTGCGCTATGTTTGGCTCACATGCCCTGAGGAGCCTAGACTACCGATTGGCAGCACAATTGAATTTGATGCGCAAGTAGGCGCGTAGAGGGCACGGGACAGAGCGCGTTTTTTCGCCATGGTGAAAAATGGTCGAGCACTCGTGTTTCAATGGCCTACCACTTTTTTTTTTTCGCCGAAAGACCGCGAAAACGACGTCTTGGCGCACGCTCAGCGTTAATTGTGCCTCTTCTGTCGAAATGTTTCAGTATGTAGCAGTTTTCACATCTCGGCGCAATTGCCGCAGCAACCTCATCACCGCAAATGGAGCTGCCGCCGTGACATCAATAAAATCGCCTTGTAACGCGGCGCGGAATTTCGAAACTATGATTTCAGCTGTGAGCCCTGTGTAAATGATCGCCCAAACAACTGTAGTGCAGTAAATGGCATCGACAAGACAAAACACCTTTCCCCAACACTCTGGACGCGCCAGACAATCTAACAAGAGTTGGTCCGTACGCTGTACGCTTCCCTCCATTCATTGACGGCATCTTCGTCGGCCAAGTTCACTCGGAACACGGACTCGTGTTCAGTAGACTGCTGGTCATCTCTTACGACCTCAAGTGGCTGACGCATCTCCTCCATTGTGCCTCGATATTATGCAACAACGCGATCGACACTCGTAGAAACTTGACGGTCACAACCATAGTGGTAGGACGAACTTTGTGGAGCGATCGCCTTCGTGGACTGCGTGGACTGGGTCAGTGGTCTGACGTCACCGTCGATCCAGCATGTACACTGTGGCCAGTGATGTTTCGTTCTACACCGAAGAATTCCCATTCATAGACATGAAAATTCTCTATTTCGGGTATTTTTCCCTGTTAACGTTGACGAAAGTTCCAGCATATTTTCCTGCATAACAGTACTAATTTCTGCCCTCATCTACACAAACACTATAATTACACGTATATGGCGTACTGGCCACACTTGAAATCATGACTAGCCCATCTGCTGCCGCACAACAAAGCCATGGCATATTCATTCATATAGTGATAGTACACTGCACATTGCGGGCTTCAAGTCTAACACCAATAATGAACTAAAAATCGCTCCGCGTATATCAAATCTCAAAGGTTCTGCTAGCGTGGTGCATCCACCAGAACAGATTACAGCAGATGAAGGCGCACTGTCACCACTAATTATCGGTCGTCATATGAGAATTTAACCATTCCTGAAATACCCTGCAATATCGCGAAGATTCCCTTTTGCTCAAAATGACAGGCGAAAATTCCCCGATGAAGCGAAAATTTCCTGCACGGAACATCACTGAGTGGCTGCGCCTGTGAGACATACTTCACCGTGTGTAACCGTTTTGAAAGGTGGTTTCACTGCCGCATACGTTCTCTGTGCGGTGAAACCAACCACTTTGGGGATATTCGCAATGCCGTGATGCGACCTTTCAAGACTGAGTTTGGTTATAGTGCCTGAAACCCTGTTAATTTTAAACAGTGAAGTTCATTGGACATTTGTATTTATAGTGAGATAGTATCATATCATCCATCTATATTAAAATACTTGTGGGCTCTTATCGCAATAAGAACAAAAATTTATTGAGAAAACTGAGTTCATGTGCGTTACCAAAAAAAAAAAATCAAGCAATGCTTTATACCGCACGGCACGAGCAATGAGGTGGCACCTCGCTTCCAATTTTCTTTGTCTATTTAAATAGAACCATCATATGCATCATTTATAAATTTGTTGTACTGTTTTTGGGTCATCTCTATTCTGAAAATGTATATTCTGAATTTTCTTTGTTTTGGAAATTTTAGGTATACAGTGTTTTTATTTCGTAACTTGATAAGACAGATGCTTGGGCTAGTTGGTGATAGGGAATCAACATATTTGTACAGCGCAAGACTACGAGTAGTTACGACGTAACTACAGAAGAAGAGACAAGGTCAGAAAGAGCGCTGACTTCAACTGAAATTTTGTTAACGAAAATGCTGGAAATATATACTCATGACGGAACACCACCGCGCAATGTATTGCATCACAGCAAGACAATCATCATCTCATTATAAGGTTACAACGCCACAGCTCAGCACAAGTTCACAATCAATTGTGTCAAAGCCAGAAACTCGCTTTCTTTTTTAGTCGGAGTAAGCGAAGGCAGGCTGATACATTGATCACCCAGCATTTGCATTTCATTGGCCTCCACAATCTCTCGTGTTAGCTGCTGACGGTGTTTGGCTACAAGAGTGCACTTTTCTAAGTGTTGGAGAGTCCTATTAAGTTTAAAAGCTTGTTATATGGGCCAAGTAGGAAACCTTTAAACACAAATATTTTGCTGTGTACAACTTGCAATGTAGTCATATTTAAATCATACATTTATTATAAACTTGCTTCCACTTTGCTTCAACCCAAGAAAGCGTAAGTCAGAAAAACTTGTGGAGCTTGCTCAGACTCGGACTCAATAAACATTTTTGGGAGCCGTGCTATCACGAAAATTTGTTCAACCGGACTCGCTCGGACTCACTGTCTTTTTCGACCACAATGCCAGTGCTTTTTAACATTAAAATTTCATGTAATCGATGCTCTTTTTGGCACCTTTTCATATGGTGCCTTTGAATACGAGTTACAAGTGCTTGTAAACCAGTAAGGTCATTTTTCTTGAAAGAGATGACAGCGCAATATATATTCGTCACCAACTTCCTTTAGTTGTCAATGGTAAGGGAAAGGTCAAGGCCTTCCACCATGTAATTCATGCCACTGATCAATAAATATTCAAATGGTATATAAAAGACACGGCTTTGAAATATGTGAGCATTGACGCGAGTATGAACGCTGATCTAGGTAAAGCAGATAGTAATGCTGAAGACGAGTAGATATGACCATAGCTTGGCAAACAAAAATCGAACTCAGATTCCCTCAGGAAATGTATCTTGCACTTTGGACTCGCTCTGACTCAGAATTGCCAAAATTTTCCAGAGACGAACTCATTTGGACGCACACTCACAGAAATGTTAAACTGGACTCTCATTCTGAGACTAGCGCCTTGATCCGAGTTTGAGTGAGTAGACTCTGAAGTGAGTTCGCTGATATCTACAAGAAAGAGGAATTCCTGGTATAAGAGCAGAAAAGGACACTGTTAAGAGGCGAGGAAATTACACAAGCGCATGTGATATTCGTACAAGCCTAGTTCTTATTCGTGAAATTCTTAAGGTTATTGGATCATAATAAAAATGCTTGATTTTAAATGATTCAACCAAATTACTACTTTTTCAACCTAACATAACTATTTGCCCATTACTAAACCTTGCAGTTCTTGTTTCTTCTGGCATTTTTGGACAGGTGCGTGGAAGAAGTTGTGGCCGAAAATCACATGCATGTTTTCTGACAGGGCGAACTGTTGGAGGTCTATATCTTTCAATCAAATGTTGAATGGTAGAACTGAAGATTAGCAAGCATATACAAGCTGTCTTGTCAGGTTTCATGCATATTCGGAATTCGCTGTGAGGAGGGCTCGACATTTGTAATCAACTTCCAGCATTTCTAGTGCAATGAAACTGTAATGTTCTGCTACAATTTTTTTAAAGGGACTGTCTACTGCACAGAACGTTTTGCTCATTGTGGTGAAAATGAGAATCTCATCAGCACCAATGAGCATGTTTTTGTACCATATAAAAGGAGTAATTTTGATGTTGAAAATCTACAGAGCAACTGCTGGCACCACTCAGCAGCGATGTGGTTCTGTTTATCCACACAGAAATGCTCGCAAGTAGGCTGATTTTGCTTAAAAACAAACATGTTTAACTTGAAATTGCATTTCATTCATTTGAGGCAACTTTAGACTGCACAAGAGAGTATTTTTGCTTGCTTTATTACGCGTTCAAAAAGGCACCGTGGCACTGCCGGCGAGTTGGTCGCGTGCTTGCCCACGGCGGAGAAAAGCGAGTGCTGCATCTGGCGCCACTCTAAAAAAAAAAAAAAAATGTCTTCGGCAAGTATTAGCACAACTGACTTCAGTAAGTTTTCAAACCTTGCCCGTGGGTCCAATGTCATCTAGTAATGTTGCGCCAGCCTTTGTGCTTAAAGTGCACAACAGTACTTACCAAAGTTCTACATTGGAGAACATTTTGCCATCACGTTTCGCTTAATCATATTGCTCATGCTGGCTCTCATCCCATATGCAAGGCAGAACACCTAAACACAACTGCGAGACAGCGGGGACCTTCTGCTGTTTTGTGAAGGACATTTCATGTTTGTTTTAGTTGCAAGCACACCTGGCAGGAGTAAAACCACTACATTTGGTTTCACAATGCTGGCGTACCAGTGTTGCTGGAACAAACTCTTCCCCTCAACTGTGGCGGCTTTTGAGGCTAACTGAACAAAGCTGGAGAAACTTCAGTAATACATTATCTGACAATTTCCATGCTTTATACGACCAGTACGGTGTATGTAGTGTTATTGGTGAAGGCCTTGCAAAGACTGCACACGGTTTCAGTTTTAGACTTTCACACTATTGTGATCACGTCCACCAGCCATCGTTTTGGGTGTTCATCACTCCGATTGAAGAAGACTGAACGCAGAATAAAAAACTTTTTTCTCAGAATTTCTACACACTTGCCAGAGAAGCCGTTGGAATGTTGGATACTTCAGACGTATGCTTTTTATTGCGATACAAAACAGCAAAGCAGTGGAGGAATATCATAGTCACTTGAAAGTGAAAGACTTACTTGGGGTGCAGCCTTGCATTCTGGCGTTCAGAGCTTGCATTTTAATGACTGAATTACTTATGAGCCCAGACTCAGAGAGGACACTGCACTTGTTTGCGCTTGTTTCATCATGAACCTTTACCAACACCCCTAACTGGCTGTCATCCTACATACTTATGAGCACTAAATAAAGCTATAATAGATTTATCGTCATTGTACCCTACCCACCAGAAGCTTCAGATGTTCTCGTCTAGCCTCTCGATGCCCATGGGGTGTGTGAAAAATGATGCAGACAGTTTTTATCTCCCTTGTGTACTTATTTACTTATTTGTAAATAATAAAATCACCAATGTTCATTTTAATGAGTTTGATACAATAAGGACATAATAGTAACACACTGTTAATACAAAATAAGTGAACTCTCTCTTTTTTTTCGTGCAAATGGTGCTTTCATTCCTTATTGAGCCACCTTTGCTGCTTCTCAGCACAGAAGCTCCGCCATCCATTGCCACGCACCCCCACAAGGCAGTCCTGCATGCCCATGAAGCATAGAAAAATGTGAGCCATGTTAACTCAATACTGTGTACCCACAGTTGACATACATCTCCATCTGCAGTACCCTATAGGTGTGCTGCTTGCTGAAAATATATCTGCTAAGCTTAGTGATCAAAATCTGTCATCGAGAATGCACTTCTCATAGTGTTGTATGCATTATGTCTTGGGGTCCTCTTTATTGCGCTGCTTGTGTGCTTCTCTGTGTTCAATTTCCTGCCTTCTTTTTGACTTGTACTATAGTTCTTATACATCTAGGATTGCTGACTGTTTCCATTTCCTCATGTTTCCTTGCAAAGTTCTGAGAAACTAGAATAAAAATTGACTTGAAAGCAGGTCGCAGAACTCGGTACTTAAAATCACTTTGGTATCTTTCCTACTTGCAGGCTGGCCACCAAAAACAGTGTGCATCTCAGTGCTAAGGGCGTGAATGCCACTGGGTTGTAGTGCCACCAACTGCCAGGGGATTGCGTCGTGATGGAAGAAGAGGATGCGCGTGATCAATACTGGCGCGAGGGGGACAGAAAATAAAAAAAAACATTGGTTGTGTGAAAACCTGTCGAGTCTTTTTCTCACATGTGCTACACAAGGTATACTAACGTTCTCCTTATTGTGGACATGTACTGTGATAGGGACAGCAGCTGCCTTTGTGTAGTATTTCTGAATGCTTTGTTGTTACTAACACAAAGCTGTCACATAATTTAACCTTTTACTTCACTAAAATTATAAATGAACTGTAACAACTACAAGAGCAAGCCTGAAAATGTTGATACTTCATGTTACTTTGCCTGAAAAATGTTAGTTTTTGAAGCATGAAGTTGGTTTTCTTTAATACCAAACAAGCGAACTCCACTTCTTAAAGGAGTGCCAACCCCTGTAATCAGACTAAGTTGGCATAAAAAGGACTAAAGCATCGGCTTTCAGTGCTTGCAAGGAATGCTGCGTGAATGTCGACCGTTTGACACGCTATGTACACAATTGTGTACACCACTTGATTTTTCTATTTGTATTTGTAGGGCTAAGAAACATCAAAATATACTGACTTTCTAATCTCTTCATTTAACTTCGTTTTGCAGCATACAGTTGCATAATTATATTTATTTTATTTACTTTCAAAATCCTTACGGCATTAATAGAGGGGACTGGTTACAAAGTAGACAAGAAAAATGCAGCATGAGAAGTTATTAAACAAAGAATAAACTCATCATTATACAATGTTAGCTGTGTAAGGACAACAAACAATACATAATTCAGCCTGTATATACAAATTGTTAGTCTATTTTGGATAATTACAGAATACTGAGTAAAGTTTATTGGAAAACAATTACTAATAGTGACATGTGTTCAGGTAGTTGGTTTCAATGTACCAATGTACAAGGTGAAAACACTGGGAGTTGCATAATGTGATGCTAACCTTATGACGAGGTCACTGCAATGGGATATGCACTGAGGATTCAGGATTAGTTGGTCATGCAGGGTGGTAATGACAGAATAATTCGTGAAATGAAGCCAAATAGGATATTTTCCAAGCGGGTGCAAAAGAAGCAAGGCTTCGGCTGGATTTCATTGAAGTTATACCAGCAATGCAATTACAGTGAGAAGGTTTCAAGCGGATGGAGTTATTCTGTACAAACAAGTGAATCAAGTTGTCGTGGCAAGGGTCTCGCACAGAAGAGGCATATTCAAGCTTGGGACGTAATATTGTTTCATATAGTAGTTTTAGTGTATATCGTGGTTTTGAAAAGTTGCAATGTATGTAGCCTAAATTGTAACCGGCATTATTAGTAACATATTCAGTGTTAGGTGCCTGAGGTAAGTTCAATGTGATAAGAACACCTAATTATTTATATGAGCTGACCCGATTTTGTAGGACATTTACCTATTATGTTAGCAAGATGTCTGCATATTGTCACGTGCTAAGAGCTCGAAGGAACGTATAAAAGGACGCGACTGTCAAAAATCTCAGAGACCAAGAAGCACATCTCCGCTGGCACGGGTTGCTCATCTTCGTCTTCCTCGTTCACCGGCACAGAACTGACCCACTGTTCACTGGCATAGAACACCAGGTGGCATTACTCCTCCTCCCAAGAGAGCATCGACCCGATGCTCAAACAAAAGTGTGCACAGCCGTGGGTTGAAGTAGGTAATACAAAAAAAAAAACATTAAACAAATTAGTGCATGAGAGAAAATGCGTCCTGGGCCCGGCAATCGGAAATAAACGGCATTCACTGTTCACATGAAGAGTTCACTGGCACAAGAAGAAAATTCGCATCACCGCGTAAAGTATGGTTTTAGGCGGACTACGTGTACAGTCTCTGGACGTGGTAACCTGCGCTGGGATGATGGTGAGCCTCCGTCTGGAACCACTTCGTAGTTCACGTCGCTCACACGTCTCAGTACTTTGTAAGGTCCAAAGTACTTCCTCAAGAGTTTCTCACTGAGACCTCGCCGCCTAATGGGTGTCCAAACCCTAACTTGGTCACCAGGTTCATAATTAACTTCTCGATGATGGATGTTGTACCGCCGTGCATCTGCGCACTGTTGAGTTCGGATGTGCACACGGGCCAGTTTACGTGCTTCCTCAGCGCGCTGAATGTACTCATTGATGTCGGGGGCTAATTGGTCGAGCTTGTCGATGTCCTCATATGGAATCATGGCGTCCAGCATAGTTCGAACATCTCGACCATAAACGAGTCAGAATGGCGTGAAGTGTGTAGTTTCCTGCGTTGCAGTGTTATACGCAAATGTTACGTACGGCAGGATGTCGTCCCACGTTTTGTGCTGCACATCCACGTACATAGAGATCATGTCGGCTAGCGTTTTGTTTAGCCTTTCGGTTAAACCATTACTCTGAGAGTGATACGCAGTGGTCTTTCGATGGGTTGTGTGACTCAACCTGAAGATATCATCCAAAAGTTTCGCTGTGAACGATGTCCCTCGATCAGTGATGACATATGACGTGGCGCTATGCCGTAACACAATTTGATGCATAAAAAAACTGGCAACTTCAAATGCGGTCCCTCGTGGCAACGCTTTCGTCTCAGCGTAACGCGTCAAATAATCGGTTGCGACAATAATCCATTTGTTGCCAGAAGAAGACAAAGGAAACGGGCCTAGGATGTCCATCCCCACTTGTTCAAACGGTGTACGTGGTGGATCGATCGGTTGTAGATGACCTGCCGGCTTTAAATGTGGTGTCTTGCGACGCTGGCATTCACGGCATCCCTTCACGTAGCGTTTGACACAGGCAGACATTTTAAGCCAGTAGTAGAGTTGTCGCAACCGATCCATAGTTCTCGAGTAGCCCAGATGGCCGGATGTGGGCTCGTCGTGGCAAGCTAATAAGACGTCATCGCGGAGGGCTTTGGGCACGACGAGAAGATGAGATCTGTCACTAGCACCGGCGTTCCTTTTGTATAAGACGCCATTTCGTAGGCAAAATGATGGCATCGTTCGCGACATTGAACGAGGAATGGGCGCGGTGCCACCTTCTAAATGATCTATAATCACTCTTAGATCGGCGTCATTTCGTTGATGAGACATCAGATCCGGTCCACTGACAGTTGCCACGAAGGCGCCGTCCTCTTCTGCGCTAGTACTGGCGGATTGAAGAGGTGCTCGTGATAGCGTGTCGGCATCTTCGTGCTTTTTGCCTGACTTGTACACGATGGTGACATCAAATTCCTGTAGGCGCAGACTCCATCGTGCTAATCGTCCTGAAGGGTCTCGTAGATTGGTCAACCAGCACAAAGCATGATGGTCAGTCACCACTTTAAATGGTCTTCCATAGAGATATGGCCTAAACTTTGTTATTGCCCAAATGACCGCGAGACATTCTTTTTCTGACGTGGAATAGTTAGATTCCGCGCAAGACAGTGTGCGACTTGCGTAGACTATTACCCGTTCAATGCCATCTTGTCTTTGAACCAAAACAGCTCCAAGGCCGATATTGCTGGCATCAGTGTGTACTTCAGAGTCAGCATCTTCATCGAAGTGGCCGAGCACGGGAGGGGAAGAGAGCCGGTGCTGCAGTTCCGCAAAGGCAGTCTGCTGGTCGTCAGCCCAGACAAATGGTGTATCATCACGCGTGAGGCGTAATAGTGGCTCCGCAATGTTAGAGAAATTTTCAATAAAGCGCCGGTAATACGCACACAGACCCAGAAACCGTCGAAGACTTTTCTTGTCTGTTGGAGGTGGAAAAGCGGTGACGGCATCAGTTTTGTCAGGATCAGGCCGAACACCAACGGCGCTCACGACGTGACCAAGAAACTTTAATTATTTGTAGCCGAAATGACATTTCTCAGGCTTGAGTGTGAGATCGGCCGATCTAATGGCTTCGAGCACATTCCGAAGGCGACGAAGATGTTCGTCAAACGTTTCTGAAAACACAACGACATCATCGAGGTAGACGAGACAGCTTTTCCACTTGAGGTCTGCCAGGACGGTGTCCATCATTCGCTGGAATGTGGCTGGAGCGGAACAGAGGCCGAAAGGGAGCACTTTGAATTCATAAAGTCCATCCGGCGTTACAAAAGTGGTCTTTTCCCGGTCACGTTCATCGACCTCTATTTGCCAATACCCGCTCTTCAAGTCGACGGACGAAAAATACTTCGCACGTCGCAGCTTGTCCAGAGAATCATCGACTCTGGGCAACGCGTACACGTCTTTCTTTGTGACATTGTTCAACTTTCTGTAGTCGACACAAAAGCGAAGCGTGCCATCTTTGTTTTTCACAAGAACGACTGGTGATGACCAAGGGCTGCTTGAAGGCTGTATCACGCCATCCTAACGCATTTCCTTAACCTGCGTTTGAATCGCGTGCCGTTCGGTTGGCGAAACTCGATAAGGCTGCTGCCGTATGGGATGCGCGTCGTCGTAGGTGATAATACGGTGTTTCGTTATCGGTGTTTGATGTATCTTCGAAGAACGTGCAAAGCATGTGTGGAACTCCAGCAACAGCTCGCTCAAACGCTGCTTGTTTGCTTCAGAAAGCGTTGGATTGATGTCGACGCCGCGGCAAGGCGTTTCAGCAGTGCCGATGGCCTCGGAAGCAAAACACTCAGTAACATTGGCGACTGGGTCGGCGTAGGCGATGACAGTTCCAGGAAAAAGGTGCCGGTGCTCGTAGCTGAAGTTTGTGACAAAAACGTTGCAGTGATCATCACGAAGGTCAACAAGGCTTCTCGCTACGCAGACACCCTGAGACAGCAAAAGCAAGTGATTGCTTTTTACGACTGCTTCACCGTGCATCACCCCGTCCCACGCCACTTGAACCACAACAGTTGCACGGGGTGGTAACGTGACAGCGTTGTCGACGACGCGAAGAGACACTCGGGAGTGGCTGGGGTCCGCATAAGCTGTTGTGGCGTTTGTGGTCGCGAAAGTGACGTGCTAAGAGCTCGAAGGAACGTATAAAGGGACGCGACTGTCAAAAATCTCAGAGACCAAGAAGGACGTCTCCCCTGGCACGGGTTGCTCGTCTTCGTCTTCCTCGTTCACCGGCACAGAACTGACCCACTGTTCACTGGCACAGAACACCAGGTGGCAATATCTTCTTACGCACATTTGCTTACATTTACGCATGTTTAAATCTATTTGCCATGTGCTGCACCAAGCTGCTACAGTGTTGAGGTAAGATTGGAGAAATGAACTGCCATTACCACTACTTACTTTATTGAAAAATACGCAGTAATCTAAAAAAGATTAGGTAAGATCGGAGGAATGAACTGCCATTACCATTAGTTACTATATTGAAAAATTACGCAGTAATCTGAAGAAGATTTATGTTTGAAGTTGATATCAGGCTCAAGGTTGGCGTCGGGTATCTTTTTTGGCACTGGAGCTGGGTTCATGGATTGATGGGGGCGCCCAGAACATGAAAAAAACCACCTCCACCAGATGTCGCATAGTTGTGATATGGACTAAGGCAGCAGGCGGCATTTCCAAGATAAAATTTTCTGTTTGGCCATACTTGTGGCCGAGAAACAAAGTCAAAGACTACAGCAAAGCACAAGTTCGGTTTCTTTTTGAACGCACCTCGTGTTATGCCGCTATTTTTGTTAGAATAGAATATTGAGGGCCTTGAAATGTCAGTTTCACACAAGTACATACAGTTCTTCATAGGTGGTATCTGAAAGGGCTAAGAGAGCAGTTCAGTTTTATTACTTTTTTTTCTTCTCTCAAGAAACCCTTGCACCACTTGGGCCGTAGCCCAATCATTCGCAAAGTTTGAGATTAGCTAGTTTGTATGACGAGACCTCAATGTCGAGATGTTTCATGCATTTGGCACTGTAGCCTGGCTGTATTGCTTCATTTATGGTGCTGGCAACAGTGCTGTCACCAGGGATATTTTAGGGGGAGAGAGGAACACATGCTCAGTACAATACTTGCAACAACGCTGAATGGCAGTGAATAACTTGTGCAAGGACACATGCCAGTCATGAGGCATATGAACATCGATAATTGTATAATGCCTTGCTGAATCGAAACTTCGTATAGAGATTAATTAAGAGGTGTGAGCATAACATTTCACAGCTCTGCATTTGAATATCCTCGCACTTGTCGAAATTTATATTTTGGGGCTTCTGGATTTAGAGATGTCCACATCTCTTTGAGAAATATAAACTAGTATGTCAGCAGTAGTCAAGCTTCTAATCTTCATAACTGTAAAAATATTAGAAATGTATACAAAGGAATGAGCTATCCTTTATCCTCAATGACAAAAGACGTAATAAACTGGGTGTATTATGCTGTGTCTATAGGTGCTATTATGAATATTTTCATAGCATTACAGACTTAGCATCGATGTGTACAGCTGACTGAAATGTGTGGCCTCCACATTTGACCAGCAGCTTCCGTTGGCAAGTATATTTATATTTTTAAGGCCACTTGTGGCAGCCTCAGTTGGTCTACCTTTGTTCAGATTGCTTTTTCAAAATTAAGAAATATATTGCTTTTTCTTTTTACAACAGCTTATAAATCTTAGAGCCGGTTTACTATTTCCTCTGATTTTAACATTACATTGCAGTGAAACGCCAAGTTCATAGGCTGAAGAGGTGTATAGGCATTTTAGACAACTCATGCAAGAGCTTTCAGACCTTTGTAGAAAATAGACATTGCTGGCATTAACCGATATATTTGCCACCATGCCTGTGAAGACTTTGCAAAACAATTTCCAGAATATATTTGCCTTTGCAACATTTTCTACCTGGCATATGCTGTGTTGCAAGAGGCAGTTGAACTATTTGCTGCATTGAATTTAATATCTATTACTAAAGTGTATACTATTGAACTGTGAAGTCTTATTGCATCTTATAATCCTTGCAGAAATCAGGCAGTCATATGCACGGATGTTTATTTGAACAGGTACATGCGTAAGGACTGGCTCTCACCGATACAAGGTTGGATGATGAGGGGTCTAAGCAAGCAATGATCCTGTGATACTTCGAATGGCATTTCACCAGCAAAGCGTTGTTTTTAAATGATGCAAAAATAAAACAAGGTGTAATTGCAAGATCCTGGGTGACCTTTATGGTCTCATAGTTTCCTAAAAGTAACTCTGGCACTGCAGTCGTTTAGTTGCCATGGGAATGATGGGTACTTCACAGATTTGCCTAGTTTTCGTGTTTGCAGGCTTCCCATGCACTTGTGGCTGTGTTTATAGCTATGCATTGATTTTAAACTTTTGCTAAACTTTGTCTTGTGGCAAAGCGAATCCAGGCCACACGGAGCTAAAAGAACGAACATTAGACACATTCGTGTATTACCCATCCCTGCCATGCTAGCTGAAGTGCTGTGCATTGCAGCTGCCACAGACACTAGCATCAAAGTTCTCTATGTTTCATTCAGAGCATGGTCTATGCTTTAGAACATCCTCCAGTGTATCTCTATGCATGGTCTGCACTCCTGCTTTTATTTCAATTTCATGTGACGGCTATGTGGCACTAGTGGCCAGGTATGTTTTTTTTTTTACTTGCCATCAAGTTTGCATGACTGCTTGTTGGACAAGGGCGGGTTGTAGAAAAAAAAAGAGAAAAACATCATGTCGAGGTGCTCGGTCGCATATTATAAAGTTGCGCGTGCCCTCACAGCTTCACCGCATTACACATGCATGCTGCACTGAAGCGCCAAAAAAGAAAATAAAACACGGGCGCTTTTTTCTGCAGGACGCGCCAGAAAAAAATTGTTTTTGTTCGAACCTTACTTGCACTGATAGGCAATATTTAAGCAGCGGCGTTCTTTTGCCTTAATGATGGCGTATTATCTTGTCCGTGTAATATACCAAGGAGGCGTTGAATACACGAACGGGCGAGGCCGGAAGCTTTACTTGTTTTAAGCCGCACAATGGCGTTTGGAAGGTCTTCGTGTAGCATGGCATGTTCCCTATTCATAATGCGTAGCTTAGAAGTCAGTGCTGAGCATCAGCTAAAGCTAATTAACGCTGAAGTAACGTCCGCGACGTAGCGGAGTGTGATTTTTCCGAAACCCCCTTTCTGACCAGCGACGGGGCAAGGCTTGAAACAAGTACGTCATCGCGTCGTTTTGTGTTGATTGCATATGACTTAGTAAACATCCAAACTTACATCATTGATAACAGGCCGGCAAAACTTTGGACAGAGCGAGGAGAGCAGCGCAGCGGCGATACAAGGCGCGCGCACTGCTTGAAACATGAACGATTGCGAGATGTCAATCGTAGAGGGTCTTCCTTTTCTTGATCACATCGTTTCAGTTCCCACTTGCGTCATGAACGAGTCGGCTTTCGGTTGCGAGAGGCGACAAAGTGGGCGCACACGATTTCTTCGCGAGTATCAAACTCAACTCGGCGCAGGTCCAAAAGCCTTGGCAGGGCTTTCCTTTGCGAGCAAGGCCCCCTGCTGGTGCAGCAGCCTCCTGGCAACACTATGCGAAAGTGCGGGGAGCGACAGCGCGATGACACAGTTAGGCCGGCGGAAATGCATAGCCTCCGAGAGCGCCGAGCCGCGGTGCATTGTGGGGGGCTCTATCCGCTCGTATTTGTAAACTCGCGGCCCTGCCGAGCACGAATTTGTTGAGAAAACAGTCTTGCACAGAGTATTCAGCAGAGATTAACTGAAATTGACATGTGACGATTGGGGGTCATGGAAAAAGTTTTGGGTGCCTGTATTGTGCATGATTGAATAGACTGTAGCCAGCTCTAGCTCTGTCCAGTCATATCAGATTTTCTCGTCATCCAGCAAGTCTCTTAAAACCCTATTTCTTTGTCTCTGACAACTTCCGTGGAAGTGTCAATTTCAACTGGTGCATGAAGGTCATAACGTACAATGTGAGGCTTATTAGTTCAAACAAATGACTAATTTGGTCTAAGATTGTGTGCTTTTGCTAGAAATTGTGCTGTAATCACTGCTCAAGTATGCAATTTCATAATAAGCGACAATCGTATCACGCAGCTGTTCTTCATTAATGGGCCCATATTATTTCGGTCTGTGTTATAACTAAACACAAAGAAAAAAGCGCGTGAGGCGATACTCGCTAGTTTGAGCGCATGCGCGCAACCTAGCTGGTTTTGCTGAGGAGCACCGTGAGATGGCCAGAGAGAACCACACCGCTCGCCCACAATCTCAAAGGCAAGAGAACTTGAAAGTTTCAGAGCCTGACCCAACCAACAGCAGAAAAATGCATCTGTGTAATGATGATGACAGTACTGGCAGTGCCATCTCGCCTCGTGGTATTGCAGTTCAGCACGCCGCCGCTACCTTATTTTGATACAAGCCAAAGGTGCAGTTTCCGTTTTCTAATATGATGTAGGCGATCTCTGCTAGCTGCGTTTGCGCGCTAGCAACTCAGTTATCGGAGTCCCTCGGCGCAGTGGCCTATTATTACCGCCGAGGTGTTTGAGTACCCAGTGAACGTAATCCTCTGCCGCGTGTGACAAACGTAACATTTGATTCAGCCGCGGTCGAAGTGGCGGACATGAAATGCAAATGTACCTCTGGTGGATCTCGACGGACGCGCCGAGATCCTGGTTACCGGAGTACCAGCTGCGACGGAAGGCCCCGATCGGTGATGGATTATTAAAGAACCACCGGAGGAAGCTTCGGCCGCGCTTTCCTGAAAGAAGGGTCGTGATCGGCCTCCTGCAGGTAAGTTTCGTAGCCTACCGACGCCCCCGACCGTTTTCATGCACATAGCGTGGGGCGCCGTGCTGCTGGGCGGCACGGAGCGAGCGCTATCAAGTGATGCCCAAGATACGCGCAGCTGTTCCCGAGTGTCGTGCAGGAAAAGCCGCCGCTCGCAGATGTCTTTGGCTCGCTCGTGGGCTGCATTCTATAAAGTTGTTCCTTATTTGCTGGAGGGAATTCACTCTCCCGTGGCAACAACAAGGACGTCCACAAAGCCCCCATGACTGGATATAGGATATCCACTTCATTTCTGAAACAACACTGGCGGACATTCCTCGCAGGTTGATTTGGCCGCACTCTCCTGAACTCAGGGTTATCCCTTCCAAGTCTCAAACACGTCTCGTAGGACACGCTGTGTACATGACAGAGAAATTAAGGGTTGTCTTTTATTCAGGGTGTTTTCTAAAAGTACTCTTTTACAGTGAACTTTTTCGTTACTCTCTCAAGTTGAAATTTCGGAAGTTCAAATCATGAATAAGTTTTCCTGTGCTTTCAGGTGCTAATTTAATTGGTTCTTTTGGACACCCACTAAAATTGCTGGAATTAGACTAATGCACACACAATTTCTTTACCAAAGTGCATTTTTGATAAAAACTAATCATATTAGCACCTGAAAGCATAGGAAAACATGCATGATTTGAACTTCTGAAATCGCAAAACTTTATTTAAGTGAAATTTGACAGATGGCAACATGTTATGCTAAATGTGTGCTTGTGCTAGAGAAACACTGAGCCAAGCGTATTGCATACACATATTTTTATTTAAGAACAAAGCACGAAACACATACATTATGCACTGTGACTCGATGTTGCTTGCATGCATAAGCATGTTTAAGTTTACATATAAACCAGAATTAAATATTGAAGAAATATGAATAGACAAGCATGACAGATACTACAAACGAGAGAAAAAGTAGCTGTGATATAACAAAACAGCACATGACATTGTTCGGGATAAACAGCATGAAAAACGAAGACAGAAAAATAGGAAGATGCAAGACGAGCGCTCTTCCTTGCCCAGTTTTCATTACCACTCAGTACATGACACACCCATTAGATACATGAGTATCAGGGGATTATCATATTGAGTAGGGTCGTGCCCAACCATGTCTTCAACTGACGCCCCTGACGTCTTCATGTTGCCTATGAGGTGAGCTGTCAAATTAGGAGGTTTCCTTTAAGCAAATGCAAAGAAAGCAAAGACCTCTATAAAATGCTATTTTTGCACTACATGCATCTCATTTACAGGAAAACGTTCAGAGAAAGTAAAAATTAATAAAAGTAACTGAGAAAAACAAAATCCAAGCCTTGCTGTCAATCGTAGACATTGAGAAAGTGAAGTTGTTTACACAACAACGTATTCCCACAAGGTGCACTGGCTCAGACAGCCAAGGTGTTCTGGCACTAAGCATGAAAAGGCGGGATTAAGGCAGAGCTGATAAAGCCACATTTTTATGGAGGCAGAACAAGTACTACAATATTATTATTCATACACCATGACATGATAATGAGGTGGCCATAGTGGAAGGCTCTGCCATTTTTTACCGTTTGGTGCACAGATATCGCACATGCGCCTTTAGCGTTTTACCTCCAACTGAGTGGGACTGCCACTGCGAGGATCGCACTTAGGACCTTCAGGCCAGCACACAAGTGCTGTAACCGCTACGCCATCGCAGCAAGCACCCATAGTAGCATTGTGCTCACGTGCTTTTTGTTGTAAAGCATATTATGCAAACCCAGGGGGTAAAAGTTGGTATGAATTCCCTCCACTATGGCGCATAATTCTTTATCGTTTTGGAAAGTGAAACTCCAAAATATAATATTCAAAATTACGTTCTTTGACAAAAGGTGAAGAGCAGTAAGCAATGGGCTCTGGACAGTGGGAGCTGGCAGCAGCAACTTCTGCACTACATTAAAGAAGCCTACTAAGAATGGCACAAAAGCAGAATATTTGCACTATTAATAAAAGAAATACAATGAGGACCCTTCCGTGTTAGTGGTAGTAGACGTAGTTGGCCACATAAAGCACGTTTTACTCACTCAGATGTGGTCACCATAGAAACACATTATCAATAATATAAATCTGTAAAACAAGAGATCTGGTTTTCTGCAACTGTAAGAGGAAACCAATTAACACACAAAAACATTTAACAATGTCATAGGTAATTGCAAAGGGCTAGAACACACTGTTGTGGACAGAGCAGAAAGGAAACCCAAACACAACACTAGAATCCTGTCATTCCGCAAAGGTGAGAGATAGAATAATTTGCACCACTTATCTTTCTTTCTATAGAAATATGTATATATATATATGTGTGTGTGTGTGTGTGTGTGTGTGTGTGTGTGTGTGTGTGTGTGTGTGTGTGTGTGGGTGGGTGGGTGGTTTAACGTCTCAAAACAACCACCATTTGATTATGAGAGACGCCGTAGTGGAGGGCCCCGGAAATTTCGACCGCCTGTGGTTCTTTAACGTGCACCCAAATCTGAGCACACAGGCCTACAACATTTCCGCCTCCATCAGAAATGCAGCCGCCGCAGCCGGGATTCGAACCCGCGACCTGCGAGCAGCCGAGTACCTTAGCCACCAGACCACCGTGGCGGGGCTATATATATATATATATATATATATATATATATAGTATATATATATATATATATAATATATATATATATATATATATATATATATATATATATATATATATATATATATATAGAGAGAGAGAGAGAGAGAGAGAGAGAGAGTGTGAATACATGATCTGCAAATAATGTTTCTCATAAATCATATTGTGGTTGAAACTATCTACTGTACTTTCTCTCGATTATAAAAGCAGTGCAAGAAGAACAGATGAACAATGGCCATTTGTCTCCACAACCAGCTTGTCCAACTTAGTAACGTCATGAGCTTTCCCTGCAACTGAAATGTCAAAACTACTGTGTTGAAAAGCTCTCTTGTTTCTATACCTGATTGCAGCTCACATAAGCCACCATAACTGGATCTCAACATTCAGGTGCTGAGCAGCTAAATATGCTGTCCAAATATGCCAGCAACAATGCAATGGGTGACAGAAAGATTTCTTTAAAGAAATAAAGTAGTGCAGAAAGAATCATACCATGCAGGATGTGGCAGCATGCTGTCTTCTGAAGTGCAATTTTCCTTTGGCACCTAGCCCAATGTAATTTATAACCATCTTATCTGAAAGCACGTCTCTTTTCATTCTCTTGACCGTGTCTGGCAAGCTAACCTCACCAATTTTTTTCCAGCGCGTTTTCCGTAAAAGCAACAAAACACAATACTTGCTAGAGAGACGACATGATAGTGCATGTATTGATCCAGGACAGAAAATTACACTAATGCATTTCAGAGCTAAAAATATTTAAAAATTTAGATCCGCACGTCTGTTTGTCATTATGGGATTGTGTCCTGAAATTCGCAGCAGTTTGAGACTTGTGAAACTTTATCCACTACTTGACAGAAAAGTCCTCTCTCTCAGCTTCTCTAAACCGGCAAAAAGTGATATTCACGCTTTCTTACTTTTTTTAAACTCTTCTCCACAACTTTCTCAGCGCCAGTCACAAAAAACATAGTGTAAAACCTTGTTAATTTGACTGTCATGGTACCAGCGAAATTATCCGAATTGAACGAATGCTGAATTACCCCAAGTACCAAGAACACAACAAACGACTCTATTACAGATTTCTTTTTTTATTTCCACGATGAACACGTAAATCCAAGGCCTACTTTGCATAAGAGTAGTGTAAAAGCAGCCACTTTCGTCATTCAAATTCACGTGAGTGCGGCTGAAGACCGCTGTGTACAGCCAAAACGTGATCTAACCACCACCACAACCAGCTCATGAAACACTTTTTCGCCGCGATGATAGCTGCACACTGATTAATTATCCAGATGAATGAATTTCCTACAACAGCAGAGAACACCTATTTGTTGAGAACAGCCTGCAGAGAGCTACGATATCGTGAGGCTGTGACACTTTCTCTAACATGGCACCGAAACGAACATGCCCACTAAACACCTGCAGTTATCCCATTTTGGCGCATTGTAAACACTGTTCCGCAAGTTCGAAGACGATGAACTTACATCTGTATCCGCTGTCAGACCTTTCAGAGTTCTTAACGTCCATAGTATCGCTGTACTAAAGCTGAACCATGGAACTGAGGCCATAGAGTTTCAAGTTCTCACTCGCACGACTCGTGTGCACACAGCTGCTTAGGATAAGAAGGCGAAACGACACAATTACGGGCAAGGTATTTTGTTAAAATTTCTTAAGTATGAAGTTCATGTTTTATTTAACAAGAGTCCTCATGAGTTAATTACTGAAAGGAAGTAACACATTTTTCATTGTTTCAGGTTTTGAGAAACATGATATGGCGTGGTGTTTAAACAAACAAAGTTGATCGGAATTTCTGTCATGCACTAACGCGCACAGCTTTCCCGTTTTGAAGACGTGAAATTCCAATTAATTGCGTAATCCGTATGCGGAAAATATACCTCGTCGTTATTGTGAACTCACTTTCACGATATTCATATTTTCCTCAATTTTTTTACCTCACTCGATGATCATCTATGAGCGAAGCAAAATGTAGCTAGTTTCTTTTTGTGGGCGATGGGCGCCAAGCCGCCGTCAGAATGACCAAATCAGGTTAAGAACGCAAAATGTGTACGGAACTACATTTTTTACGGACGTGTGAGACAGGATGATTATGATAACCCTTGTGGGAAGTTATAAGCTCAAATTGTAATAAATGTGCATTTGCTATCCCTCACAGGTCCATTGATGTCCGCGGATGTTCGGAATTGTTTCAGATGTCCAACGGATATTGTATTTTCATTGGCCTGGTGCTGCCATCGTCCAGCTCCAGAATTCACCGTTCGGCCGAAGACTTTTGTGTGGCAGTCAAGGATCGTGTCGGAAAGGGGACCGGCTAGAATTCGTGCCAGTGTACTCATATGAAACTCTCGGCTGGATTCTAAATCCTCAACGAGCGCATACGTAACGTGCTGTGGGTGTGTCAGCGCGTGTGCGATGCGGCCGCACTGTTCGAAACCACTGAAGCATCCAATTAGTTTAGCTCATTTATCGGCTGCTGACGTGATGTACGCGTTCGCGAGGGATTGTGTCGGAAGAATGGCCCTGCAGTCATGAGACTGCAGATATATATATATATATATATATATATATATATATATATATATATATATATATATATATATATATATATGTGTGTGTGTGTGTGTGTGTGTGTGTGTGTGTTGCCCCGCCAAGGTGGTCTAGTGGCTAAGGTACTCGGCTGCTAACCAGCATGTCGCGGGATCTAATCCCGGCTGTGGCGGCTGCATTTCCGATGGAGGCGGAAATGTTGTAGGGCCGTGTACTCAGATTTGGGTGCACGTTAAAGAACCCCAGGTGGTTGAAATTTCCGGAGCCCTCCACTACGGCGTCTCTCATAATCAAATAGTGCTTTTGGGACGTTAAACCCCACAAATCAATCAATCTTAAATATATATATACATATATATATATATATATATATATATATATATATATATACACCCTTGATAGGGAATAAATGAGAATCCTGGTACACTTGCAGCAACTAAAGCATTCAAAAACAATAACGGCAATAATGAAAATAGTAACTGAGTTCACGGCACTGCAGCTGTGAAGGGTACTGGACAACTCAAAACAATTCCAAGTGTAACTACTCTTCCTAATTACAGCTGTCGTCTGTTTTCTGTTTTCACTTTACTACGCAATCAATTGTGCCAAGCATGAAATGGCCAACAGCAACCCTGTGCATAGTCGGGAGGCCCCACTGCACGTGTAATCCAGAAGCGGGCAAGGAATTCGCATTGCGCCCGCTTACCAGCCTCTGCCGCAATACGCGGCACCCCTTTTTATACGACGAAATGTTGACGGGGCGCCGAGTAGTTAAAGTCTTAAACTTCTTAAAAGAGCTCTTTTTGCCCCACACCGAACCGCCAGAGCCAGGAGGCGCCGTCTGGTCGAGAAGAATGCCTTAGTGAAAGGAAGCATACACAGAACGCAGACATCAGAAAGGTGAAAGGGAGAAGGGGGAGAGGGATGGAGTGGAAGGGGGAGTCCACCTTATATTACTTCTCTTTTTTCTTTTTTTCCTTTTTTTCTCTTTTCTTCTGATTTGAGATTGTATAAATCTGAGCACCAACAAACTGTACCTTCAATCCTTATAAGGCCAGACTCTAGGCCGAAACGTCGAAATAAACCACGTTGTGACCGCTCGCGGAGGATCTACTGGACTATACATATATATATATATATATATATATATATATATATATATATATATATATATATATATATATATATATATATATATATATATATATGTGACGCATTCACAAGGTGATTCTAGGAGAAGCCGACGAAGAGGAAGTGCGCGAGCATTAAAATAAACGCATGGCAGCTGGACCATGACGTGTCTCCATTTTATAGCGTCACACGAGTCGACAGGATCGACCTCATCAACGTGCCATGGCTAAGCCAAAGCCTCCGCTCAACATACAGAAGTTCAAGGGAACACCAGAAGACGTCCCCATCGACAAGTGGCTTCTTCTTTTCGACATGAAGGCAGCCGAAGCATCATGGACTCACCGCGATCGGGTCACTCACTTCAACGAATACATTGAAGGGGAAGCGTTCAAGTGGTACCTGACAGAGATTTTCGGCAACGGCGAGACAACTTGACGCGATATCAAGCGTGACATGCAAGCCCGCTTTGCTTCGACTGACGGAGATGCCTTCCGTCTCTTTATTCACTACCGACTGAAAGGAGGGCAGACCATCAAGGACTACTACAACGAGAAAAAGCGACTGGGTTCCTTGGCTGACCTGAAAGAGTGCCACATCATTTCTGGGCTGACTGATGGTGTTCCTCCTGATGTGGAACTGGCGCTCGCCGGACTGTCTTTCAACTCGTCATTAGAGTGGCTCACCGCTGCTCAACGGGTCGAGACATCTTTAAAACGGGTGAGAGGAGTTTCCTTTACTCGTAACGCTAGTATCGCATCAAGAGCTCCACGTCTCTTCAGCAGATCGCAGCAACCGACAATGACTCTTCAACCGCGTGTCCCGCAAAACGAATGTAGATACTGCTCAGCTGCTGGTTTCTCACGACAGTTTCACTGGCACAACGAATGTCCGCGCCGCGGCAATGTGTCCGATATTGATACTGAACGGGGAAACGAGGAGGGCGACCCAGAGTTTCATTAATACACTTCAGTGCTCTCATCAACGGAAAGTCAGTAAATGCAATTCTCGATACAGGAGCAACAATTACTTGTATCAGCGAGGATGTGTTCAAACAGCTAAAGCTTCAGTTGATGAGAGACTCCAGCATCATGGTCCAGCAAGTTGCATCAAGCATTCGAGCTTTGGGTCGCGTAAACATTCAGTTACGAATTGGGAACGTCATCAAGAAAGTTTATGCACATGTGCTGCGAGGCATGAGAACGCAATTAATTCTTGGCCTAGACAGCGCTTCATACATCAATCTTTCTGTAAATCTGGAAAGCAAGTCAGTGACACAAGCACGTGAGAATATGAACCTTCCGCATCACAATGAAAAGAAAACCATTCAAGCCCAGCTGATGCGAACCCTGACTTCAGAAAACTTATCAGAGCATGAGTCTGTGGCGCTCGACTCTCTTTTAAGCAAGTATGACGAGATATTTTTGAAATCTCAGACAGATATTGGGTGCATCACTACTGAGAAACATAGGATCGCACTTACCAATGCTGTCCCTATTCGTCGAGCACCATACCGGTGTTCACAGGCAGACAAAGTGGAGATCAACAAACAAGTTAACGCTCTCCTCAAGCAAGGTGTTGTGAGGCCTTCATTATCGCCCTACGCCGCACCTGTCATTTTAGCAGAAAAGAAAGGTGAACGACGCACTCGTCTATGTATTGACTACCGGAAACTCAATGCCATAACGGTACCCGACTTTCAACCAATTCCACTTATAAATGATATTCTTGACCACTTAGGAAAGGCGGAGTTTTTTCACTACGTTGGACGTAACGTCGGGATACTGGCATGTGCAAATGCATCCTGACAATGTTCAGAAAACTGCATTTGTCACGCCTAATGGTCATTTTGAGTGGTTGGTAATGCCGTTTGGGTTGAAGAACACTCCAGCTACATTTGAAAGAGCCATGAAATCAATAATAGCGAAACATGAGCTCACCAATGTTATTAATTACTTTGACGATGTGGTCGTATACTCAGAGACATTTAATGATCATATAGGACACCTTGAGGCGCTAATAAATGCTCTCAAAACCGAGAACGTAAAACTTAAACGAAAAAAGTGCCAATTGGCACGCTGCAGCATTGAATACCTGACCCACAAAATTTCACAAGGAACATTGACACCTAAGCAAAGTAATGTGGCTGCCATACTCAAATTTCCTACACCAAAACGAGAAAAAGATCTCCAGCGTTTTCTGGGTACTGTAAACACCTACCGTCAGTACATCCCCCACTTCAGCGATATCGCTCTTCCACTCACAAAACTACTCCACAAAGGCAGCAAGTGGGTGTGGATAGAAGCATGCGAGCAAGCCTTTCGTGAAGTGAAGGAGCGGATAACTGAAGAACCGGTGCTTCGCATATACAACCCTTCGAGACCATGTACTGTGTACTGTGACGCATCTGGCGAAGGCATCGGTGCAGTGCTGAAACAACCTGATGACAAAGGCAAAGAACATCCTGTTGCTTACTATTCCCGCAAACTACTTAAGCACGAGGTGAACTATGCTATTACAGAAAGAGAATGTCTTGCCATTGTAGATGTCATTGATAAATGGCATTGCTACCTTCATGGAAAGTCATTCACTGTTGTAACAGATCACTCTGCACTCCAGTGGCTGAAGAATGTTAAAAATCCTCAAGGTCGTCTCTTCCGGTGGTCTTTGAAACTGTCAATGTATGATGTGAACATCAAACATCAAAAGGGTGCAAGTAATGTCGAAGCAGATGCGCTCTCCAGAGCCCCAATTGTTAATCTTCTATCACACGACGACCTTCAGCGATGCAACAATAAGCGTCCAAAAGGAACGCACTCATTGAAAAATAACATCATCATCGTTAAAAGAAAAGGACTACGGAAAATATACATGCCCCACGAACTACGCCCAACCATTCTGAAGAATGCACATCAAGATTTTGGGCATATCGGAGTGAAGAAGACGCTATCACTCCTGTCTCCGCAATATTATTGGCCGCATATGGTAACCGATGTTTCCAGTTACATTCGGCATTGTGATACATGCCATAGATGCAAGAAGACGAAAACAAAAAAAGTTTGGGACGCTTGAATCACTGCCTCCAGCTGAAGAGCCCTTCGACCTCTTTGCAATAGAAATCATAGGAGGATTTTCTGGATATGGCTCGTCAAAAAGGTTTATACACTTGGTTATTGATCATGCGACTCTCTACGTATGGGCGTTTGCTCATAAAAGTGAGAACAGCGACGCCTACATTTCATGCTTAAAAACAATTTTTGCTTCGGGAAAACCACGGAAGCTCCTTTCAGACCGTGGAACAGGATTTACCGCAGGAAAATTCAAGCAGTTTTTAAAACATAATCGTATACACCAACTATTCACCTCATTTCATCATCCACAATGCAACGGCATGAACGAGCGGACAAACCAGACTATCGGAACAAGACTTAAATGTAAGATCAATGACGAACCACAGAAGTCTTGGACTAAGCTGCTTCCGGAGGTAATTGACGAATACAACGGAACACCCCACCAAGTGACCGGCTACGCACCTTCCTTCCTGATGTATGGAATTCCATCTTATCCTACTGTACTGGAACAACGAGAAGAAACCGTCGAAGAAGCGCGAAAAACTGCAGTTACCAATTCTATCGCCTACCATAATAAGAACAAAGTCATTTATGATAGAAAATTTCTGTAGGGAAGGACCCTACAAGATTCTACGCAAGGTCTCAGCAGTGAACTATGAGATCAACCGCTCCGTGTTACCCTTACGTAGAAACTCTGACATTGTGCATGTTAGCAAACTGCGGCGTTATTTTGAACCTTCTGAACTGAGACTTTCTCAAGGGGAGGGGGAAGTGTGACGCATTCACAAGGTGATTCTAGGAGAAGCCGACGAAGAGGAAATGCGCGTGCATTAGAATAAACGCATGGCAGCTGGACCACGACGTGTCTCCATTTTATAGCGTTATATATATATATATATATATATATATATATATATATATATATATATATATATATATATATATATATATATATATATATATATATATATATATATATTGCAACGAAGATGCGCGAGCGTACGGGGTGCAGAAGAACAAGAGTTGTGGAGCGGCGCTTGAACTGTGTGGTTGGGTGAACGGACTAGGCCTGTCTAAGTACGCTGCTCTTTCCCATCGCCATTTCACCTCATCTGTAAACACAATAACTCGCGACAGTTTGGTGGAAGGTGCCGGGTGCATCGATCTAGACGACCCAGGTCTACCGATTTTTCGACGGAGCAGACGCTTGGCAGCCTTGCCACCGCAGCTACCAGACATGGAGGACGCCGGAGCAGGCCATAACAACCTCGTTGCTGATGAGCAACACGCTCACCCGTCAGGACAAGCTCGCTGCGGCACGCCGCAACATCAACCAAGGACCTTTTTGGGGCAGCCGGATGACCATGTTGAGGATCGGCTCAAGCACTACTAAAGAGTGAGTCGCAGCAACCGCTGGAGCACTGCTAAGCAGCTCGAGAACGTGATGTTTTTCTCGTCTGCACCGCGTCTCTTTGGTTCGACAGCCACGAGAGTGAATTGACCACATGGGTTATTTTGTGGACGAGCTGAAAAGGTGCTTTGGTGACTGGACTTCTGAAGTCAAGCAGGCGGAGCAAACGCTTTCACGCAGAGCTCAATAACCTGGCGAAACATGCACCATCTACATCGAGGCCGTCTTGATTTGTGGAATCGTGAGTGCGACTATGTTTGACGAAGATAAGGTAGGTCATCTGCTCAAGGGAATCGCGGAAGACGTGTACAACTTTCGTATCACTAAGGAAGACCTACACACACCTTCCGACACAAGGAAACAATGCCGAGCGTTTGAAGCGCTAAAGAGGAGGAGAATCCTACCAAAATTTGAACGTCTTGACAATGTGCCCACAATTGCAAGTGTCAACCTTCCATCGCAGGACGGCATCTCTTCGAATATAAGACGAGTGGTTAAGGAAGAACTTGCTCAACTGCAAGCTGTGGACACCATCGGTGTCTGCCATCAGTGTGCGTTCGACGGCCCCGTGAAACACCGGTACCTCGGATGCGTCAGGGCGACTTTCAGCCTCGCCCGAATTACACTGATGGGTTCGAACAAAGGAGTGAACGGCCACTCGAAAACCAGGAACGCAGGCAAGCTGCATCACGACGATTTACTTCTCAGCCACCATCGCCCGCCTTTTATCAACCAATGAGGACTACTTCGCCGGGGACGACTAGACGTGACACCCGTACTTGCTACAACTGCGGGATACCTGGACACATCGCTAGGTACTGCTACCGTCGCCAGCAGCGAGCTCTACAATTCAACGTGTACACGCCCTATGTACCTGCTGGCGAGTCTCGACCATATCAGGGCTCTTTCCAACGGCAACACGCAACACGTGCCGACTCGCCTTGCTCCGACCGCAGCGTTATCCCACCACCCACACGCCAACAGCGATCCGCGTCGCCGCTCGGGGACCCCACCACCACTGGGAAACTAACTGGTGCGACCGATGAGGGTGAGGCCGCAATATCATCTTCCGCAAGGCCGCCTTGTGTGTAATGGTTGAGAACAAAGTGAGTGTTTTTGTAGACAATGTGAGTAGTGTTGCATTAGTTGATACCGGTGCTGCCGTTTCCATAATGAGCATGTCTTTTAAAAATCGCCTTGGGATGAAAGTAATGTTTGCTTGGTATCGGAGTGCTATGTTCCGCGGCGTAGGGGGAGAAACGTTAAGCCCGGTTGGTGTTTGTTCTGGAAATCAAACGCTTAGAGCTGAACTAACGGTGCTTGCACGTGCGACCCACGACGTCATTTTAAGTATAGATTTTTGCGTGAGTGTGGTGCACTCTGGATTGTGGTACTGGTGGCATTATTTTTCGTCCCGTGTTGCCCTCTCCATTGACGAAAGATACCGTTGAGGACAGCTCGGACGTGTTTTCCGTGTCTGAAGACGTCTGCTTGGCCCCGCATACCGCAATGTTTGTGCGCGTAAACTCTTCACGTTCTTGTGCTGGTTCTTACTACGGCTTAGCCGAGCCAAACTTCAGTAACGCACATTTAAGAAAAGCGTTATTGTGCCTCGTGCTCACCGTTGATGGTTGTGCCGATTTGAGGACTGTGAACGTTTCCGCGCAGCCCATATCTCTGCCGACAGGACTTAAATTGACAAGCTTTCAAGAGCAAAGTACTCTTACCATACGGTCACTTCAACTGTCGGCGGATGTAAAGAAACCCCACGCCAATTCGTACCCCGACTATTCTGCCAGCATTCACCGTATGATAAACAAGTCACTTCCTTCAACTAAACGGTCACTGCTGCAGGAGGTGATCGCAGGCTACGCCTCAGTCTTTGACTTTGCCCAAGACGAGACGTGTACCGTTACGCCACCGTCTCCACGTACGCAACACCGCATCTACACAGGCCAAGCACCACCAATACGCCAGAAGCCCTATTGCGTATCGCTTTCCGAAAGCAGTCATTGCTGAGCAAGTTGAAGAGATGCTAAAAAAGGGCGTCATACAAGAATCGTGTAGTCCGTGGGCAGCTCCTGTCATTCTAGTCAGAAAGAAGGATAATTCATGGAGATTCTGCGCAGACTATCGTCGCCTATATGCCATCACAAAAAAAGACGTCTACCCTTTGCCACGTATAGATGACGCTGTGGACTGCCTGCATTCTGCCTCCTATTTTTCTTCTGCTGTGGAGATAGGTTTGCACAAGGCTTACCTACTAAGCGCAACCGTGTAGGGATGCGACGTCCTCCACTGCCGCTGTGTGCGAAGACGCTGCGGCCGGGTTCGTCGATTTCTCTGGCACGGCGGAGAAACCACGCGCGAGGCAGGATAACCAACACAACGGGTTTATTAACCCAAGATGTGGCACAGTGCAACACTCACGGGCTTGCCGGCCGTATAGGGAACTCCGCAAGAACGAGCAAGTACGCTTGCCTAGGGCTCGACGACTCCCGCACAAGGGCCGAAGTCGAAGCACGAACGAGAAGCCGCCTGCTTAGCAGCGCGTCAACCCCTTGTGAAACCCTGATAGCATCAGCCGCGACGAGCGAATCGTCGGGCGCAACACAGCTTGTAGGAGAGGAGGATGTCACGCGCGGCCCAAAGGGAAATGGCGCTGCGTTGTGACGTAGGCCAGCGTAGCGTGCGCGCACATGCCAGCGCGGGAAGGAGCCGACAGTTGACTCGCCCAGACCAAGAGGCACCCTGGCAGCCATCTTGGCGGATGCCGGTGTTTATGCGCTCCCGGGCTACGCCGTCGGCGCGTGCGCGGCAGCTGGGGAACAAGGCGCCAGGTAGGAGGGCGTTCTCGATTCCCACATCCCCCCTCCTAAGACCGAGGCCGTCCTAAAGACGCCGTAATAAAAGCATCCACCGACACCTTTATTCGAAACAACCGAGGTCCAGCTCAGTGCTATCCACGAGATCGACGGGGGCCCCGGTGTCTTCGTTCGGCGGCGTCTCAGCAGGAACCAGGGGCCGCTGAAGGGCGGCAGACACCGCAGCAGCGATGGCCGACTTGAATGATGAGGCCGTGATGAGCGCCGCCACGACCGCCTGAATGGAGTCGGTCGACAGGGCAGGTTGAAGGCCCTGGACAGGCGGCACCGCCGGAGTGGACAGGACCGCAGGGGCACCGCCAAACTTCGTTCGGTGAACCCGCGAACGGAGGTGGGTAGCATCGTGCACTAGCAGGACACCGCAAGCGTCGCAGTAGGAGGCCTCGGGAACAGGCGGCATCGAGGCACCCCCGGAAGCGTCGAGCAGGTCCGAAAGGGCGCGCCCGCGGAAAGGACGCTGGACGGACTTGGGGTCTAACCCCACCCAGACTTTGCGTTGCTTGCACCAACGACGAGTCGACACGAAGGTGACCGGGGCCTCTGTGCCTTGTTGGAACGTCCACGTAGCGACTTCACGACGAGGCGGTGTCTTGTTAGCCGGGGCCGGGGGAGCATTCGACGGAGGCGGCATGGACGCGGCAGTGCCTGCGGAATGACCGAGCGCGCAGCTGGTCTCCCGGGCTTTTTCTTGGAGGAATGGGCCATCGAGGAGGACATAACGAATGCTGGGGTGTCGGTATCGGTGAAAAGCCGAAACGCAACTGAAGGTGCGGCCCCGGAGGCGCGACAGGCTTGCCCAATAAAGAGAGCCTACTTCGTCGGATTGAAGGTTGCGTAAGCCAATAGTGCGCACGCTTCCCTTCTCCCGCTGACTACGCGGAAGATACCCAGTGAGAGAGTGAGCCACCGGGGAAAGGGCTTTTCTCTCTCGAGCAGCCGGGAGCGCTGGGAACCGGGTAGATATTTTCGCGCGCAGCGCGTGTAATGGTGTTCTCAGGGAGAAAGCTCGCTAGGTAACCGTTACTGTTGCTGCTGGATGAGCTCTCGCACAGCAGCTATTAATCTCCGTTCCCTTACATGGAGTGGATAACGTGCCACTACATGCCGGGGGCGAAAATCAGCCTAAGTGCGTTTTCGCAGGTTGTACCGGTGGCGTTGTTTGGAACCAGCCTTATCCCGGTTTCCCTGCGGTTCGGTGACCGCTTTCCTCTCCCCGAAGTCGTTGCTGCGGGCAACGAAAGGTTTGAGGTCGGAGACGTTAACTAGACCGCCGACTGGTCTCCATTGGGAGTCAGCCAGCTTGTATACCAGGGGCGACACTTTGGTGTGCACTCGGTATGGGCCCAGCCACTTGGCCGAAAGGGAGGCCGAGATGCCTTTGGCTGCGTCACTCAAGACTTGATTGCGCCTGAGGACGAGATCGCTGACATCGTAACGGACATCCCGATGCGACCGGTCGTATTGAGCCTTCTGACCAGCTCGCGCTTTTGCCAGGTTGGAACGCGCCAGGTCGAGGGCCGCGTCCATCCGTAAGCGCAGTTCCGCCGCGTAGCCAGACGGGCTGATTTTCGCGGCGCTTGCCCCGCCGTTGCCCCGTAGGACGCGGTCCATGGGGTTAGGCAGCTCTCTCCCAAAGTTGAGGAAGGCGGGCATGTACCCTGTCGAGCGATTGACCGTAGATCGCAAGGAGAAGCCTATCTCGTTGATACAGGCATCCCAATCCCTGTGTTGCTGCGCAAAGGCTGTCAGCAAGGGCTCGAGGTTCCGGTTGATCCGCTCGGTCGGATTGGCCTGTGGGTGATTCGTGGTTGTTTATGGTGCTTAATGCCAAAGGCAGCACACGCATCCACAAACATCTTGGCCGTGAAATAGGACGCATTGTCCGTGATCAACTTCGCCGGAAAGCCAAAGCAGGTAAAGACCTCGGTCAACTTGTCCCAGATTGTGCGTGCCGTTCACTTCCGAAGGGGAAACAGTTCGACCCACTTCGTGAAGTGATCTGTGACAGCCAGGAGAAAAACATGGCCTCTTCGGCTTCTTGGGAAAGTTCCCATAATGTCTCAGGCCGCGATTGGCCAAGGTTGTTGGCTGTCGATCGGCTGCATGAGCCCGGAAGGCTTGCCCCCGCGAGGCTTCACGCATTGGCACACGCGGCATGAGCGGGCGTAGTGAAGGGCGTCGCGCTTCATGCCAGGCCATGTAGCGGAGCGGCACAACTTTTGAAAAGTCTTAAGGCCACTCGCGTGTCCGGCCAACCGCGAGTCGTGGAAATAACCTAGGGTGGCTTTCCTTAGACTGCGGGGTATCAGCACCTTGAAAGACTCCTGGGGAGCTTCTTCAGATGGTACGTAGCGCAGGAGAACGCCGTCGGCATCAAGCAGGTACGAGTCCAACGTGCCCGCAGCAGTACCAGCCTGCATACGGCACTCGGCGCCGACAGCAATACCAGCTGTCTGTTCGCACCCGGTGGCTTGACCGCTCCGCTCCGCTTGGGAGCTCAGCTCTTTGAGCTCGTCAACGATGTGTTGACAAAACCGATCGTCCTGCTGTGCCTTGAGCAGCTCCACTCTGCTAAAGACGATACCGGTGGACGTGACAGGGTCTACCAGGCATGCGTCCTCACCCGAGGCTGTCGACTCGAAAGTCACTTTGCCATCGGTGTTCGCGCCTTTCGACCCTTCGGAGCCAGAGGTCCCGGAGTCTACTTGATGCGACTGCTCTCGGGAGTGGCGGACAGAAGTTCCGGACGTCAAAACGGGGGCACGCGATATAGCGTCAGCCACGACGTTCGAACTCCCTTTCCGGTAGCGCACAGCAAAGTTGTACCGCTGCAAGGTCAACGCCCAGCGTGCGAGGTGGCCCGAGGGCTCGCGCAAGCGCTTAAGCCAGGTGAGTGCCATGTGGTCCGTTTTCACCACGAATGGCACGCTGTCGACATAGCAGTCGAACTTCCGGAGAGCAAAAACTATCGCGAGACATTCCCTTTCTGTGACGCTATAGTTACGCTCGGCGGCGTTTAGTGACCGGCTCGCAAAGGCGACTGGCCGGAGGACGTCGTCGTGATCCTGAAGCAGTACCGCGCTGACACCCAGGTCGCTCGCGTCCGCTTGGACAACGAACTCCCTGTTCAGGTCGGGCAGCTTTAACTCGGCTGTGGTCACTAGAGCTTCGGAAAGCGCCTTGAAGGCTCGCTCTTGTTCTGGCCCCCAGCTCCATCGTGCCGAATTTTTCAAGAGTGCAGTCAAGGGCGCTTGGAGGGCCGCACAGTTTGGGATGAACTGTCGATAGTAGTTCACCATGCCCAAAAAGCGCCTCAGGCCCTGAATGTTTGCCGGCGACGGGTACTCCACAATGGCACGTACCTTCTCCTCGCACGGCAGAACACGACCGCTCTGAATGGTAAAGCCTAATAGTGACATGCGAGTCTCAGCTATTTGAGCTTTCTTCAGGTTCAAAGTCTACCCGGCGGCACGCAACCTCCCGAGGAATTCCTCCAAGTGGTGAAGGTGTTCCTCGAACGTTCGAGAGATGACGATGTCGTCGAGGTACGCCATGGCGTGTTGCCATTTAGCGTCCCCTAGAACGCGGTCTATCAATCTCTGGAACGTAGCTGCAGCTCCAGAACAGCCAAACGGCATGCGGGTAAACTCGTACAAACCTCTGTGAGAGGTGAACGCAGTTTTCTCCGCGTCAACCTGCTCCATCTGAACCTGTAGGTAACCGCGGCTAGCATCCAAGGTGCTGAAGTAGCAAGCACCGCCTAGAGCAGCCACGATCGAGTCAACGTTTGGCATAGGATAAGCATCCTTCTTCGTGACCTCGTTCAGCCGGCGGTAGTCCACACAGAGCCGGTGAGAGCCGTCTTTTTTGGGGACCATTACCACCGGTGAACCCCAAGGATTGTTTGAGCGTTGGACAACTCCGGTTTCAATCAACTCATCCAGTGCCTGGTCAATTGCTTTCCTCTTTGCCGCACTAACGGGGCGAGGATTGCATTTCCACGGTTGTGCGTCACCTGTGTCAATCCGGTGCCTCACCAGAGAGGTGCAACTCGGGCGTTCCGTGAACGTATCGCTGAAACGTGTCAACGGCGACGACAGGCGTGCCTTCTCGCGTTTCGACAAGCTGTCCGGAAAAGGCGGCAGTGAGCCATTCGAGGTGATGCTTAGCGGGTGGGTCATCGGCATAGCCGAGACCTTGTTCACCGCGGCAGCATTATGCTCGAGGCAAAGCTGTACGCACGGACCGTTTTCCACCGCGCCGGCCAAAAGACCAGTCTTGGCGTCGGAGGGGGAGACGCGGGCCGCGGGGGCAACGCTTCGTCTCCTTTGCTCCTTCTTCCTCGTGGCGTCCGGTGACTTACTGGCAGCCGAGACCACGGGAGGTGCAGCGAAAGGCCGTGGGGCGCCGGAAGGGCCGTCCCTGTAGCCTCCGCTTGCGACGTCAATCACGATACGTGTGCGCGCGAGAAAGTCGCGACCGAGAATCACAGGCACGGAAAGACTAGGGAGATGCACAAAGCGCTGTCGGCGTGCGCGATTCTCCCAACGCGCGCGCCGCACGAGGTGGCGGTACCGCTGGCGAGGTGGAAGGCAGTGTCGCAAGCTCGAATGCGGACAGAGTGGTCGCGCAAATGAGCCCTAACCTCTTCGATGAACAGCAAGATAGAAGCCCCGCTATCTAGCAACGCCGCAAACTCTCGACCAGCGATCGTAAGGGCGATGAATGGCGCCGGCGTGGCTGGAATGTCATGTCCAGCGCGACACGTTATCGGTGCCAGAGGTTGTGTTACACTTCCGTGCTCTCTTACTGCTGCAACCGCCGGCAAGGGGGAGCTCACCGACCGCTCACCCCGTTTCCCGACGGGCCTTCTGTCGGTTGGGGCGCGTTGCACTCTCGCGCGGTGTGACCACGCTCACGGCAACGAAAGCAGACCATGCCTTTTCCTCCAACAGGGGAGGGGGGATTTTAGCGATCCTTTAGAGCTACGAGGTGTCAGTTCGCTAGCCGCTGTGGGGGCTCCGCGATCGGATATACCCTCGTGCACTGAAGCAGGGGGTTTCCGTTCTTGTTCACGCTGCCGGGCAACGGTGGCTGCCCGGGCGTACGAGTACGGGTCTAGAGCGCGGTCCGACACGTCGAGCGCGTCTCGGTCTCTCGCGGCAAAGGCCGCCTCATGGTTCGGGGAACCCCAGTGTGACGAGTCACGACCAGCCCATGCGCTACGAGGCTCGAGAAAAGCGGACGGTGGTGGCGGTGGGCGATAGGCTCGCGCCGCCAGTATGTCGCCCTGAATACGCTTCGCATCGGATGCCAGCTCGTTTAGGTCACGATAACGGGCGCTCCGAAGGTAAGCGGCGAAGGTTGGATGAGCCTGAGGTATGGCTTGCTCCACCTTCTCGGCGTCTGATGCCGTAGGATTGGCAAGAAGGTAGAGCTCCTGCAAAGCCCGAACGTACTCGAGAAGAGATTCGTCGGGATGCTGTGTGCGAAGCTCTAACCCGCCACGCATGCGGCGCTCGTATTCAGGAAGAAGGAATTCGCTACGGAAGAGCGCCCTAAACTCCTCCATCGAGCGAGCTTGGTGGCCGACAAGCCGGTACCACCTCGCCGCTTGGGCTGTTAGTGACACGGGCAAAGCAGAGCCTAGCGTAACGCTGTCGCTTAGCCGCGTAGCCTGCTGATAGTGGTGCAGCGCCTCGAGGTACTCTGTGGCACTTATGCGGTCTGAATAACCGCTGTACTCAGGTATAGGTACCCTTAAGCCACTCGGAACGCTTATCTGAGGGGACTCGGGGTCTCCCTTTAAAGCACAAGGCTGCGAACGCACCGCTTCCAACAGAACGTTTAGGATCCGCGCGGCAGTTGCGTGCAGCGGTGCTTGCTCCGAAGCGGGCGCGGCCGTAACAGGTGCGCGCGCCTGTTCCCCAACATGCGCGTCCGACCGAAAAGGGCCAGTGCACGGCATGGAGGAGGGTAGGGTTTGCACTCCGACTGGTGCTTGAGGCCTCACGCGACTGGCAAACGTGTCGTCAGTGGAGCACGGTGGCCCACGTCCGTCGAAAGCGTCGCCCACGCGAGTCTCAGGCCAGCGAGCGTCGCTGAACACGGCGACGTTGTCGGTTAAGCGAGCAGGCTCGCAAACGTCATCGTCAACTCTTTGCGTCCGCAACCACGACGTGTCAGTAAGCGCGTTCCCGCCAACACCTGAGTGCACCCGGTAGGAAGTACTGGGTGCGGTGATTTGAGCTGTCAACCGTGCTGCTGACGGGGAAAGGCCAGCGAGCGGAGACTGCGCCGGGGAGGGGCCCGTAAACGCGTGAGTCTCGAACAGCTGATGCAGCCCGTTACTGGCTTGGCTAGGACTGTGGTCCTCGTTCAAGCGACTCGCATCACCGTAGGGGGCCCCGAAAAAGGGATCTCTCCCGGTGAACGAAAACAGAGGGTCGCCGAGAGGGCCGTACCCCGTGCTGTTGCAGCCGTCCTGCCTCGAACGAGATTGTTATGCCAGCGAGTCCTCGTCAAACGTCCGTGCCTCTGAAAAAGGCAATCTGGGTCAAGGCCAGCCCGCAGTCCGCCCGGACGCGAACATCTCAACGGCGTGAACACGCGCGGCGCCTCTCTGGCCCACGTGCATTGAGTCAGCGGCGCACGTGACAGCGAGCCGGCGTCCTCGTGTCTGGTGGTCTGACGCATGGCGCGGCGACCCCATTGGAGGAATCTGCCCTGACGACCAGCGGCGCTTCTGATTGGACATTTTGATTGGACCCGGTGTAAATAAAAGAAGCCCTGCGGCGCGTCGCGATCGGTGGTCCTATGGGAGAGGAGGCCCCGTGTCGGAGAGCCGACATGTGTGTGAGTCGGCGGTTTTAGGCGAAAAGCTGACCTATGTGTTAGAGAGGAGAGCTCGGCTCTTCGAGTCTCTGTCGGCCCCAGTGCCGAAATTGTAACGCTTCTGTATATATGCTGTACATAAACCTTGTTTAACTCACCGTCGTCTCGTCCGCTCGTCTTATCAGCTCGGCGCAGAAGCAGTCGCGAGCTGAAAAACATACGCTACCAAACGGCTGGTGACCTTCCCGGCGGAGTTGAAAGCAGTGGCGCCTGTGGGACCGGGTTGGCGTCGCCGTCTTTCGCAACAGTGGAGGTCAGCGGTGGGATTTCGGAGGTGGCTTCGCAACAGTGGTGGCTTCGGCGGGATCGGCCCGTCGTTCGCAACAGTGGTGGCAGCGGTGGGATTTCGGAGGTGGCTTCGCAACAGTGGTGGCTTCGGCGGGATCGGCCCGTCGTTCGCAACAGTGGTGGCAGCGGTGGGATCGGCCGGCGTCAGCGACATCGATGCGGTGAGTGCCTGATGTTTTCCCATCAGTTCACCAGACTACTCTAGCTCAGGTTGTAGTAGTTTAGAGAAGGGCTGTGTGAAGCATTAGAGTGAGCTTTGATCGTTTCAAGCAAAGTCGAAGTGCTTTGAAACCAAAGTTAATGCGGAGGGGGTAAACACGAGAGAGTGAAAAATTGCTTGCGCGTCTTGCTAGTTGACTTATAGTGGGTACGGCAAGTAAATTGTTAACGGGCAAACAGCAAGAGGCTAGTGTGAACGATGGAGAACCTTAAAGTGAAGGAACTCGTCGAAATTTGTGAGGAACTCGGCATTACTTTGGGCCGTGCGAAACGAAAACAAGCGATCCTTGAGATCATGAAGGATGAGGGAGTGTCGGCTGAGGAAGTCGATGAGGCCTGGGTGGATATTAAAGCACGCCGTGAGGAGGCTGAAAGGCGAGAAGTAGAAGCTCGCGAACGTGAGGAGGCTGAAAGGCGCGAACGTCGCGAGGAGGCCGAGAGACAGGAACGCCTCGAGATGAAACGAATAGAATTGGCAATACTACAGTGTTCACAGGTGCCTAGCGTAGCTTCTCCAACAGTTCAGGTCAGCGGTTTTAGAATTCGGGACCAACTGCCACCTTTCGTAGTAGGCGAGGACATGGCGAAGTATCTCGTCAAGTTTGAACACGTCTGTGAGCGAAACGCTTTGGAGCGGTCTCTTTGGGCGCGGAACCTGTTAGCTCTTCTTCCCGGCGAAGTGTCCGACGCGATAACTTGCTTGTCGAGGGAAGCGTTTGAGAGCTATGACGAGGTTAAGGAAGTGCTCTTAAGACGTTATAAGTTGTCACCCGAGGCTTTCAGGCAAAGGTTCCGGTATGCTAAAAAGGGGAATGAGTCACACGTTGACTTCACGTTTCGTCTTAAAGCCGATTTGATTGAATGGCTCAAGGGCGAAGGTGTTTATGACGACCGCGATAAAGTGGTGGAATGCGTTGCATTGGAGCAATTCTACCGCTGCATCGAGGAGGATGTCAAACTTTGGCTTCAGGACAGACTTGGGGAAGTACAGTTAAACAAGGCAGCTGAGTTAGCTGAGGAGTATTATACTCGCCGAAAGTTGCATAGCAGGGCAGTGCGCGTTGAAAAGGATGAAAGAAAAGAGGGCTTTTCAAGGAAACCTGATCAACGGAAACCCGTTCCGCACCGTAATTTCAAGAAGGACCCGTCTCTTACGAAGGACAGTGTAGGGGAAGGGCAAACAGAAGCGGAGAAATCGAGTGAGGTTTCTACCACACAGGCATTTGAATCGGAAAACAAACGGAAGCCGCTAATCTGCTACAACTGCAAAAAGGAAGGACACATAGCGAGAAACTGTCAGGAAAAGTTTGCCTTCGCAACGATCCGAGAATCAGAAAAAACATGCGGTTGTTGGAGCCGTATCTCCAAGAAATTAGGGTGAATGAGAAAATGTGCCGAGCACTTAGAGACTCAGCGGCAACCATGGATGTTGTCCATCCTTCATTGGTGTCTCCGGATGACTTTACAGGAGAATGCGCGTTGATCAGGCAAGTCGCCGAGGAGCAGAGTGTTCGCTTACCAATCGCCACGATTGTCATTGAAGGCCCGTTCGGTAAGCTTCGCACCGAAGCAGCTGTGTCTGCCGCGCTAAATGATCGTTTTCCTTATCTTTTCTCCAACAACTCAGAGCAGCTTCTCAAAGAGCAGGGCAAATCGTTCTTCTCCAACTTAGCGTGCATGGCCCTCACGCGATCGCACGCGCGGAAGCTATCGCGGCAGCTTGATCTGGTTCAATGCGGTGAACTCTCAAGTGACCTTGTCGGCGGGTCGACGGAACCCCAGAAAGGAAATTTTCCGCATGAGTCATGTGAGCAGTCGTCACGCGAGCGGCCCGTCGCGGAAACGGCCAGCGCGGTATGCGTGGGGGGAGACGACATGGCGCCATTGAGTCAGAGCGAGAGGGTTGCAACGCTCTCGCCTGTAGCGGAAAGTTGGAGCGAGCTGCCGAGAGTTGATCGAGAGACGCTCATTCGAGAGCAGCGTGAGGATCTCTCGATTGAAGCGCTAGTGGAAAGCCAAATTGAAGCGCTAGTGGAAAGCCAGAAAAACGCGGCAAAAGTGCTGTCGAAGGAGCACTACGAGGAATCGGTGAAGAAGCGTGCTTTTGAAGTAGGGAGTCAGGTAATGCTGCTGCAGCCGTCCAAAAGGAACAAGCTTGAGGTTGATTGGGAAGGGCCCGCCAAAGTATTATCGAAGCCTTGAGATACAAATTATGAAGTGAAATTAGGAAGGCGGCCGGACAAAATTTACAACTTGATGAAACCATACGTTCAACATCAAGCAGTCGTAAATCTGTTGTTGAATGCTTCAGAGGAAGAGGAAGCAGGAATTTTGAGTTCTAGTGAGGTAATTGAAGGGGGATCGAAAGTAATCCGGGAGCAGATAAACCTAGAGCCTAGCTTAAGTGAAGGAGGACCTGAGAAAGAGGACCTGAGAAAGATTGGTTCCGAGTTTGAAGACGTGTTTTCGGACCGCCCCGGAAACACGAGGGTGATCGAACACGATATCGAGCTAAGCGGTGAGGAGTCAATCCGTAGCAAGCCGTATCGTTGTTCCCCTGTGCAACGTCGAAAGTGTGAGCCGCTCTTGGTGCCGCATAGGTATCGTCGCCTAAAAGTGGCCGGTTACTGAAGTGGAGCATGTTGCTCCACAGCGCAAATTTGACGTTCGCTATCGAAAAAAAATAAAGGAAAGGTAAACGCTAATGCAGGTGCATTGAGCAGTGCGTTCCAGCTAGTAACTTCTCAACCTTTCGGTTTCTGGCTGGCAATACGGGGCAAAATTTTGACCTCATCATGACCTGGGCCGAGCGCTCTCGTCCAGAGTGAGCTCAAGGAGCCAATTTTATGTGGTATTCTAATTCGTTGCGTTGTTGTAATTGTGAAAAATTCAAGTTCTTACTTTAAGAGTCTTGTGTCCCACATGTGCCTCTTGATGTAGAGGGAACAAAATTCCGATAGACACGTAGATAGGTATATGTTGTACTATACTTTGTCTGGTGTTCTGTCGGGTGACCGAGGGCACTTGCGTGTGTCGTGTGTTGTCTGTTGTCGGTCCGTTCTTGGCAAGTTGCAGAACCATCGACAAGTGCTGAAACCGAAGATGGTCAGAAGAGACGAGTGAAGCTGGTCAGCAAGTTGTGGCGACAAGCCAGTGGAGCTGGGATCCGTCGTCAAAAATGGGATGTGTTCCCGGAACAGTCTGGAGCTGTAGTCTCCCCATGGCCCTGGAGGCGAACCTGGAGGGACCTGGCGAACGAGCGCACCTGACATCCGAGCCCCGTGGAAGCAGCTCGTCTTTCCGGTGCATTGTCTGGCGGCGGGGGTGCTGTTATGCCAGCGAGTCCTCGTCAAACGTCCGTGCCTCTGAAAAAGGCAATCTGGGTCAAGGCCAGCCCGCAGTCCGCCCGGACGCGAACATCTCAACGGCGTGAACACGCGCGGCGCCTCTCTGGCCCACGTGCATTGAGTCAGCGGCGCACGTGACAGCGAGCCGGCGTCCTCGTGTCTGGTGGTCTGACGCATGGCGCGGCGACCCCATTGGAGGAATCTGCCCTGACGACCAGCGGCGCTTCTGATTGGACATTTTGGTTGGACCCGGTGTAAATAAAAGAAGCCCTGCGGCGCGTCGCGATCGGTGGTCCTATGGGAGAGGAGGCCCCGTGTCGGAGAGCCGACATGTGTGTGAGTCGGCGGTTTTAGGCGAAAAGCTGACCTATGTGTTAGAGAGGAGAGCTCGGCTCTTCGAGTCTCTGTCGGCCCCAGTGCCGAAATTGTAACGCTTCTGTATATATGCTGTACATAAACCTTGTTTAACTCACCGTCGTCTCGTCCCCTCGTCTTATCAGCTCGGCGCAGAAGCAGTCGCGAGCTGAAAAACATACGCTACCAAACGGCTGGTGACCTTCCCGGCGGAGTTGAAAGCAGTGGCGCCTGTGGGACCGGGTTGGCGTCGCCGTCTTTCGCAACAGTGGAGGTCAGCGGTGGGATTTCGGAGGTGGCTTCGCAACAGTGGTGGCTTCGGCGGGATCGGCCCGTCGTTCGCAACAAGATCAAGTCCGTCGCCACAGGATCGAACAGGAACGAGCGCCTCAAAGGGGTCTGCTCTGAAGCCATGCCGATACCAAGTTGGGCGCCAGTTATGTGGAGATAGGTTTGCACAAGGCTTACCTACTAAGCGCAACCGTGTAGGGATGCGACGTACTCCACTGTCGCTGCGTGCGAAGACGCTGCGGCCAGGTTTTTTGATTTTTCTGGCACGGCTCAGAAACCACGCGCGAAGCAGGATAACAACAACAACGGGTTTATTAACCCAAGATGTAGCACAGTGTGACACGGGCTTGCAGGCCGTATAGGGAGCTCCGCAAGACCGAGCAAGTACGCTTGCCTAGGGCGCGACCACTCCCGCACAAGGGCCGAAATCGAAGCACGAACGAGAAGCCGCCTGCTTAGCAGCGCGTCAATCTCTCGTGAAGGCCTGAGAGCCTCTGCCGCGACGAGCGAATCGTCGGGCACAACACAGCTTGTAGGAGAGAAGGATGTCACGCGCGGCCCAAAGGGAAATGGCGCTGCGTTGTGACGTAGGCCCGCGCAGCGCGCCAGCGTAGCGTGCCCGGACATGCGCGGAAAGGAGCCGACAGTTGACTCGCCCATACCAAAAGGCGTCCTGGCAAGCATCTTGGCGGATGCCGGTGCTTATGCGCGCCCGGGCTACGCCGTCGGCGCGCGCGCGGCAGCTGCAGAACGAGGCGCCAGGTAGGAAGGCGCTCTCGATTCTCACACTGTTGACTTGCGTTCTGGGTATTGGCAAATTCCTATGCATACCTGAGATAAATAGAAGATGGCCTTCGTAACACCAAACAGTCTTTTTGAGTTTAACGTTATGTCCTTTGGTTTGTGCAATGCTCCAGCGACATTCGAGAGATTCATGGATACAGTACTTCGTGGACTAAAATGGGAAATTTGCATGTGCTATTTAGATGACGTGATTATCTACGGAAAGACTTTTCAAGAGCTTAACTACCGCTTGTAACTTGTGTTTGAATGCTTACGCGAAGCTGGCCTTGTTTTAAACTCGAAGAAATGCCATTTTGGAAACGTCAAGCCCTCGTATTAGGCTTTCTCGTGGATAAAGAAGGCGTACGACCAGACCCACAGAAGACCGCAGTGGTTCGCAACTTTGAACAACCACGAACAGTGAAAGACCTGCGAAGTTTTCTGGGTCTGTGCTCATATTTCCGCCGATAAAGTACTTCGCACAACTTGCCCGACCACTGACGTCCCTTCTTCATAAAGACACACCGTACTTGTGGGATGATAAATGTGAAGCTGCATTTCAACAGCTGAAGTTTTTATTGACTTCAGGGCCCATCCTGAAGCATTTTGATCCTGACGCTTTGACTGAACTTCATACTGATGCCGGTGGGCTAGGTGTTGGTGCTGTGCTGGTCCAACTCTGCAACAGCCGTCAGCACGTCGTAGCATATGCCAGTCGGACACTAACCAGAGAAGAGTAGAACTACACCGTCACCAATATCGAGTGCTTAGCAGTCGTCTTCGCCATTGAGAAGTTCCGACCGTATCTACATGGCCGCGAGTTCACAATAGTGACCGATCATCACTCACTATGCTGGCTTGTGGGACTTCGCGACCCGTCTGGCCGACTGGTTCGTTGGGCGTTGCGCCTCCAAGAGTACAGCTTTTCTGTGACGTATAAAAGCGGATGATGTCACACGGATGCCGACTGCTTATCCCGCCTTCCTTCCGTACTCACCAATGCTGACGACGACGATATTGATGACTATTTAGTTTCTGTCTCGTCCGACTTCCCAGATACCAGCAGCTTCAAACATGAGCAACAGCGCGACCCTACTCTGAAACCCTTGCTCGAAGCTGCACATAACTCTGCCGAAAAGCAGTTTACAATTTCAAATAACTTGCTTTATAAGAAAAACTATTCAGCCGATAGCCTCTCGTTGCTTCTAGTGGTGCCGACAAGCCTGCGTCAGGTCGTCCTTCGTTTTATGCACGATGGCATAACATCCGGCCATCTCGGTTTCACACGTATGCTACATCGACTCGACTACGTGAGAGGTTCTACTGGCCGAAAATGTGGAAGACCACAAAACAGTACGTCGCCAGCTGCGCTATATGTCAGCGCCACAAGCGATCCACCACTGCCCGGGCAGGTTATTTGCAGCCAATCCCTCCACCGACATCCCCTTTTGAAAAAGTCGGCATAGACTTGCTCGGACCCCTTCCTAAGACTCCATCCGGCCACCGATGTGTTATAGTTTCTTTAACTCGTTATACGGAAGCGGATGCACTGACATCGGCCACAGCAGCTGCTGTTTCTTCTTTTCTGTTACAACGGGTCATACTGCGTCACGGTGCTCCATGGGTTGTCATCAGTGACCGTGGACGGCAATTTATCGCTGATGTGGTTGAGTGAGTGAAACAACTTTATTGATGATCTGGCGTAAAGGGGGAAGGGGTAGGGGGATTAAAGCGAGACACTAGCGTGCTCGGACGTCCCAGAGCAGCAACCTACTCGCGTCGAACCCGTGGGGGCGCCGCTTTCGGCCACTGGCGTTCCAGGATGCTAAGCACGTGCTGGACCACGTCGCTTTGGTTACCTGGCTCTCGGCTGATGATTTTGCTGCTTATGGCAGTTGGCATTACTTCTTGGTTACCCGGCGGTGGTGCACAGTCCCAGAGGAGGTGTTTATGGGTGGCTCGCGCCTTCTTGCAGTGTTGGCATACATCTGTAGTGTAAACCTCCGGGCAAACGTGCTTTGCCCAGACGTTCTGCAGTGGTACAGAACGAGCAGACGCCTCTACCCAGCGCCTCATCGAGACCTACAACGCAGAGAAGCAGCCACACTACGGCAGTTGCAAGTACAAGCCATATGGGCCGATGTGGTTGAAAATATTTTGCCGCTCTTTGTGGCTCCTCTTATCGCCACTCCACCCCTTACCATCCGCAAACTAACGGTCTCACTGAGAGAATGAATCGAACTCTTACGATTATGCTATCGATGTACGTTGATGCCGACCACAGGAACTGGGACGCCGTCTTACCGTTTGTTACTTGCGCATATAACACCGTCAAGCATGAAGTTACTGGACATTCGTCCTTCCTTCTGCTTTACGCACGAAGCCAACGGAGTTTTCTAGACACTCTATTACCTTTCTCGTATCAGGAAGATCTGTCCATCGCTCAGACGTTGTGTCGTGCTGAAGAAGCACGTCAACTGGCGCGCCTTCGAACACTGTCTTCTAAAGAACACAGCAAGGGTCGCTACGATGCCAGGCACATCCCAGTAGAGCTTTCTGCTGGCGACTACGTTTGGCTGTGGACTACTGTTCGCAGAAAGGGATTGTGCCGGAAGTTTCTAGCAAACTATTCCGGCGCATTCGTGATAGTCACTCGTCTCAGTGACGTGAATTACGTTGTCGCCCGAGTCACAGCCAATGACCGGCGTTCGCGCACTACGAAAATTGTTCAAGTAGCCCGCCTCAAGCAGTTCCATCATAGGCATATTTAACTCGCTCAGTGAGCTTCGTCTGCGGCCGGGGGAAATGCAACGAAGATGCGCGAGCGTACGGGGCGCGGAAGAAGAATAGTTTTTGTGGAGCGGTGCTTGAACTGTGTGGTTGGGTGAGCCGGACTAGGCCTGTCTAAGAAGTACGCTGCTCTTTCCCAGCGCCATTTCACCTCATCTGTAAATAAACACAATCACTCGTGAATATATATATATATATATATATATATATATATATATATATATATATATATATATATATATATATATATATATAATCAAGACCACTACATAACTTGCCTCATGAATGCAATTAGGTTAATGGCAGCCTCCCCCGAACAGTGCATATTTGTATCAGTGGCGTAGCCAGGGGGGGGGTTAGGGGGTTCAAGCTCTCCTCCTCCCTGAAATTTTTCGCGTGCACCCCCCGCCCCTTCCCTGACCCACCCCTTTTTTTCGTCGCTTCGCGCTGTCATGATTTAGAAAGTAAGCGGTGGTACTATCACAATATCATTCCTGGGCACCTTTAGCGTGAATAATATGTGAACACGGAAAGAAATCACAGCATATCCACGAAGTGAATGATGATGAGTGGGGCGAAGCACTGGAGGGTTTCATCGCTAAACCTGAACCATCCACGAATCTCGCCCACTGCACCATCAAAGACATGACAAACACTTTATATATTTATACAAGAAATTTTATTATTCGTAAGTTGGAGCTATACATCGCTTCCGTCCCCCCTTCATTATAACGGCTTTATGGTCGGTGAAGTGGTGGATCGGTGATGGGGCATAGTGGGATGTTAGCAAAGACAAAGCAGTGGGCAGTTGGCAAAGGTGGAACTGTAGGCAGACGGTCACGTACGTACATAATCCATCCATCCATCATCCATCCATCATCCATCCATCCATCCATCCATCCATCCATCCATCCATCCATCCGTCCGTCCGTCCGTCCGTCCGTCCGTCCGTCCGTCCGTCCGTCCGTCTGTCCGTCCATCCATCCATCCATCCATCCATCCATCCATCCATCCATCCATCCATCCATCCATCCATCCATCCATCCATCCATCCATCCATACATACATACATACATACATACATACATACATACATACATACATACATACATACATACATACATACATACATACATACAAGGGATGGACAGACCCACACCATAAGGAGCTTTACTCGTAAAATTTGTCGCGGAGGTTGTCAAGGCCTTGGCTCTCTGGAATATTTTGGGCAGGAATCTCGGCCGCGAGCGTTGTAAGTTGGCTCGGCGATGGAAATAATGCTGCAGCGCTGGTCACACGTGTAGCCGCCGGAACAAATTTCGCTGGAGTCGATCACTACGATTATTTTCACTAGGCCGAGGTTGGTTGTAATGGTAAAAGCCAGACACAGTTGCAAGGTATGATAGGCCACATTGAAGCATATTACAGTACCACTCTTCGAACGTGTGCAAAGATATGCTCAAGCCAGAGACTAACATTTTTACTGAACCTTCGCACGTTCTGCCAAATATCTAAGCACAAACACATGCATACACAACTTCGCTTATGTGTGAGTGTACAATATATTGATACATATCTTTACTATGCCCTAACGGCTAAATACACTCGGAAGTAGTGTCTAGTGATGAAGGTGCAACACAGGCAAATGTGCAGACCAATCACAACCGTAGAAAGGCCTACTATAATACTCACTATGTAACTTAAGCTGATAAATAAAAAACGTTGGTCATAAACCTAAAGCAGCGTAATAAAAAATGCAGAGTGGAGAGGTGTAACGATCACAAGTATTATTGTTCAGGAGTGCGGCAATCAGCGCAAGAATAAGGAACATAAAGATGAAAAAACCTACAACAGTTTAAAGATAATGTATTGATTCTCTTCATCTTCTTGTCCTTCTACATTGACGCGACTAGAAGGGCACAGTGAGTGATTTTCGCAACTAGTGACATAACACACTAGAAGAAATGCAGAGGATGAAGGAACATGGGTGGACATATTGTCACAAAGACACAGGCACGCAGGTACAAAATAGGGCGTTTACTTTCGTAACCCAAGGGCCAAAAACGCGAACACCAGAGCACGCGCACACAGAACTACTTCGTTGTCCTCTTCAGAGGCTGGCTACTATAGTTGCCAGCCTACCTTGCGTCAATTCTCCCCTTTCAAGAGCGACCGTCCCGGTCGATTGACTGAGATGCTAGAGGTGGCCATGAAAGAAAAAAAATGATCGCGTCAATGAAAAAAAAAAGCCCACGCTGTTGTGGATAATAAGGAAAAAGTTCGAAGAGTTCATAACTCGCGGGCGTGGTACGGTTTCATCCGTACTACATGGACTACTTCTAGACGCGGACGTCTTCGGTTTAAACTGGTGTCGGAGCTTTGGGGAACTACCTCGTAATTCACGTCACTGAGGCAGCGCACAACTTCGTAAGGGTCAAAGTAGCGCCGCCATAGCTTCTCCGAAAGCCCACGATGTCGAACTGGTGTCCATTCCCATACATGGTCACCTGGTTGATAGTGGAGGCTCCTTCGGCCTTGGTTGTAACGGCGAGCGTCGATATCTTGCTGCGCGCAAATGCGGTTCCGTGCAAGCTGGCGGGCTCCCTCGGTTTTCTCAACGAAGTCGTCAACGCTGTCATTTCCGCTGTTGTCCTGGTCTACGGGGAGCATAGCGTCTAACGGTGTTGTGACGCGACGGCCATAAACAAGTTCGAATGGTGTTAGGTCTGTGGTCTCTTGCACAGCGGTGTTATAAGCAAACGTGACGTACGGCAAAATTTTATCCCACGTTTTGTGCTCTACATCAACATACATAGATAGCATGTCGGCCAATGTTTTGTTTAACCTCTCTGTCAAGCCGTTCGTTTGGGGATGATAAGCTGTTGTTTTCCGGTGGTTGGTGTGCGTCAGCTTGGTGACTTGTTGCAATAACTCTGCCGTAAATGCTGCTCCGCGATCGGTTATGAGAACAGCAGGTGCAGCATGGCGCAAAACAATGTCGTGGACAAACAATCTGGCGACTTCAACTGCAGTTCCCTTAGGCACTGCTTTGGTTTCTGCATAGCGAGTCAGATAGTCGGTCGCGACAATTATCCACTTATTTTCTGAGGATGACGTAGGGAAGGGACCAAGAAGATCCATTCCTACTTGCTGAAATGGTGCTCGAGGTAGATCTAAAGGTTGGAGGAAACCGGCGGGCTTTGCGGGTGGAACTTTACGTCTCTGACAGTCACGGCAGGTGCGGACATAGCGCTGAACGAACGAATACAGCTGTGGCCAGTAGTACTTCTGTCAGGATGCGCGCTAATGTCCTAGCAAAGCCTAAGTGACCGGCCGAAGGATCGTCGTGGCACGCCTGCAAAACTTCCTCATGCAGTGCCATTGGAACGGCGAGGAGGAAAGTTTCCTGGCTGCTCTCAAGATTTCTCTTGTAGAGAACATTGTTCCGCAGGCAATACGTAGTCAAACCACGCGAGAGTCGGCGTGGGACGATAACGTCTTCTCCTTGAAGATGCTGGATGACAGGAAGTAGCTCAGTGTCCTCACGTTGAAGCTCAGTCATCCGCACCACATCAACGATGCCAAGAAACGGTAAATCTTGTTCAGAGTCAGATGACGTCGGGGAAATAGGAGCACGAGACAGCCAGTCAGCATCTGTATGCTTTATGTCCTGATCGGTAGACCACCGTTATGTCGTACTCTTAAAGGCGGAGGCTCCAGCGGGCGAGGCGGCCTGATGGATCCCGTAGATTGGCAAGCCAACAGAGCGAATGGTGGTCACTGACCGCTCGAAATGGCCCGCCGTATAGGTAGGGTCGAAACTTGCTTATGGCCCAAACGACTGCTAGGCACTCTTTTTCGGTGGTAGAGTAATTAGCCTCTGCTTTTGTGAGACTGCGGCTCGCGTAAGCGATCACACGCTCTGCGCCGTTCTGCCATTGAACTAGAATGACTCCGATTCCCACGTTGCTGGCGTCTGTGTGGATCTCGGTGTCGGCAGTGTCGTCGAAATGTGCCAGCACTGGAGCTGTCTGCAGTCGATTGCGCAGCTCTACGAAGGCTTGTTGTTGTTCTTCCGTCCATACGAAAGGTACATCTGGCTGTGTCAGTCTTGTAAGAGGTTCCGCAATTTTCGAAAATCTTTCGAGAAAACGGCGGTAGTACGCACAGAGTCCGAGGACTCGCTGAACAGCCTTTTTGTCTCCAGGACGAGGGAAATCGGCAACGGCAGCCAACTTCTCCGGATCTGGTCGAACACCCCCCGGGCTAACCACGTGGCCGAGAAACTTGATTTCCTGATAGCCGAAGTAGCACTTTTCGGGCTTGATAGTAAGGTTCGCTCTCCTTATTGCAGTGAGGACACTTTTTTGCCTTGAAAGATGCTCGTCAAATGTGGTTGAAAACACAACGACATCATCCAAGTATACAAGACACGTCTGCCACTTTAGTCCAGCTAGTTCAGTATCCATCATGCGTTGAAACGTGGCGGGAGCGGAACAGAGACCGAAAGGCAGCACTTTAAATTCGTAGAGCCCGTCAGGCGTCACGAACGCGGTTTTCTCACGGTCGCCCTCGTCAACTTCAATTTGCCAGTACCCTGACTTGAGATCTAGTGATCTAAACGAACTGGGCGTGGCGTAGACGTCTAAGGCGTCATCAATCCGTGGCAGGGGGTAAATGTCGCGTTTCGTGACTTTGTTAAGCCGTCGATAGTCGACGCAGAAGTGTAGTGTGTTGTCTTTTTTCTTTACTAAGACAACAGGTGACGCCCACGAACTTTTCGAGGGTTGGATGACGTCATCATTCAGCATTTCTTGAACTTGACGCTTAATCACCTCTCTTTCCTTCGGGGACACACGGTATGGATGTTGGCGAAGAGGCCGCGCCGACTCCTCGGTAACAATGCGGTGTTTTGTAACGGTGGTACGCTGAACTTGCGATGTTGTGGAGAAGCAGTCCGAGAATTCCCTCACAAGGTTTAGCAGCCGCTCTTTTCGTGAATCTGGCAAGTCTGGATTAACGTGAATGCGGCTTTCCAGGTCAGCACAAGCTTTTGCATGCGGGGAAGTCGTATCCAATGTGCCGATATCGAATAAGTCGGCGATTTCACTGAGGAAAGCGACAGTAGTCCCTCTAGGAACGTGCTGAAACTCAGTGCTGAAGTTGGTCAGCAGGACTCGAGAGCGTTTATTCTCTAACCGAACAAGGCATCGGGCTATGCATATGTTTCGTTTGAGCAGCAGCGGGATATTTGCCTCTGCAATACCTTCATAGTCGTTGAATTCATCAAAAACGTCGCAGGCTACCAAGGTGAACACGCTACTCTTCGGCGGTAACGTGACGTCATCGTCAACAATTCTCAAAGCATTGACGTAACTGCCGTGAGGGTTGCGCGCTAAAGCGTGTGCCGTAGAAAGCGTCACTTACGACTGTTGCGAATCAATCACGGCTCCATTATCACGCAGAAAGTCCAGTCCGAAAATTAGGTCCCTCGAGCAACACGGAAGTAATACAAAATCTCCGAGATGCGTAAATTCGTGAATACTGACTCGCGCTGTGCACCGCCCCACCGGAGTGAGAAGATGGCCTCCTGCCGTACGTATCTGCGACCCAGTCCACTAGGTAGAAACCTTCTTCAGCCTGCCGGCAAGACCCATGCTCATAACGGGAGTGTCTGCTCCAGTGTCAATTAGCGCCATTACTTCTTCGTCGTCCACAGATACCGCAATGTTTGATGTCACCACTCTTCGCATCACGTTTGACTGCGCCTGTACATCTTTTTGCTGCTGTCGCTGTCGTCGTAGTGGAGGATCTTCCGGAGAGTCAGCGTCAGCGGCCTCACCTCCGGAGGTCGCTGAACTCAGTTTTCCCGACTTGCAGGACTGGGTGAACGGCGTCTTGGAGCGCCGCGTGAATAGGCTGGGCTCGGTGACCTGTAGCGAGCAGGCGACGACGAGCGAGGCTCTTGTGACCGATGTTCGATACTGCGACGATTCGAGATTAAATTCTCTATTTCCTGTGGTCGCTTGCCAGGCCGTGGACGTGGGGCATTAGGCGAAATTCCACGGAGACCCACACGACGATATGGACATGTTCGGTAGACGTGTCCGGCTTCCGCGCAGTGGAAACAAAGGGGCCTGTGGTCGGGTGTACGCCAGATGTCACTCTTTCTCGGTCTTGCTTCGGCGATCAACGGTGAGCTGCGAGGGCGGAAGCCTACCTCCATTTGCTGAGCGTGTCGCTCATTGGGGTAAAATACGCTGGTTGAACTGCACGATGGAGGACGTCGCACTGCTTCCGCGTAGTTCATCTCGACGCAGTGCCTCTGTTGTGGCGCCTTGGATGGTTGGGGAGCGTGAACGGCTTGCCGTAGCTCGGCGCGTACCATCACCGCAATGGAGAGCTGCTCTGCAGGTGAAGCAGTCACCTGCATCTTTTGTAGCTCTTCCTTAATGAGAGCTCTGATAAGCTCTCGCAACGCGCTGATGTCATTGCCGAGAGTGACAGAAGTGACCTAACTTGGGTTTACACCACGGTTATACTGCCTGGCACGCTGTTGAAGGGCCCTCTCCATGGCAGTGGCTTCCTCATGGAACTCCGCAAGTGTCGCAGGTGGGTTTCGAATCAGGCCGGCAAAAATCTCTTTTTTAACACCACGCATTAGGTGGCGAACTTTCTTGGATTCGGACATAGAGGGCTCCGCACGCCTGAAAAGCCGATCCATGTCCTCTACATAGCTCGTCACCCTTTCGTTAGGGCCTTGAACACTTGCCTCTATAGCACGCTCCGCTGTCTCTTTCCTGTCCTCTCGGGCAAATGCCTTGAGGAACTGCCGTTGAAACTCATCCCATGACGTGAGCGCTGCTTCATGGTTCTCAAACCACGTTTTCGCGGAGTCCTTCAGGAAGCAGTACACATAGCGTAGCTTACGCTCTGGGGTCCAATCGTTGATGAGGGCGACCCGGTTGAAATGCTCGAGCCAGTCGTGGACATCTTCAAAAGCAGCTTCGTGAAATGTCTTCGGCGTCTTGGGCTGGTTGATAACCAGGTGCGCTGGTGCTGGCGTGGTGGCGTTAGGCGGTGTTTGATTCATAGTCCTCTGACGTTCAGGCAGCAAACCGTGCTGTGGCTCGAGTCCCTGGAGACGACGGGTGGAACGTACGTGCACAGGGATAAGCTCGGCTGAGATACTCGATGGACTTGCGTCAGGGGTGCTCTCAGGGGACCGTATCATCTACCGTACCCAGCACTTCCACCAGAAAATGTCACAAAGACACAGGCACGCAGGTACAAAATAGGGCGTTTACTTTCGTAACCCAAGGGCCAGAAACGCGAACAGCCGAGCACGCGCACACAGAACTACTTCGTTGTCCTCTTCAGAGGCTGGCTACTATAGTTGCCAGCCTACCTTGCGTCAATATTATCATGTAAAATTAAGAATATAAACAATAAGCAGTATCCAAAGAAATGAAACAAGCCCTGTGCAAGTAATGTTTTATGCACCAGACACATGGCATAGCAGTACAATGTTGATCATCTTTTTAATTTGACATGAAAATTATTCGGCGCAATAATATCATATTATATGCCACATACGCTACCGAATATTTGGGAGAATCGTTACATGCAAACACGGGTTGATGCATTGTCGTTCATACCTTTCGTTTCCGCGAGACACCTCTGCAAGTGAAAGGTGCCAGCTAAAAGCGAGCAGTAGGACAGGGATAGAACGGAATCACTCTGCCATGGCGTGAAAGTGATTTTCAGCAATATATATCAATCAATTGAACTTGCGCCAGCTGGACTAGAAGTAGCGCATAATGATCTTACCAAAACAGTCTTTTTTACTGCCCGCCGTGTTGGTCTGGTGAATATGATGCTCCATCGCTCACCTGCAGGTCGCGGAATCGAATCCCTGTCGTGTTTTTGGTGTAGGCGAAATCTATCGTGGCCCATGCTTTTCGATTTACGTGCACGTTAAAGACCCAGAGTGGCGAAATTTCTGGAGCACCCCACTACGGCATCTCTCATAATCATATTGTGGTTCTCATAATCGTCCCTCATAATCATCTTGTCGCCCACAGAAGATCACAGGTCTCGTGGAAACCAGTTTCTTTTTCAGTTTAATTTCTTTTGTACTTGCGCGGATGACTCCGTCTTTTCAGTAATTGACTCGTCTTTGAGTGTTTCAAAAAAATTTGTCGCATATATAGCAGCGGTCTTGTGGTAGTCACTCATTGCGGCTTCTGGAATTATCGAGTGCGTTCTCCAACGTGTGAACGTAGAGGGGACCAATGCACCAAGAACTTGAAGAATCCTCTTGCCTGAACTTCCTTGTCCGAAAAGCACACATGTCTTGCAGAGAGCTCCTTCCTGAAATTTGGAATGCACTAGCCAGGAAAACATTTCTTGCCAGTGAGGTTGGAACTTCAGTTTGCGCTTACAAATTGAGGGAAAGCTGTAGTTAGCGTATGGTTTCCGTGGCGTCATTAGGAAACGTCGTCTAGTCTCTTTATCTTGCAACTCCTGGCGTCTTCGCCCGTTGAACGCGTAAAGACCAATGTCGTTGTCAGGAATCGCGGTTTCTGTGCATGCATCATGCTCCGATCGGTTTTCAGGAGTTCTTTCGGCACAGGAGATAAATTTAAAAGACAGGCAGACCTAAGTCCTTGCCACTTTGCTTCGTGGATTTTAAAGGATTTTATTGCGCCTTTGGTGTTCGGCCACGCTGTGCGTCTCGCCAACTTTACCGTTCGGCCCAGCGCCGAGGCGGTCGGATCGGCGTTCGAGGCTCCAGGCGTCGGCTCGTAGAGCGTCTGCGGAGGCACTATGACGATGGAAGTGACTGTTAATGGTAGAGATGCCGATCAAGAAGAATCGGAAAGCTCGGACTGGGTGACGAAAGTGTCGAAACGTGTGGCGGAGCTCCAGGAGAGTCAACAACGAGAACGCGATGGCGCCACCAGGGCGGCGTATACCAGCAGTGGATGCGGAAAAGAAGGCAGGACAGTGCCGGCTGGCTTCAATGGCGACAAGCATGGTGTAAGCGGGAGACCCTCATATAAAGCGGCGGGAAAAAAGCTCGCGGAGCGGTCAGTAGCGTCGCATCTACCGCGTCTTCCGAACGTGAATCACAAGGTTATTATCAGGCCCAAAGAAGGACTGGCGCTCACCAGACGCTCGGCACCTGTGATTGGTGGAGCAGTAAGGATGGCAGCAGGCATTTCATGGCAGAAAAGTCGGGAGGAGGACAGGATCGTTGTCAACGACAAGCAAGGAACATTGATATACAGCACGTCCAGGGAGGATGATGCCAAGAAAATGTTGGACATGAAAGTCATAAAGCTCGACAGCAAGGAGTACGAGGTGAAGATATATATCGCTGTGCCTGAGAGCTGTGGCAAAGGAGTGGTACGTGGACTTGATATCAGACTCTCTGAGAGGGAATGGGAACTGGCTTTCTCATACGAAGAGAACCGTCCTATTCTTGGTGTGCGAAGGATGGGCAACTCCACTTTGGTAATCCTCACCTTTATTGACGACTACGTGCCGAGATGTATGATCTGCTTTGGGACGCCGGTGAATTGTTTTCTCTACAAGAAGCGATATGAAGTGTGTTGCCGGTGTGGTGAGATGGGACATCGACCCGACGTATGTGACAGCCCGCACGAAAAGTGCAGAGGTTGTGGGGTGGCCTCCCCACCCAAGGACCATGAATGTACACCGAGGTGTCGTCTGTGTGGCAAGGAGCACGTGACCGGAGACAAAAAGTGCAAAGAACTTTTTTGGACGCCTTATATAGCGAAGAAGCGACAGTGGGAAATGAAGCTTGAAGAAGCGCGGGAGCAAGAAGAACGACGTAAGGCTGAAGAGGACACTCAGCGGCACAGCAGGACAGACGGGGCTCAAGATCGTTCGAGGCAGAAATCCAAGCATCGCAGTAGATCGAGGGGGCGCTCGGAATCCTTCCCCCGATTTCCACCGCTGGAGAAGCTGGGAGTTTCTCACAAGGCACCCCATAATGGTGGTGATTGTGCCCAGGAGAAGTCAAAATCCACAGGACCACAGGTGGGTTGGGTAACTAAGGTCTCCCAGGATGCTAATACAGAGATGATTAACGCTATTAAAAATCAAAATGAGATATTACAGGAGCAAAATGCGGAATTACGCAAACAGCTTGATGAGATAAAGGCTCATCTAACCAGTAAATCAGGGCAAGCGCCGGAAACACCTCAGGTAGCAAACCAACCACCTTTAAAGAAGAGGGCTAAAGAAACCGAAATTGAAGAAAATTACGAAGCCAGAATTGAAGCGCTTGAGGTGGAAACAAAGTCATTACAAGGTATGCTCCAAGCTGTACTAAAACAGATGAAACAAGCTATTGAGCAAATTAAGGCTGAATTCGCTAGCAGGGACTGACAGATAGAATGGCCATGCCAAGCACTCAAGCTAAACCATGATGGCTCTGCACCCTTGCAGTAATACGATTTGGCAGTGGAACTGTAGGGGTTTCTCGCGCAAACGTGCGGTTTTACAATCTTTTCTTACCAACGCCGATCGACCGGAGGTTATTGCGATCCAGGAGTGTGGGAAAAATGCAAAATTAGCAGGTTACAAATCTTTTGCCGGGTCGGGTAATGATACCCAAGTTACGACCTTTGTAAAAAGAAACATTACGACGTTGCAGCACGAGATGGGGAATTCGCAGATCGACCATGTTTCAGTCGAAATCGTGCCTTGCAAGCGCAAAGACAAGAGTCATTTTATCCTGAATGTGTATGGTTCCCCCAGGCAGCGCAAAATCAACTTTGGTGATTTTTTCACGAAAACAAAGGTTATTTCAGCAAACGGTCTACTATTTATTTTGGGCGACTTTAATGCGCATCATACGGCATTGGGTTATAAATTCATCCAGGTTAAGGGCAGAAGCTTGTGGAACGAAATTCAACAACATGAGCTGATACTTATAACGGACTCAATGCAGCCAACGAGGAAAAAAAATAGCGTATCTCAAGACACGACGCCAGATCTTACCCTGGTCAGCAGTGTCACCGCCGCCACGTGGTGCAATACCGGGGAAGACATAGGTAGTGATCACAGAATTTTAGAGATTATCGTTGCCAATGGCCCGCTGCTGATCAATAAGAGAAAAGTTAAAACTACAGATTGGGTGACCTTTAGAAATATCAGGTTGGAACAGGACCCCATAAATGATATTAGCGATTGGAGTAAAGGGGTGATCCAGTCGGTTCAGGACGCTATCGAAGAGATTAACGCTGGTGATGAGGAAGTTGTTGATAGACATCTTTTAAGCATGTGGAAGCAAAAGAAAAACTTAGAGCGAAAAATCAGTCAGAAAAGAGGAGATGGGAATCTGCGAAAGGAAGTTGCTGCACTGAATAGAGAGATCGAAGATTATGCATTGGAACTTACCGAGCAAAAGTGGGGTAGTATCTGTGATCGGATGGATATAGAGATTGGCAGTGCTAAAACATGGCAGCTACTACGGCATCTATTAGACCCCGAGAAAACCAAGTCGGAGGCCTGACAGCAACTTCAAAAGCTTGTATATAAATATGAAGGTCAGACGACGGAATTATTAATGGAGGTTAGGGATCGATACCTCAGCTGCGCAAAATCTCGAAAGGTCCCTGACTACGCTGGTTCAGAAAACCCGGACCTAGACAGCCCCATCGCGGTTGGAGAAGTCAGGGCTGAAATTAATCGTCTTAAAACAAAAACAGCGGCCGGTCCGGACAAAATCAACAGAATGCTCAGGAATCTTGACGACGGCTCCATTCGTCAACTTGCAGCTTATATGCAAGAATGCTGGGACAAGGGAGAAATACCGCACGCTTGGAAAACAGCCAATGTAGTCTTCATTCCCAAGCCAGAAAAAAAGCTCAGTCTTGAACATCTCAGACCCATTTCCATCACATCTTGTGTAGGAAAATCGATGGAGCACGTCATCCAAACAAGACTGACTAGGTTCATAGAAGATGAAAACCTGTACCCTGATACTATGATAGGCTTCAGATCCCACCTATCGACGTGCGATGTTATGCTACAGCTAAAGGAGGAGAAAATAGACAAAAAGACTTTTGACACCAAAGTAATTGTGGGTTTGGACGTCTCCAAGGCGTTTGACAATGTCAAACATGAAGCCTAACTTAAGAACCCAAGTGCGCTAAACGTAGGCGTCAAGACATACAACTACGTGAGGGGCTTTCTCTCAAATCGTACAGCCACTATCAGCATGAGAGGGCAGTCGCTCGAAAAACATTAAATTGGGGAATAAAGGGACGCCACAAGGGTCTGTACTCTCTCCGACTCTTTTTAATATAACGATGATGGGACTTCCTGAGAAGTTGGAAGGAATCGAAAATCTGCATCACACAATATACGCAGACGATGCGACACTGTGGATAAACAGGGGTAGTGACGGACATATTGAAAGCACACTTCAGGCGGCTATAGATACTATCGAAAAATATCTCGAACCACTAGGGTTAAAATGCTCGGCAGAAAAATCAGAGGCTCTTTTTCTACCATCACAAAAAAGGAAAACAAACAATCGCCTCGGAAGGAATTGTCACATTGCTTTACGAGTGAATGGTAATGCTATTCCAACCGTAGATAGTATTAGAATTCTAGGGATGCACATACAAGCAAATGAAAAAAAAAACACAAACTATCCAGAGACTTGAAGCTATAGCGAACCAGATGTGCCGCCTGCTTAAGCGCATTTCTAACAAGAATGCGGGTATGAAGGAAGTCAATCTTTTAGGATTAGTTCAAGCTTTCGTGATAAGCCGTGTACTATACATTGACCCTTGAATTAAGAAGAGCAGAAAAAGATAAAATTGAAGCCATCATAAGGAAAGGCATCAAGACCGCGCTAGGGCTTCCCCCGAACACCTCTACGGGTAAACTTCCTGGCTGGGTGTCTCCAGCACTTTAGATGAGCTAATAGAAGCCGCCATGATGTCACAGCACCAAAGACTTCTGGGAAGTAGAACCGGGAGGAAAATCATGGAGCGCTTGGGGTTCGAGCCCACGGAGTGTTCCAGACAGACAGCTAGCATACCTAAATTAACTAGGGCAAGACTAAAAATTATACCGCTGCCGAAAAACACGCATCCGGTGTTTCATGAAGGCAGACGCAAAGCTAGAGCTGTAGCCCTGCAGACGAAAATTGAAGGTCGATCTGGCGTGCTTTACACGGACGCTGCAGATTACGAAAGAAAGGGAGCATACACAGCGGTATTGGTTCGCGAGAGCGGGGACCTGGTCTCGTGCTGCACTTCCAAGAACACAACCACCACAGAGGCAGAATAACTTGCGATTGCTTTGGCGATAGCTCAAAAAGGCACACGAGTGCTTGTTAGCGACTCTAAGTCAGCCATTAAAAACTACTATGGGAAAATCTCTGCTACAGCCGCCGAAATTCTAAGACAAGGACCAGTACCCGCAGAGCTAATCTCACTAGTATGAACCCCGGCCCATCAAGGTCTGAAGGGGAATGAGAAGGCGCGTCCGAGGGTTCCCTTTCCGGTCGATCGACCTTGACCCGCCGTCTTCGCGCGAGAAGCCCCTCTCCACAAGAGACGAACTACGAATGTTTTAGGAAATCACCGCACACTATAAATTCCACCGTAAGATTTATTCAGAGGCAGCTAAACAGCTTAGCAAAAAGGTGGAAATTATGTGGCGAAAATTGCAAACCGGGGTGTTTCTAAACCCTCGCCTCTACAGTAAATGGCACCTGGAAGTGTTCAACTCCAGATGTGCGCGCTGCAACAGCAGTGCGGGTTTATTGCACATGGTATGGACCTGGTCATCCTACAATGATCGAAGTAGAAACGTAGAATCATGGGAGGCCTTATTACGCAGCCGTGACGCCGAAGAACAGCGTCGTCATCGGTCTCGCCCTGACTGCCGCCGAGTCCCAAGGGATTCCGGCCGATGGCTAGGGGGATGATTGGGGGCAGAGGCCGAAGCCTCCTCCCTCGTCATTCTAGACGGGTGCAAATAAACGTTATTTCTCTCTCTCGGCACACGAGTTATATTCAGGCAGTGCAGAACTACAGCTGGGAACCGTTTCTTCGGCTGCTGTAGCCTTTCTGCCAGTTGTCGAGTGTGCAATGGGAGCAGTGTCGCCTTTCGCGAAATAACCACCAACCGTTACCTTACGGCGTTTCAGCACGGTCTCATAGGAGGGCGCTTATTGACACAAAACACGAACTACCCAGTATACATGTAGGTAGCGTATTTCAACGGGGTAACTTCGCATTGCTAGGAAGCAACGCGCCCAACAAAGTTCGGCAGTGACACTGAATGAGAAAAACGAGAACTTTAGTGACGATATACATGCCGGTTGGTAATATTCCGCTTTAGCCCCGCCGCGGTGGTCTAGTGGCTAAGGTACTCGGCTGCTGACCTGCAGGTTGCTGGATTGAATCCCAGTTGCGGCGGCTGCATTGCCGATGGAGGCGGAAATGTTGTAGGCCCGTGTGCCCAGATTTGGGTGCACGTTAAAGAACACCAGGTGGTCGAGATTTCTGGAGCCCTCCACTACGATGTCTCTCAATCATATGGTGGTTTACGAACATTATCAATCAATCAATATTCCGCCTTGAACATAGCGCTGATTTCTACCCTGGCGGAAAGATTCGCAGGTATGCATTTCTTCTGCTTCCCTTCAGGTACCGGTAAGCATTTAGTTTCCTAAAATTAAGTGGAGGGTACTCTGTCGCCGCGATCGTTCAGCGACCATGGGAATGATAGGTAGTACACGCATTTGCCTAGTGTTCGTACTTGCGGGCGGCCAATCGTACTTGCGGCTTCGTTTATTGCTGTGTTTCGGTTATGTTTTGAAAGAAAGATTCAACCCTTTTGAACTTCGTGACCCGATTTGTAAAGGTAAGTCTAAAGGAATAAAGTGGTGAAGCGCAACCGCTTAACATTTGCTGATTTTTGTTTCGTGAGAAAATAACTTCAAGCCACACAAACACACACGGAGCCAAAAGCAGGCCAGAAGTACGAAGATTAGACAAATTTGTGTACTACCCATCATTTCCATGCCCACTGAAGCGCCGTGCTTTGCAGCTCACTATAGACACTAGTGCCAGAGTTCCCTCTAGTGTATATTAGGAAGCTCTATGCCGGTAAGGTCGCGCTTGCTCAGTACCTTACCCTGTGCGCGAAACGTCTCGCATTTGTGATTGCGCCCCTGTGGAAGGCTGGTAGTTTCTTTTGCGTTGTGATGCCGTACCACAAACGTGAATGAACGTGAAGGATTTGGTACCAGCAGTGAAATCCCAGTGACTCGCATCAAAATTCCCGAAACAGACAACTGACAGGCATGGATGGCAGGCAATACAGCGTAAGTAAACTCGTGTTGCTTGCAATGATAGTTCTCGTTGAAGTTCAGGCTTTCTGAGACATTGTTCATAGTGCAGTGTGCCTTGAAGAAGACCGTGGTTCATTCCTTTATGACTATTGAACCGATCACAAGAGGTTTTGTGTGGTACGAGGCTGCTTCTGTTCGCGCTGGCGTAAGAGCTGCAAACATGAATGCGTGTACTGGTTGGAACAGTGTATACATTCTATTTCGCAGTGAGATATTTTCTGACTCTGTTTACGTAAAGGGAAATGACGGCTGCACGCTTGGAAACAACTGAAGACACTTTGTCGAAACGCTATCGTTTCAGGGGGCAGAGTGACGAAAACTACGAAAAGAAAAAAAAATAAATGAGATCATTACACGTTTTAGCGCCTATTTAGGTTTTCTAGCGCATATACGAAACAGACAAGCTATTTATATGTGAGGAGGTATAGTCTGGTTCAAAGTGCATTTTGGATTGAGACTAAGTGAACGTTTCTCAACAATGATTACCTTGCCCTGGCTGATTGCCCAATAAAACATTTATGATTGGAGTACTTCATTGATATTGCTACGGGGCGCCACAAATGAACATTCTAGAAAAGAGGACGATGTTTAGCGCAAGCTCGTGCAGACCGGGCTCCATATTGTATGCCTGCCTGTTTACCAAAAGGAAAGGCATTTTTCAGACGCCTTCTCCCCGTAACATCTTGGTGGAGAGTGCGGGTCTTCCCACAGTCAACACCACGACGATTCTACGCAGCGGACGTTCCTTGGCTGCCTGTGCGATGCCTGATCAAGACGAACACGAGGATTCTTCGGAGACTACCCCAAGCGTGCTTCGTCCAACTACGCAGCCACCAACAGCACCGCATCCAGCTGCTACTAACCGCACCATCGTCCTGACTCAACCACGTGACCCAGGCACATTTTCGGGCAGTGACAGTACTGACGTGGAGGAATGGCTTCAGCTGTACGAAAGGGTGAGCGCTCTTTACAACTGGGATCCGACGCTCATGTTGGCCAATATTATTTTGTACCTTGATGGTACAGCTAAACTTTGGTTTTCCAACCACGAGGAAGATATCACGAGTTGGGACATCTGTAAGCAAAAACTCATCGATCTCTTTGGCAAGCCCATCGGGCGTCGTCGTGCTGCGCAGAAAGAACTAGCGTCCCGACTCCAGTCCGGCACCGAGTCGTACGTCACATACATACAGCATGTGCTCGCCCTCTGCCGGAAGGTTGATGACAAGATGCCGGAATCTGAAAAGGTCTCGCACATCCTCAAAGGAAACGCCGATGACGCTTTCAATCTCCTCGTATATCGAAACTCATCGACCGTAGACGACGTTATTAATGAATGCCGACGCTTCGAAGACGCGAAAAGTCGCCTCATCACTCCACACTTTTCGCGTCTTCCCAACACGGCTGCAACATCAACCTGCGAGGACGCCCGTTTGGCACCAGCCCCTGCTGTTTCCAACAATATCGTGCGCATCGTGCGCCACGAAATCGAAGCAGCATCTCCTCTGTCTGACCAAGTCCAGGCCCCTGACGACTCTCGCGCCACGATTTCCTTAATCAAGAGTGTCGTACGCCAGGAACTGGCCAACGCCGGACTTCAGACGCTATGCCCCGTTAACCGACCTGATTACCGACTGCCCAGTACACCTAATATGTCCCGCGGACCGAACAACCGCCCACGTTACCGGAACCCGGCAGAATGGCGAACTTCCGATGACAGACCGATCTGCTTCAACTGTGGATGAGTGGGCCATATTTCACGTCATTGCCGCACTTCCTGGGGTTGGCAGTCATGGTCGCATTACGCCAACACCCGACGCCCACCTGCTGGCTCTCGGATGCCGATCTACACGGCACAAGATGATGCTTCGCCATCCAGGCCCGCCCAACCAAGCCGCTCTCCATCGCCCTCTGGACGCATGTCCCGCTCAACTAACCGACGTCGCTCCCCTCGCCCTCCTACCACCAGTCCTCGGAAAACTGACGGGCGCAGCTCCTAGAGGTGAGCCTGCTTCGACGACCCGACCCAAAATTCCTCTACACACGATACCCGGACACAACAACTTGATTAAAGTAAATGTTGACGGTACTTCTGTGGCAGCACTCATTGACACCGGCGCTCACATCTCAGTCATGAACTCCAGCATTTGTGCTCGACTCAAGAAAGTGCTCACTCCTGCTCCGATCACTCTTGTCCGAGTAGCTGATGGTGCAACACCAGCGGTCACCGGGATGTGTGCCGCCCGTGTCACTGTTGCTGGACGTCATACCACTGTTCTGTTTTACGTACTGGACCACTGCCCACATGACATCATATTGGGACTCGATTTTCTGTCGGAACATTCCGCCCTAATTGACTGTTCTGCTGGTGTTGTTCAGCTCGTCCTACCACACGCCGTTGACCCTCCTGATCCTGCGCCGCCAAAGCTATGCTCCGCCGACTTTGTTCGCCTATCTTGTCGAGCTGTGACGTATATCGACGTCTCTTCTGATCCACCTGTGGCTGACGGCGATTATGTCATTTCACCTAATCCTACAGTACTCTGTTCGCTCAATGTTGCGTTCCCCCACACCATCATCACAATGAAGAACAACGTGGCATGTCTCCCTATTGTGAATTCTGGACTTTGCTCTGAAGTGCTGCCACGAGGAATATCCCTTGCAACCCTTGCCCCGGCCGGCGACTTCCACATATCGGCCTTAACAGAGGATACACCGTCATCTACAAGTATTCAGTCGCGCAGTACACTAGACTGCATAACTGGAATGATTGCCTCTGATCTCCCGGCCGAGCATGTGTGCGCTTCGTGTCCTTCTTGCGTCGTATGAAGACGTCTTTGATCTCTGCGACCGACCCCTAGGTCAAACGACCCTCGTAAAACATCGGATCAACACCGGTGATGCAAATCCAGTACACCGGCGACCCTATCGAGTTTCCTCCACCGAGCTCCACGTGATCCAGCAAGAAGTCGACAATATGCTTGCCCGAGACATCATTGAACCTTCTTCAAGTCCTTGGGCTTCGCCCGTTGTGCTTGTGAGAAAGAAGGATAACAGCTGGCGCTTCTGTGTCGACTACAGAAATCTTAACAAGGTTACGAAAAAAGACGTGTATCCTCTGCCGCGGATAGACGACGCTCTTGACTGCCTTAGTGGCGCAAATTATTTCTCTTCCATCGACCTTCGTTCTGGGTACTGGCAGATATAAGTTGATGACCTGGACCGTGAAAAGACGGCATTTATAACTCCCGACGGGCTCTATCAGTTCAAAGTAATGCCGTTCGGTTTATGCAATGCCCCGGCTACATTCGAACGAATGATGGACGCTCTTCTTCACGGTTTCAAGTGGTCAATCTGCTTATGCTACCTTGATGACGTCATTGTTTTTTCGCCAACTTTCGAAACTCACCTCGAGCGTCTCTCAATAATTCTTTCGGTTTTCCGCAAAGCAGGGCTCCAACTAAACTCGTCAAAATGTCACTTCGGCCGCCGGCAGCTTACTGTCCTTGGACACCTTATCGATTCTTCTGCTGTTCGTCCCGATCCTGAGAAAATCCGTGCCGTCAAAGATTTCCCTGTGCCGACCTCTGCGGGCCTTTGTGGGCCTTTGTTCTTACTTTCGTAGATTTGTGCGGAATTTTGCTGACGTCGCACGACCACTCACGGAACTACTAAAAAAATGTGACTTTTGTGTGGGGACCTGAACAAACCAGAGCATTCGTTGAACTGACGAGTAGACTTACGACGCCACTGATTCTCGGCCACTTTGATATATGCGCTCCAACGGAAGTGCGTACCGACGCCAGCGGCCATGGCATCGGAGCCATTTTGGCACAACGACAGCATGGCTGCGAGCGCGTTATTGCATACGCTAGCCGTCTTTTATCGCCAGCAGAGCGAAATTACTCCATCACAGAACGCGAATGCCTCGCACTCGTCTGGGCAGTGGCTAAATTTCGGCCTTATTTGTATGGACGCCCGTTCACGGTTGTCACTTATCACCACGCCTTATGCTGGTTATCGTCCTTAAAAGATCCTAGTGGACGTCTCGGCCGGTGGGCTCTACGGCTACAGGAATATTCCTACACGGTTGTCTAAAAATCAGGTCGCCACCATGAGGATGCTGATTGCTTGTCGCGTCATCCAGTAGACCCAGCAGACCTTTCTGAGAGCGATGAGTCTACTTGCGTTTTGGCACTTTCCGCGTTTAGCATCATCGGAGATCAGCAACGCCGTGATCCTCACCTCAGAGATATAATCCTTCGGCTCAGTGGTCCCACAACTCCTCCTTCTCTCCGTATGTTCCTGCTCCAAGATGGCGTCTTATATCGCTGCAGCATGCATCCTGACGGACCTGAGCTGCTGTTGGTCATACCACAACATATGCGTCAGACTGTCCTTGCACAGTTGCATGATATTCCGACAGCTGGTCACCTGGGAGTTTCAAGAACTTATGACCGCGTTCGACGTCGCTTCTTTTGGCCCGGTATTTACCGATCCGTCTGCCGTTACGTCGCCTCATGCAAATCCTGTCAACACCGCAAAAAACCAGCTACCCTTAAAGCGGGACGCCTTCAACCCATTCAGATCCCATCCGAACCATTTTATAGGGTAGGTGTTGACTTACTAGGACCGTTTCCTTTATAGGCGAGCGGAAACAAGTGGATAGCAGTCGCCACGGATTACACCACTCGGTATGCAATCACACGGGCCCTTCCTACCAGTTGTGCGACCGACGTCGCTGACTTTCTTCTAGAAGACGTCATATTACACCACGGCGCTCCTCGGCAACTGCTTACCGATCGGGGTCGCTACTTTTTATCACAAGTTATCCAAGACATATTGCACTCTTGCGCTACAAAGCACAAGTTCACAACGGCGTATCATCCTCAAACCAACGGGCTCACAGAGCGGCTAAATAGAACCATCATGGACATGCTCGCCATGTACGTTTCTTCCGACCATCGTGACTGGGACTTCGCCCTTCCATTTGTAACTTTTGCATATAATACGTCTCGGCATGACACTGCAGGTTTCTCGCCATTTTTCCTCCTGTATGGACAAGAACCTACGTTGCCTTTCGACACGCTCCTTCCTGCCGTTGGCCACACGTCTGAATATGCCCGCGATGTGATTTCTAGAGCTCTAGAGGCACGTGAGATTGCTCGCCGGCGTCTGAGCGATTCGCAGGAACGACAACGACAGGTCTACAACGCGTGCCATCGTGATGTCCACTTCAGTCAAGGTGACACAGTCCTTCTCTGGACGCCGTCGCGGCGAGTTGGCCTGTGCGAAAAGCTGACTTCACCGTACTCGGGTCCGTACCGTGTGGTGCGCCAAGTCACCGACGTGACATATGAAATTGAACCTCTTAACGCCACCAGCGCGCGATCGTGTTCTGACGTTGTTCACGTCACTCGGCTGAAACGATTTTACTCAGACCAACCAAGCACCGAGACGGTGCCTTCGCCGCCGGGGGTGATGCTACGGGGCGCCACAAATGAACATTCTAGAAAAGAGGACGATGTTTAGCGCGAGCTCGTGCAGACCGGGCTCCATATTGTATGCCTGCCTGTTTACCAAAAGTAAAGGCATTTTTCAGACGCTTTCTCCCCGTAACAATATCAAAAGTCACAGTACAACTTTAACGTCAACCAAGGCTGCGAGGAAGTGAGCCCGAAAAATAACACGTGCGAAATCGCGTTGCCAACGTGCGGTACAACTTACAAAATAAATTACATATTGCCTATCGCAAGCATGCTTTGATGCGTGCACTAAAGTAAAAAAAAACAAATTGAGTAAAAGCTATCGCTGCGTCAAGGCTGCTTGACATATGGAGCCTAGCATAAAAATAATCCCATAGGCGTGCAGTCACAAACATCGACAGTAGGAAATTCGGTCAACAAAATAAGAAAAACCGAAATGTAATTATGAATGTACAAAAACATGCTGCGTAGCTGCTTATACCTCTTTCACGTTGTAACCGGAGCCGTCATTGACTTGTCAAACGCACTTCACGGGAACGAGGACTACGCCATCTACGCTTAACATCAACGATTCAATGGTGCGATGAGAGGCTGTTCTCCCAAATGGCCACTGTACCTGTCGTTTACTGTATTTCACTGCGATTACTTTAAATTTACTCTTCACAAGCATATGCATGTAGAGCGGGTAGGGGGGGGGGTAGTCTCATGACTTGGATATACATGTTCACAATCTGCTCAAACTACCACCGATAGTCACTTCACAAAGAAGAGCTGATGACTGTGTCCCCCCTCCCTGATCTGGTCTGCGTGAACTACTCCTGAAAAAAATTTCTGGCTAAATTTCATTCAATGAATTTCTTTAATTACTAAAAGCAGCTCACAAAGAATTGAATATTTAAACGCCAAGCAATTCTTAGGAGAACCATAGGCAGTCTGAGCGTTTCTATATATTTATCTACATACTTTGTCAACTACGTCTTGGTGCTCTGGTACTGCCTTATCATTTTGTTATAGACCAAAATCGGCATAGGGGGGGTACAAGGGTATGGAAAGATTTGTCTGGTCCCGACATAAAGAACGTGAAAATAATTACGCGTACGTCATTAAACTCTTTTCTTTCAGTCATGTGTGCCCCATACCCGTATAACACGGGCTGCGGTCAGCGCCTCGAAGTTGGTATCTACCTAGAAGCAGTGACAACAAACGCGAGGACCTTTAAAAAATCTGGCATTGGCAGCCTTGGCCCGACGACTGCAAATAATTACAATCAATATCCCAGCAGGAATTGAACCCAAGAATTTTGTGTGGCAGTCGCGTATTCTACCACAGAAACCCGCAAGGTCTTGAATCTGCTTCGGAAAAGGTACTGTGCAGACATCAAGTCGGGGCAGAATGATCAAGCTATATAAACTTACAAGACAAGGAACTTTGCATATGTCATTGCATAAATACGCTCGTCATGTTAAGTCAACATCAATGTGGCTTCAGTGTCAGCTTCGCTCTCAAAACAGTCTTGTAAACATTATGAACGCACTCATATCACTTGGCAAGGTATACTCAAGCATTTTTGGGCATCGGTGGAATGCGCTGATGAATGATACATACATCATCGCACCATATCGCGCACTTCGTTTCCATAATATTTACGTCAGTGCCCTAACGTGAGTGCTGAGGTTGCGTCAGGTAATAAATTTCCCTTTAAACGCCACTACTGGTAGTCGACCACTGGTCCACTTCTACCACAGTGACAAGAACACGTCGATGCACCCCGTAAAACCTGCGCGGAAGAAAACAGATGTGGCATAGATGAGTACTCGCCGACAACTTCGCATGAAATCGATTCCCACAGCTCATGGAATTTTAACGCGAAACAAATATGTGTGCCGGTGTTCACTAAGACTTCAGTGAAGTATTTACGTCTTGGAAACAAAGTTGAAAAAATGCACGTAACCACATGTCAAAGAAAAAAAGACCCGTCAAATGAATGAGTTCTCAGTCCGTCGCCAAAGTAGTAGATAACACGCTATCTACTGCGTAACGGCCACAGATTCTAACTGTGCGCAAACGCGCCTTATATATCTCACACACAAGAGGACGGGAACGGGGTAGTGTCGTCCGCTTGAGCGGTAAAGTAGCTCATCGTTACAGTGGCCTCAGCGATTAGCACATGCAACGCGCACTGTCACGCGTGTGTCTCATTCGGCGCATTTTGAATACAAGTGTGATTTTGTAAATACATTAATGCACCGCCGGGTGGTGGCCTTTGGTCGGTGTCTTGCTCGTCAGGATGATGCCACAGATTCCTGCCTTTGGGGTTTGTCTCAGTATATCCCTAGAGTTCATGAGCAGCGTTGAATCCCCTAATATTGCCACAGAGATTGCTCCTACGAATCATTTTACGAAGAGAACCAATGGAACGCTATCTAAGCGTCTACAGTTCCTCGCAACCAACGGGATGCTATGTAGGCGTCTACAGTGCCTCGCGACCAATGAGACGCTATGTGGGCGTCTACAGTGGTTCGCAACCAACGAGACGCTATGTGGACGTCTACAGTGCCTCGCGCGTGCGCATGCATCTAGGCGCAGAAGAGTGCATGCCTCTGGTGCACGAGCATGAGCCTGGAAGACTGACCTAGTTCTTGTTCAGAAAGGGACACGTAGGCGGAACGCTTTTAGCAGACTCTCCTTGATGGCACAGCTACTTTTCTGGGCACAAGTTCGCCCTCAATAAATCATTGTGTGTGTGTTCCCCCTCTTGTATTACGTGACAATATGATTAGAGGCCTAGCTTCCGCGAGTTTCGTAGCTTTCTCGAAAATTATCTTGAACTGTTGCTTGTAGTGCTTCGGGTTACTGTAAACGTTGAGGACAAATAAGCTGTTGCATTTTTGATTTTTGTCTGAGACCGGCACGAATACCTCCACCATGAGATACTCTAAGTTCTTGTCCCGAATGCGCAGATTGTGAGAGATGTGTGTCAGCTGCTTATTTACAAACACACATAAGCCTCTACCATAGCTTTCGCACTCTATAGCGCTATACCCAGTAAGCGTGACGTATCCGTACCCACTTTCTTGGAGTGCTAATATATCAGGCTTAAATTGTAGTGATATTTCTGGAGTTAGAGATATTTCTGGAGATAATTAGAGAAATTAGAGATATTTCTGGAGTGTGGCGCGTTTGTTGTTGTACCCCCCGCAATTCTATTGCCACACTCGAAATTCTCTTTTAGTGTGGGCCATATTGGATATTCGTATCCCCTGCCTGGGGAATCATGGGGGCTGTGAGGAACGATGGTCCACACTGCGCTCTGTCGTTGTCGGACATGATCATCATTTCAGGAGTTTTCGCTCTTTCGCTAAATGCCTTAAGCCCTTCTCTAGTGTCATTTAATGTACTCTGCATTTGTACCACAGTCATCGTCAACTGTGAGACGCTGTCCATGATCATTTTCATTTTATTTTCAAATGAGGCTAGTGTTTGTTTCATTTCCTCAATGTGCGTTTCAGTATTCTTGAGCTTACTTTCGATGGCTCTGCGCTTGGCCGACATGGCCCCATCACCCACAGGTGTGGGAACTGGCGTATCCTTTAACGTGTTTTTGTTCTCGGCCTGCTTGGTTTCACTTAAAAGCTTTTTTAATTGCTGATAATTCTGTAAGCATAATTTTTTTCATTTCCCTTAGTTCTTCATTTTCTATCTTGAGCCTCTCTATTTCTCTACTTTGCTCTGGGGGTGGGTCGGAATGCATGAAACCGGTTCGGTTCGCGCACCATCGGCCCAGGCAAGTCGTCTGTTGTCGGAAGATTGTCCTCTCGTAGTTGCCGTCTTGTCCATCATTGCCAATCCCTTGACTTTGTCGGCCCACGTGGAACCAGTGCCTCCTCCGTATTCCGGGTTGATCAATGGACTCCCATCCCCAGACTTCACCGCGGATTTGGACCTGGATGCACTTTTTCTGGATCTAGATACACTCCTTCATCTGGATTGGGAGCAATTTCGAGAGCTAGACCTGCCGCGAGATGCTGCTGTTGGCTTCGAGTCGTCCATTAAAGCTGATGCCATGGAGTGCAGCTCGAATGAGTGCAGGTTCAACGGATTGTCGACTTGTTCCTTTTCAGCATCGAGTTTCCTAAAATTAACTGGAGGGCACTCTGGCGCTGCGATCGTTCAGCGACCACGGGAATGATGGGTAGTACACACATTTGCCTAGTCTTCGTACTTGCGGGCGGCGAATCGTACTTGCGGCTTCGTTTATTGCTGTGTTTCGGTTTTGTTTTGAAAGAAAGATTGAACCCTTTTGAACTTCGTGAGCTGATTTGAAAAGTAAGTCTAAAAAATAAAATGGTGAAGCGCAACCACTGAACATTTGCAATACTTGTTTCGTAAGAAAACAGCTCCAAGCCACACGAACACACGCGGAGCCGAAAGCAGGCCAGAAGTACGAATATTAGACAAATGTGTGTACTACCCATCATTCCCATGCTCGCTGAAGTGTCGTGCGTTGCAGCTCCCATAGACACTTGCGCCAGGGTTCACTCTAGTAAGTATTGTAGGAAACTCTATGCTTTGCAGCGTTGTCTGTCATTGCTCTTTCACCTCTTCTTCTGACAACGTATGGAATGGTGTAACGCTGTCTGCACATCTTGTCCGCCGTGGGGTGTGTACCACCGCAATGTTCACAACTGGGTTGACATCTGTGTTCTTTAATCACGTTTATTTCTCCACAACCTCTACACATGGTCTCTTCCGGGGTGGGGCACACATCAGCTCTGTGACCCAGCCGGCCACAAGCATAACATATATCGATCTTTTTCTTGTAGGGCGAACACTTCACCAGGATCGTACCATACCAGACAAAATTGGGAACCGTGTAACCGTCGAAGGCGATGATCACCGTGCCGGTATTCTCAATTCTTTAGCCGCGAGAGCCAAGGGGTTTCTTGGGTTGACAATATTTCTCTCGAGCTCCGCCGGCCCGTCGGCGACGTCGATATTTGTTACCACTCCTTTGCACGTATCGTCTGGTGCAGACACATAGGCGTTGATCTCATAATTGCAACCGCCCAGGTCTATTGATATGATTCTCACGTACCTCTCAGCATTTTCCCGCTCCGGTGTACTCGCCACCATTATGTTCTGGCTTACTTTCGGGCAGATGTCTGACGCCGTCTGATCCAAGCCTAACCCTGCAGCTTCTCTGATGGCTTTGCTTACCTTGGTGGAACCCATCTTGCTAATATTGATGCCGCCACGTGGTTGTAGGATGATCTTGAAGTGATCTTTAGGCATGTAGGGCATGCGGGACGCCCTGGTGACTGTTCTTGACCTGATTGCTGTTCTCGAATGTTCTAGACGACGCGTCCGTGTCCCCAGCTCCGGCTGAGTCCCCGCTAGCAGCGGATTCGGTCGACATTTGCTTGGAAACTGCTGTTTTCACCCGTACTCTTCGGTACCCTCATCGGAAGATATGCTCCCCCCATCCATCATTACTTGCATGTCGAACGCGAGGCCACTCGCCCCCGACAAACGCCACTTGGCGCGCGTCCATGTGGCGTCGACCCGACTCGGCGTAGGCCTACCTCAAGCACGGCGTCGTCGGCACAAAAAGTATCGTAAAATTGCCTATGCAAGCAGCTGTGGTATGAATTTTGTGAAACGATCGATGGACAGATCAGGAACGGCAAAGCATGGAAACTCATTAAGCACCTCCTAGGCGAGCAAGGCACCAGGTCCAACCAGAGACATTGCCTTGCTCGGGCCATACACACAGCCCTTAAAAATCAAGACATTGAAACAGTTACTAAACAACTCGTAGAGAAATACCTACCAGTCGCTAAGGAGCCAGAACGATTTCCACGATCATAATACCGGGGAGCCCCTCAGCCGGATCTGGATTGACCCTTCAATTTATCTGAAATCAGAAGGGCGTTGAGTGAGTTAAACAGAAAGTCTGCCCTTGGCCCAGATGGCGTCACCAACAAGTCACTCAGGAATCTCGACGAGCCCTCTATTGAAGCACTGACTGATTTTGATAACGAAGCATGGAATTCGGGTGAAGTTCCAGATGATTGGAAACTTTCTCAAGGCATACTAATACCGAAACCGGGTAAACCTCCAAGTCTGGAGAACTTGCGACCTATATCGCTAACATCATGTGTAGGAAAAGTTGCTGAGCATGCAATCCTCAACAGGCTTAAAGATTTCTTGGAGGACAACGATATATAAACCTACAATATGTTAGGCTTGAGATCCTCACTATCTACTCAGGATGCTATGAAACCGGTTAAACACATTCTAGAAGGATACTCTAGAGATACCAAAGCCATCCTCGGACTAGACATGGAGAAAGCATTCGACAACATTAGGCACAAATACATCCTTCAAACTATAAGGAAATTGGACTTGGATCGAAAATGTATAATTACATAAAATCTTTCTTAGGGGCACGTACGGCGAGGTTAAGGGTAGGAGACACCAACTCAGACGTAGTTCAACTCGGTGATCCTGGAACCCCTCAAGGCTCGGTGATCTCTCCCGTCCTCTTCAACCTGTACATGATCGGCCTGTCCAGGAAACTGAGCAATATCAGCAACATTCACCACACCATCTATGTTGATGACCTTACCATATGGTGTGCTGGTGGTAATGAAGGACATGTACAAGATGCACTCACAGAAGCGGTGCAGAGAGTTGAGGAATACTTGAGGCCCACTGGTCTCAGGTGCTCCCCACAGAAATCGGAGTTATTACTTTACAGAAAAGCGAAAGGAGGAGACCTAAGAGCTGGAAGCCGCTATCCGAAAGTGACGTACATATATTGACCGAAAACGGGGTAAATGTACCCAGAGTCGACACGATGAGGGTACTGGGCTTTTTTATAGAATCAAATGGCAGGAATGACATGGCGCTCCAGAAAATTATCTTCAAGACAGAGAATGTATACCAGATGATCAGACGACTTGCAGGGAGACAAAAAGGCATGAAAGAGGACAATCTTATGAAGTTGATCAACCCTTTCGTGCTGTGTCATATTTCATATGTGGCTTCTATGTATACCTGGACACAAACCCACTTAAAGCAGCTTGACGCGGTGATCAAGAACGTCATCAAGAGTGCACTGGGTCTCAGGTTTCGCACCAGCACTCAAAAATTGCTCAAGTTAGGGGTACACAACATGACTAGAAAAATTGCAAAGGCTCAAGAAAGGTTACAAATAGCAAGACTCTACAACTTGCACGGGGAGATCGATCCTCAATAGAATTATGATCAACCCTGTCATCGACCAGGAGACGTAGACCAAGATATCACATGACTTTGCTGAGAGCATCATCGTTGTCCCGTTGCCAAGAAATATGCACCAAACCTTCAACGTCGCCAGAAGGGTAGCCCGGGCTAAGACTTAATTGAAAAAGTTGGATAAAGGAGGCATGGGGGCTTGCTTTGTTGACTCAGCCTCAAATAAATAGCAAAATAAGTTCGCCGCGGTAGTAGTTGACCACCAGGGCAGGTGTACCAACTGCGCCGTGGTTTACACTTCCAAACCGGACGTCGCTGAACAAATTGCTATCGCGTTAGCCCTGACAGATGAACGATACACCGAGATATACAGTGACTCAAAACCAGCCATCAGAGCCTTCAGCAGCGGCAGGATCACACCACAAGCAGTTCGAAATATTAATAGTAAACAGGCCATTGATACACATTACATATATTGGTTCCCAGCGCACCTTGGATCACTCGATGACATTCCCATGAATCCAAATTAATCGGCCAACAGCATTGCCCGCGAACTTACGGACCAGGACGCTTTTTTTACACATGGCTTTGATTCTGCTGGATTGGAAAGTCTACAACGGGATACGTCCCATGACATATAATGAAATTACTGAACATTACTACCTGAGGAAGAGAGAGTTTGCACCGCCTCACAGTAGACTAAACAGAGCACAAGCGGTCACACTTAGGCAATTACAGACACAGTCTCATTACTCACCAGCACAGGTAAAAGAATGGTACGATATAAAAGATATGGATGTTGTTTGCAAGGCATGTAAGAAAGAAGTATGCACGGTTGAGCATATGCTCTGGGAATGTGGGTCGCTTGGTCGTGGCATTTCCCGGGAACGGTTTACAGGAATGATAAAGTCTCACGACCATATCCCCCAAGTCCTGGCTGTGCAGTAATTCCATGACAGGGCTAGGATGCTTGAACTCCCAGTCCCAACGTGGGATTAGCCAGGTAAGTGGCTACATCCTGTACAGGACGTATAAATAAAGTCATTTCCATCCATCCATCCGGTTGGTATCGCTCATGGTGTCCATCGAAACCAAAATTTGTACTAAGACACGCACCTGCCGCACGGCGCAAGCACATTGTTTACAATGATCGTATTTACATTAACCATGTTTCTTAAGGGTCCCCTTTTACCTGCATAAATACTCCAAAACAAACGGTGTAATTTATATTTTTCTTTGAAAAAAAATAGTGGGTGATTATAATGTTAAACTATACCTCTTTGCTTCCTTTCGAAATAGTCCTTAGCTGTATATGATTGGTTAAAGCATTCCGGTTCATGCACACAGTACCAGCTTGCTGCGTGAGGCAACAAACGACGCGATAATGATCCGTTGCATAGTGACCACTTATGCTCAATCACGTAAAAATTAAGAGAATGAACTATTTTCAATGTTGCATATTGTTTGCCATTGGTTCTCCGGCATTTACAATTTTCTCTGTGCCATAAAATTGCTTGCTTGTTACATAAAGTCACAAACCTGTGAAATGTCGTGATGTTTGTTACAGTCCATGCAGAATAAACTGAATTCGCGTGCTGAACAATACCTAACACTTTTTGGAAAAGCAGAGGGCATCTCCTTCGAAATCTAATTCTAGTAGGCCAGCCGCCGGTCACATTAGCAGCGGCTATGCTTAAAGCAGCTGGCGAGATGGATTCATATGAGTGTAATACGTTTACTTGCAGCATAGGGGCGTTTAGAAGTTGATTGATTGATATATTGGGTTTAACGTCCCAAAACCACTATATAATTATGAGAGACGTCGTAGTGGAGGGCTCCGGAGATTTCGACCACCTGGGGTTCCTTAACGTGCACCCAAATCTGAGCACATGGGCCTACAACATTTCCGCCTCCATCAAAAATGCAGCCGCCGCTGCCGGGATTTGATCCCGCGACCTGCGGGTCAGCAGCCGAGTACCTTAGCCACTAGACCAACGCGGTGGGGCCGTTTAGAAGTTTGTGCGCATATGCATCTCTGAGCTCATCGTTGCTGAGAGAAACAGGAAGAAAGAACTAAGCAGCACTGCACTTGCGTGCTTCTTTGCTCTCCAAGTTGTATTTTGTTTTGGAAAAGACAACTCAAGTTGAATGAAAACCAACTAGGCCGACTCTTCTTAATTAAGCCTCCATAGTGCTAAAAGCCATGGTCTTTCACCTTCTCCTTCGTCTGGCGGCTCAGGTTTCGTTGCAAGTTTAAACGCTCAGCTTGCCGCTGTTCTCGAGTTCACTACTCTTTTCATCGCCACTTTTCAAGCTGTCGCCATCGCTCCAAGTTACCATAAGCAAGGCTAATCAGGTTTATTATAGACTAAAGTGGAAACATTTTTTGTGCTTCTGGGAAACACTAAAACATTAGAAAACGGTTCGTCACAATTATCTGCTCATAGCAGATTCGACAAAGCAGGTTAGATGAAAGAAAATGATTTTCCTGAAGCAGCGGACGCTTTGACCGGTCCATAGAAAATTTACTCGTTCCCATCTGTAACTTTATCGGCCAGTCACAGCAAAACAAAAGCATGAACATGTGATGTAATGCTATGGGCCCCTCTTCAGCGCTAGCATGATCTGTTATGCTACAGCACGAGGCGTGCAAGGCCGTTCCATGCGCTAGCCGCACAGCCGCAACGCACGTGCCGGGACAGCTGCCGCTCCCAAGCGGGAGCCAAGTGAGCAAATCGGTGACGCTCTTTCACCCTGTGCTTGGGTAGGGTAGCTAGAATGGGAAGGTGTTATGACCTCGGCATTTTCTGCTTGCCAGAGAGCATAACTGCCAAAATGGCGGGTGCGCGGCGCTTTCTGCTTGCCAGAGAGCATAACCGCCGAGATGGCGGGCGCGCGGCGCCGCGCGCCCGCAATCTCGGAGGTTATGCAGAGAGGGTCTTCCGGCTCGCTGATGCCGCTAGGGCTGCTGATGGCAGCGGCGCATGTAGAGAATGGCGCACTTCACAGGCTTTTCGTAGGGTGCGCTGTTATTTTCTTCACAGATGGTCGTTGCTTTACAAGTACTTCGTCAATCGGTGCTCACGCTGGGTTTCTCTGAAATGCCTGAAGATGTCAACGACAAAAAGAAGACCCAGCGTTGACGCACAGTGCCTGGTTGCAAAATTTGACGCTTATGCTCAGCCGTAGCTCTTCTATCTATAATAAACGCTGCGTGACATGGAATAAGTCGAGAAAGCCAATGAAGGGCTTCATCCGATTCACTAGAAGAGTATGTCGCTCATAAATCGTGCGCAGATGAGTCACCCTGTAAATTATATGATAAGCTATGTTGCGAGAAATCTTGTACTTTGTGATACTTGTGATGAGTGCGAGAACGCCTGTCTTGTTTCTAGTGTTGGCGGTAACGCGCTGCATGTACCACCGTAGCTGGTATAGCACGTTACTCTTAGGGGCGAAGCCCCTTAAGCCGTAGGTCGTGCGCCCGCGATGTATGTAGTAGGAGTAGTCGTCGTCGTAGTAGTAGCAGTTAGCCACCTCCACGGCCGGACTGGAGGAGCGGCACGCGCGCACTCTTTTCAATAGAAGAGGAAACTCGCGCGCGTTAGTCATAAATAAAGAGATAGTTTTTTCTTATAAGATGACCTACAGAAACTACTATCGGTGACCTAACTTCTAATAACCTTGAATTTGATGCTTACTAAAAAACTAGTAACTGAAGGACGTACTTTGAGCTCTATCTGACCAAAAAATGTTGCCACGTTAAACTTGCTGGGCGTCACTTCCTTTGTTTGAGCAAGGTTTAGCGTGGGTTGGGACGCAGTGCCATGGATTAGCGGTGGTGTAAGGTTGGAGCTAGACACGAAGCGCAGGCCGTAAGAGAGTGCGCGTGTGCCGCTTCTCTAGACCGGCCATGTCACCTCTCGTTTAATTTTTGGAATATTCGCTGAATGGCGGTACATTTATATGATGAATATATGATGAAAAGATACGAGATGGCAGTACTTGGAGTTTTCACTATATGGACGGACGGATGAACAGATGGATGCACGGACGCATGGATAGACAGACGGACGGTTGGACGGCCACACGGAAGCATGCACGAGCTGGCGGACGAATGCAGCGACGGACGCACGGATGGACGAACGGGCGGGTGCAGGAACGGACGCACGGACGGGCGCACAGACAGATGCACGGAAGCGCGGACGGACTAACGGATGCTTCGCCCCACTCATCATCATGCACTCTGTGGATATGGTGTGATTTCTGTCGGTAATTCAGTAATTCATGTACTCGTTATCATGTATACATGTAGCCGAACCAAAATCGCGAGTTGCACGAGTTGGTTGGTGTTCATCGTGGAATATTTTACAGCACAACGAAGAAATAGAGCTGTCGCATGAATTCTGCCAGTTCGAGTCGTTAGCAAGTCGTCCCTAAAACGTAGCTCCGTTTATGAGTCCTTGTTTCAAAATAAAATTTGCTTTTGCTGTTTACAGGTCACGGAGCAGTTGTGAAATAGCTGGGGATGCGAGGCTCACTTTGAACGCCTTCGCATATAAACATTCGCGATTTCCTCGGGACCTGAGTATGTTAAAGGGGCAAAAATTATTTACGCTGCAATTATCTTTTTTTTCGAGAGCTAAATAGTTTAGGGATTTCTTTATTCGTTCATCGGCTGCGGTTATGTCTTGTCCACTAAAATCTGCAAGCTGCAACATCACTGAAAATTTGTTGAGTGATCAGTAATAATTTATTTTAGGAAAGAGTTCATGAGAAAACTTCTGCTTCCTATGCCAATGAGAAATGAATTTAACATGTACCACGACGTTATAATCTATCACATGCAACTCTCACATACATATTAGGCTACTATTTTATACGACCGGCATATCTTGGGAAAGTTTCCTACTTACACAAGTTTTTCACCTAAAGCAGTTGTTTTGGTGAGAGGCTTTATTTCTTTTCTTTCAATGAGAGGAGGAAGGAATTGAATTCTCGAGAGATTGACAAGAAACGGACCTAGTCACAAGCTGACAAAGCGGCAGTATGACAGATATTCATACACGAAGAATACAAGATAAACTCTAAAGTACAACAAGATCTCAAGTAATACAAAAATTATGCAACAAAGAGCGAAGGAATACATATGTATATTCATAACGTGGCATAAACAGGAACAGCAACAATCAATAGGAAAAGTGACCAAAATTTTGGGAGACGTAATATTCGGGAAAATCAGCTGGGCGAAGCGTCTAATGTAACGATTTCGATTAGACGAAGGGTCAAAATTTTCTTGGTTTAAGACGTTTAGTAGAGAAGGTACCCTGCAAGACAATGGTTGTTCGTCATAAACAGTTTTAGGTGTAGGTAAAATACATATTTCGTTGTGCCTTGTGAGATGAACACTAGGGCTTATGTTTAGCTTAGCAAGATTAATTATGGTACCATGCTTAACGAATGCTTCATAACATGTGAAATATAAATGCGAGATTTATTAAAATGCCATTCTGGCTTCCGCAGCGAGGGCGCATTGATTCACACTTGTTATTATGGAGTATAATCGAAGATGGGTTATTTTTACTTCAGTAAGGGTAACCCGTTACTTTTTTTTCTTTTGAAGGCAACATTGGCTAGTAACACGATTATTTTGGTTAGCGTTATGAGCAACCTTTTTGGTTACTTTTTTTAGGTAACACATACAATACTGCTTGTTTCTAAAGTAAATGCGCCAAGAAAGCTACCAGCCCAGGCAGCAGTGGTATCACGGCAAGGTTTTATACCTCGAATTTCCTTCGTGCAGTATTATTTCTTCACTCAGTCCCGCATCTTTTTGAAAGGCTTGAACCAGACGTAGTATGAAAAGAAATGGTGAATTGTAAAGCTATGAGTGTTGCGAACACGTGAAATGCATGAAAAGGAAGTGTTTTTGTAAAAAAAAAAACTGTTCGCATGTCTGCTGCTGGGGGCATGATTATTGTGCTCTTTATGCGTGGCTCATACACGTTAATGAGTAACTATCCGCCGCTAAAACTGTTACAATCGAAGATCAATAATTGAACGATAAGGGAATACTCAATTGTGCCTTGCAAAAGATATTACGCGTACGGAACAGCAAAACTGAGTTGTGGTACCGAAGTTTCTGTTCGTGGTTGAATGATTTTACAATATCCAAATTATTAAGAAGCCTTCCAGTGAGTTACGTCTCTTAGCGTGCATGCAGTTCCGTCGTGAATAACCGCACTACCAATAAGTCCATAAAAGTTGGCGTCGAGTCTCACTCGTAGGCCTTTCCGAGAATGGTTTTCAGAGATGAGACTTTAAAGTGTTTAGGTGTCATGTACTGCCTTTCACTAACCCAATCAAAACAATTTTACCGAAGACGGGTGACTGCTACCTAGCCTGGATGCGATTTTTGTGGAGAGCAGCGCGCGCTCACTCGTATGTCGCCTTCGCAAGTCTACTCGCATGGATGGATGGATGGATGGATGGATGGATGGATGGATGGATGGATGGATGGATGGACGGATGGACGGATGGACGGACGGACGGACGGACGGACGGACGGATGGATGGATGGATGGATGGATGGATCCGGCTGTGCCCTTTAGATCGGGTGGTGGCTTACGCCACCTCGCCATAAAGTTAAGTACTATCAATATGTGTTGAAAGATTAAATTTCACTCGCGATTTGATTGTAGCCACCAATAAGCCTGGTTATTTCTACCAGTTTAAAGTGTATTTTCCCTTTACTGTTCCTAAACTCCAATGCTTTGAAAAATTCTGCGTCATTATCTTAGACTATAGGGTGGAGCCCTTTACGAAACATTATCAACTGTTAAGCCGTTTCCTCCTCCTCTCCACATGCACTGCTTAACGTGTATGTGCCTACTTATTTGGCTCGGTACGTCTTGGTCTGCAATATTCCCGTTATGGCCTCGAACAGCAGCGAAAAACACCGAGAATTATCGCAGATCTTCTCTTTTGCAACTTCCTGCTTGAAAGGTCGGTAGATCTCCAGTGATGATTTCGTAAGCATTCCAATCTTCCACATGTCCCTCTCAGTTTCCTTCACCTTCTTATTACCCGATGTTTTCTTTTGGTTTGGTATTCTGCTGTATTCTAAATACCTATTTGACCATTTTTAGTTAGCTTTTTTCCATTTAGTGTGAATATTCTTCATGTACAAGTAGCTGAAAACTTTCCTAGCCCAACGCCCCTCTCCTAATTTTATCAATCGCTCCTCAAATCTTATCTTGCTGCTAGCTTCCCTGCACTCAAGCGATGTCTATCCCATGTCACCCTGTAACCCCTGATATGGGATAGTCTCGTGTGCTCCCAAAGCCGGTCTACCTACGTCACGTTGTTCAATTTACAATATTGCTTGAACCTCTGATTTTATGCACAAGACAACATTGCGGAGCGTCAAACCCGCGACTATGACACCTTTTGAAATCCCTCTCACAATGCCATACCTATTGTAGTTACACAGTGCCCTATTTTTTCCTGTTCTCCTTTCAGCTTTAGTCAGTATGTATCTTTCGTGCTCCCATTGGTACTCAGCCCCGTTTTTTATCCATGTGCCCAAATATTTGTATTTAAACACAATTTCTAGTGTGACGTTTTGTATCTTATGCTCACTATGTATACCTTTGTTATAATATAAAAATCATGATGACCGATTTTGCCCTGCTGAACTTCAAATTTGACCTATCTCCCTAATTACCACAGATGTATATCATTCTATGCAGATCTTCCTAGTTGTCGGCTTTTAATATCATGTCATCTGCAAACATCAATGATGGTAATGACTGTTCAGTGTGTTTTCCTGGCTTGGCAAAAGAGAGGCCGAAGCCGAGTCGACCCCCCTCTAATTTGCTTCTACTCCCTGTAGATACAGCATAAATGACAAAAGTGACAAAAAACATCCGCGTCGAAGCCCATGTTCTATCTCTGTATGTTCAGATACATGTCCTCATTTTATAACTACCTTGTAACTTTTATAGAAACATTTTAGAAGATGAGTTATTCCATCTTCCACACCTAGTGTGTCAAGTATTCCCCACAAGTCTTCTTGAATGGCGCTATCGTAAGCTCCCTTGATATCTAGAAATGCCAGCCACAGGGACCTGTGTGGTTTTTCCTCTAATTCATTACTCTGCATCAATGAAAGCAAATAGTCCTATAACCTCCTTCGTTTATGGAACCCTTTTTGTAGTTCTCCCAGCACCTCGTCATTCTCCACTTATGTGTGTCGTATTTCTTTTACTATCTCCATCATCAGCCTGTAAACTACTGAGGTCACTTTGATAGGATGGTAGTTGTTTATATCAGCTCTGTCCCCCTTTCCTTTATAGATCATACTCATCCTGCTCAGTTTCCACCCATTGGGACATTACCCGCGCCGGTGCGTTCAGTGCCCCAAGCGGCTTCGGCGCTCTTTGGGGATTGGTTTCGGCGGCTGCTTTTCACACCTCCCCATTCTAGTCACCCTAGCTTGGTTGCGGCATGTGCGTTGTGGCTGGGCGGTTAGTGCATTGAACGGCCCGAAAGCATTGCATAGGCGGCCCGCACCGCAAAGAGCCTACAAGGACAATCGGCACAGAAAAAAAGTTGGAAAATTATATCATAACATTCCCTCATAACAAAATGATTCAGTCATTGCTGTGGTGAAGGAAAACTTCGCCTTAGTTGTTGAATGCTCCAGCGTGCAGCCAACAGCGACTACTCTCAAAAGTGTGGGGGCTCAGCCCCTTTAACTTTTCTCAGTGGGGAGGCTGGCGCCTCTCTAGCTCCCCACCCGGCTAATATGTCTATGACCTTAAGCTTGATATGCTCTATCGAAAAAGCTCGACTGCTCGACTGAACGTCAAAGTCACGAAACGCGCCTCTGTGGCCGCGTGTTTTATTATTTGGTGCGAGTTCGTAAACAATTCGTATTCTTTATGTGTGATGAAGCTCCAGGCGTGCAAGGAATATTTCGCCGAGGCTGACAAGTTCGTACAAATGTCCGAAATTGATGTAATACGCTGCATGACACGATGATTGATACTTGAAACTTAGCGATTGTCTGGATTGATGGAAGCTTGTGCGTCTCATCCAAAGTATACGTCGATGTAATAAACGTGTCTGACACGGAAATATGCGAACCAAATTGGTTCAGTTTGCGAACCCCCTATGACCGGCACAACGTGCGGACAATATTTGCGCGCGACATAAGCGGTACAAACCAAATCGATTAGGGGCGCTATTTTGTAAGAATTCTGGTTTAAAACGGGGCCGGGATAAAACGGAAGGTAAAGGCACAGAACACCTCGATATTACCATTTAGAGAACGGAAACCGTACAGTGGTGATCATTGTAGGGTGAACACGCGAGGGCGTGGCTTACGTCGAGTTACTTTATATGCTAAACTCTATAACGAGGGCACTATCAGCGCCGCGTATACCATCTATCTTTGGAAGCATTGCATATGCGCAGCATTTGCTCCGTGATACACTCTTTGCTCCGCGTGCACGACGTCTCGAACACGCTTGTTCGTCGTCTGCTAGATACATTTTTGTCGGCTAAGCTGACGTGTCCTGCATCTCGATTAAACATCGGTGCGTGAATACGAAAATGACCATGAAACAGTTTACTCTTGAACTGTTTACCACAGAAAACTACCTAGAAAAAAACTAATAAAAAGCAGGATGCATCAGCTTAGCAGGCGATAATGCAGCTAACAGAGGACGAGCGATATGTTTACGCGTGGTGGAAAGAGTATCGCAGCGCACATACGGCGCCTGAAGTATGTTTCCCACAGTGGTTGTTACGCGGCGCTGATAGTGCGATAGCCCACGCGCTCGCGTGTTCACTCCAACTCCACAGTGTGTCCCTAACCATGTAGGAAATATCATGGCTGGGATAGACTGCATCTGTGCGCGCTTCTTTCCTTACGACCTTCTCACCCGTCGTGGAAGCAATGGGTAAGTTTCTGTGTATATGTCGCCACCCGTCGGCGGTAGGAGTGCTGGGACCCTGGCCTTGCCGTTCGGACTGGCATGGCGGATGGACTTGTTTTTTGAGGGCTCCTGATTGTCTGCGCAGACAAGTGTATTTGCGTGGTTCGAGCTTGGTTATATAATAAGGCTGCAGTGTAAACCTTTATAGCATTCATTACATTGTACAGCTTCTTCAGGGGTGGGTTACCAAGTATTTACTTGTTTTTTTGTGTGTGTGTGTGTTGTGTGTGTGTGTGTGTGTGTTTCTCCTGGCACCCCGTGGTGGAGGTGCACTTACACTGATCGTCAATTTTTGTAGTACAGCTTAGACTTTTTGCTTAGGGCAAGGTTCGTCGTGCGCCGTGTTTTGTAATTATGAAGTGCGACAATTCATAAGGACAATTGGTTTCTAAAAGGCATGCTTAAAAACTGTGGAATATTCAGGATTCGGGTTGGGTTTGAAAATGGAGGCTAGTGTGGACGCGAATGCAGAGGAGGCTGACGCCAAGTGTAGGCAATCTGAGATCGAGGAAAAAATGGGAAAAATGATGATTGCCCAGAATTCACTGCTGATGAAAATGGCCGAGCCGGAGGCTGCGTTGGTGACTGAGGAAGAAAAAATAAGGGCTATAAAAGAAAGGATTAGATCAACTGGAGAGGCACTAGCGAAGGTGAGCAAAGGAGTGGCTGATTGAGAGAACGGTAGGGCACCGGCACCCGAAACGGCGGAGAAGGAAGAGGAAACAGGTTCGAAAAAAAAAAACATGTTCATCCGGTCAACGGTCACAAAATCCAGCTTCAGCAAAGTAGTGGTGGGGATGGGAGGGAGCCGCCGTCACAGGTGTAAGTAAACTCCAAGTGCGGGACACTCTACCTGAAAAGTCACAGCACTTCATAATCGCCGGGGACTCGAATTTAAATCGATGCGCAGAAGCTATCAAAGAGAGGGCAAAAGGTGACAAGAGAGTTTCAGTAGGGACGTTCCCAGGACGTGAGCGGGAAGCAGTCATGAGGCAAGCGAGCGCAAAACTCACAACTAAAGCTGATGGACGAAACCCCGGGAATATTGCGGGTGGTTTAAGCGATGTCTTACATGAAGCTTCGGCAGGGTTAGCGACCACAGTGGTGAAAGGTGTTGATGACTTGCGTGCCATTTCCCGTCACGTACAGGTAGTGATATACACGATACCGGAAGTACCGGTTCGTGACAGTAACCTGCAAAGAGCGGTTCTGATGCAGAGATATACGGCAGATGGGTCGAGAGAAAGGCTCTGAGGTGGTGGAAATAAACAGATAGGTGCATAGGTGGGGTGTGTGATGAGTGAAGTGGCCGTGCGTGATCGGGAAGATAGAATTGTGTTTGAAGTGCGCGCCACAGAGACAGTCGAAGAAGACGACGCAGGAAAATCAGGGTAGTGGGGGTGGTGAGAAGAAGGAGTGGGGCAGACGTGGCTGGAAGGAAGAAGCAAGGTTGAAGAACCAGGGCGTGGGAGCAGTGACCCGTCGGGTTGCGGACTCGAGGTCTCAGCGGGCTCCACCCTTGGGCCATACCAGCCGTTCTTGCAGTTCGGGCCTGGCGTGGGCGAAACGCCGCCAGGACGTTTCCGCCAGGCGAGTCCGGCACCTACGACAGCGAGCGCCGGCCAGCGTTCGAGATAGGCATGGCAAACGCCAGGTGTGCTCCAGGTCAACGACCTCCGCAGTGAGCCGCGTTCTTGGCCGCGGCTGTCATTGAACTTACCAGGCTACCCAAGCGTCGGCCGTCCCTTCCCAGCGTTGAGTTTGCCGCCAGGACTTGACCACCGCCTTCCTCTCCGGTGAACTCTTTCCGTATTTATGCTCTTGTGACTCTCACACCAGCATTCCAAGCGTGTTATATTTTTTCCTTACTTGATTTATTATTACACTTTTCATGTCTTTTGTAAATACATTTTTTGTGTGATTGCATAAACGGCCTCGTTACTGCCCGATGACGATTGGGTCATCGCAGGTTTTTGTACAGAAACACGAGCGTCTCGTCTAGAGCTTTGTCTCTCTATAACAGCTCGTTACAGGGTGATTTTCAACGAGACAGAATTCATTTTGATGAGCGGCTAGATCATGAATTGGGTTGACGACTTGCAGGACGTGCAGTCGCTTTTTTTATGAGGATATGCGGGCCCCTCGGCGTCTAGGATGGCTATAGTAACAAGGAAAACAACCAGGGGGACTCCTTGACTGGCGTATAGGCGGATACGATTCTAAAGTGGCACCAATATCTAAGGTACGTAGAGTGCTGGGGAGAAATCGACGTAGGCACGAGGGCCTAGCCACTCCGGACGTAGGGTATATTAACGTGCAGGGTGGCAAGAATAGGCTAAAGTGGGGAGGGATGGAACAGCTAAGGTAGGTGAAGCTGATGGCATATTGGTTTGTAGGAACACATCCTAGGGACATGGAACAACCACCTAGCAATCCAGACTACACATGGGAATATTGTAATTGAACAGAACGTTGCAGAAAGGGGGGGGGGGTATTGGGGTCTTCATCCATAAAATTACAGACTGGCAAATGGTCAAGCAGGAGTGCACGGAACATTTATGGCTAAAAGAAAAAGTGACAGGGCAGATGATGCTCCTGGATTTGTATATTTGTGGACAGGGGAAAAATTCAGAGAGGAAAATCAAGAAATGGTGCAGTGCATAGAAAATGGCATTGATGAACTCGGAGAAGCTGCAACAAAATTATATTAGGAGCTATGAATGCACATATACAAGATATGGATGGATTTACTGACCCAACAGGCAGATACTAATGAATACGCGTGAAAGGCACGATTGAATAATTTGCAACAGTACTGAGAAATGCAAAGGACAGATAACATAGGAGGTAAAAAAGCTGCAGTCAACGACAGATTACGCAACGACGTTACTTAGGATGTATGATCGGCTAAGAATGGTGAACATAGATGAATATGAGCTCAGAAGCTTAGGTAGTGATCACTGATCACAAACGTATCAAGCTGAGTTTTGGAAGAGAAATGAAAATAGAAAGGAGGCATTATGAGCAACCATATGGTAATACTTATTCAGAAATTAGGCAAATAGAAATAGCAACTACAGAGATTGTGAAAACAATCACCAAGGATACTAAAACGGAGCGGAAGTACACAAATCAAACTCGATTGTTTGAGTTAGAGCTTGCTAAGGTACGGGTCAAATCAACCGGGAGAGTGAGAAACAAACCGAAGAGCTGGTGGGATGAGGAAGTTGAGAGAGCCATAGTGAGACGTCAGGAAGCATCCAGGAAACACAAGCAAGCTAAACAGAGGGGTGAACCGGAAAATGATGTAGAATAAAATAGGATAACTTTTTGTGCTGCAGAAGTGAAGCGTCTGATCTGATCAGTGAAAAGATTAGTAGAAAAGAGGCCCAATGGATGGCGGAAGTAAACAAAAGCGATAGAAAGGCAGCTGCAAAGTTTTGGAACCATCTCAATTCTCTGAGTGATAAGAGAAGCATGGAACAGAGGTTTTTAACTACAGTTCAAAGGGTTAGGCTAGAAGAAGATGAGGCAATGAAGTATATAAAACAATGATGACAGGAAAATTTAAACACCAAGAACGCCCCCGCAGGGGCATCTGTGAGAGCAGGCGTTAAGTGCGTAGCGTCACCAGGGACCGAGCTAAGGGGACTTTCGACTCTCTCCCACGCCTATCCGTGCGTGGCATTGCTGTGACCGGGGAAAAGGGGATCCGGGGGGTTGAGCCGATGCGAGATGATTGGACCTTTAAGGCCGCCTGGCGGAGGCAACACACCCTTTTGACCCCTGCTTCACCTAGACGGCACCCCTGGGCTGACCCTCTCAGGGGAAATCGGCAGTCACCTTTTCCTATATTTCTCTCCCTACATTTTCGTCTTTTCTCCTCTTTAATCTGTAAGCTGTCTTGGTCTTTTTTCCATTTACTTCATTGTTTCCTGGTGGCAAGGGCTAACCTCGTGTAGGTATCCAACCTTGGGTATGCTATATCCGGTTATAGTGATAGCGTAAAGCTGGCGTTGTGCAGGCCTGTTTCAAGTCTTGCCGCGTCCCCTTGTTGGGCTCCGTGGTGGACGGTTGGCGCTGTCACCGAACACACGCACTACTCCTATGGCTAAACAAGCTTCTTTTCACCTTGATGGCCCCCAGAAAACGGGGCGCACCGACGCACCCTTCAATTTTTTTTCTGAAAAGCAATGACAACGTTTTAATATATCATGTAATCCATAGTGAGGGCAACCTTACTGCTCGTAAATTGTCGCCTTTTCTGGTGGCGAAATTCCTCGAAAACACCATTAGACCAGGCTACAAGGCCACGAAAATAACTAGTGGTGATTTGATACTTGAATTTAAGGATAAAGACCAACTTGAAAAATGAATAATTTGAAATGTATTGGTGACGTAGCAGTCACGGTGTCTGCACATCGAAAAATGAACATGAGCTGTAGTATAATATCCGAAGATGACTTTTTGCAGCTTAGTGATGAGGAACTTCCAAGTGGCTTCCAGAATCAGAATGTTATAAAGGTTGAAAGAATCATGATTCGCTGAAACAATGAGCAGATCCGCACTGAGAACATAATATTAACCTTTGACAGCTGTGTGCCCCCTGCTACACTAGATGCAGGCTACATCGTGAACCTTCGGCGATATTATAAGTGCCAGCGGTACGGGCATGGATCCCAGACCTGCCGAGGAAAGCAGACTTGTGCTAAATACTGCTCCAATGAACACAAGTCCGACGATTGCGAATCATCTTGACACTATGTGAACTGTGATGGAAGTCATCCAGCCTACTGCAGAACATGTCCAATATGGAAGATTGAAAAAGATGTCATGTCACTAAATGTAAGAGAAAACATAACATTTCGTGAAGCAAGGAACCGTCTGTCATACCTTGATCACACTAGTTTTGCCGAGGTGGTGCAACGGGGGGTAGTGACACAAATGCTTTGGCAGTCTACTGCGGTCAGCAATAATGGCCCAGTAGTCACTTCGTCCGCCCCTCAGGTGGCTGCTGCTATTGCCGCGCCACCAACATCAAAGACGGGGCTGCAGGTTTCGGCTCAACAGGCCCCAAAGCTGAATCGAATCCCAAGGGCGGAGACTAAAGTATCTGTGCCCGGTCCTCGACCTTCCAGCGCCTCGTAGAAGGCTATGGAAGTCGATGGACGAACACCAGCATCGGAGATGCCCAGAGATCAGCGCTCTTTGGAGTGCAATAAAAAAGGAAAACATCCCATAACCGCTCGGCTAAAAAGGTCGGTAACCTGAAGGGTTACCTCCCTTTAACACACATTTTTAGCACAATCATCTGAACACAGGACACATGCATCATTCCTCATTATGACCTCACAAATACTACAGTGGAATGCCAGAGGCCTATATCGTAACCTAGATGATATCAAAGACTTGCTAAATGACTATCAACCAAAAGTTTTCTGTGTTCAAGAAACTCATTTAAAGTCAACTCGCAAGAATTTTTTGAATCAATACGTGGTGTTTTGTAAAGATCGAAATGGTGGCAATTCCTTGTCAGGAGGAGTGGCAATCATTGCACAAAGTGATGTAGCTTGCCAGCACGTTGCGCTACAAAGCTTCCTTGAGGGTGGGGCTGTTCGGGCTATTTTGTTCCATCATTTGATAACTATCTGCTCCATCTACATACCTCCCGATGAACCATTCAATAAAATAGAGTTAGAAAAGCGGATTGATAAGCTTCTAGAACCGTATGTTTTAATTGGAGATTTCAATGCTCACAGTTTGTTATGGCGTGATACCAGATGTGTTGCGAGAGGTCGCGCTATAAAAAATTTTCTTCTCTCATCTGGAGCCTGTCCGTTCAATAAGGCAGAGCCAACATACTGCAGTACCGCACACAATAAATATCCATCTATATATTTAGCCATTGGGTCACCGTCACTCCTACCTTACATAGATTGGAAAGATATTAATAATTCATATGAAAGTGACCATTTTCCGACTCTTTTAGAAACTAGACAACGAGATGACCGACCATCTTTCCCTAAGAAATAGAACTTCCATGATGCAAACTGGGTGAAATTTAGAGAGCTCTGCACACTATGCCGTGAAGAGTTGGCGCATCTGAACATAGAAGAGATGGCCAACTGTATCTCCGAATATGTCCTCATTTATGCTAAAAAGTGCATACCGCAGTCTAGCAATAATAAGGTCAACGCAAAGCCATGGTGGAATCGTGAGTGTGAAATTGCTAAAAACAGCAAAACAAAGCATAGAGGACTTTTTCTCGCTACCCAACAATAGAAAACTTGGTAAATTTTAAAGGTTTCAAAGCGAATGGCAGGCGTATTCGCCGTATAGACAAACGGGAAAGATAGATACACTACATATCCTCAATAAACTCCTACACAAACGCCAGCGGGGTGTATAATAAAATACATAAACACAAAGGACAAGGCTCAAATTTCTTCCCTTTGGTGAATTACTGCGGTGATACAATATAAGAACAGACAAACGCTCTCGGCGAACACTTCGAGAAAATATCAAGCTCAGAAAATAGTACTGCCAAGTTCTTACGCCACAAAAGCACAGCTGAACCTCTGCGTCCGAACAAGCCTGTATCAGAAGGATACAATAAACTACTAACACTACATGAACTGAAGCTTGCCCCTGGTTCCTGTAAAAGTTTTGCCCCTGGTTCGGATACAATTTCCCATGATAATGTGACGAGTAACTTGTTTAATGAGCTATTTAGAGCGCAGAGAACCCGACGAGCAAGATGGCGTCAGACCAGCATCAAACGGAAAAACCCACTTCGTCCTCCTCTTTCATGCAGCCGTGTTTAGCGGCTGTTTTGTATCATAACCCCCGGCGGTAGAAGCACCGTCTCGGTGCTAAATTTACGCAGATGATGTCGAAGGGGGGTAATAGGGTTTTAGCCGAGCCACGTGAACGGTGTCGCTCGGAGCTGACGATGACTTTGTTGGATCGGTTGGAACAATCTCGTACGTCACGTCTGTCACTTGGCGAACGATACGGAATGGTCCAGTGTAGGGCGACATCACTCTTTCAGACAGTCTCAAAAGCCGAGTAGGTGACCAGAGGAGCACGAGAGAACCCGACGAGCAAGATGGCGTCAGACCAGCATCAAACGGAAAAACCCACTTCGTCCTCCTTTTTCATGCAGCCGTGTTTAGCGGCTGTTTTGTATCATCGGAAATCTCCCTGATGAAACCCTAAAATGCCTTTTAGCACTTTACAACAAGATTTTCAATACTGGCAAAATACCCTCTGCTTGGCAAAAGGCAATAGTCCTACCAATCCTTAAATAGGGCAAAGATCTCTCTCCAGTAAATAGTTACAGGCCTATCGCCCTCACAAGCTGCCTTCTCAAAGTGTTTGAAAAAATGAATAACCGCAGTTTGGTCTATTATTTGGAATACAACAGTATAATGGACCCGTGCCAGTCTGGCTTCCGCACAGCTAGATCCACAAGTGACAATCTTGTCCTCCTGGAGTCATATATACGTGACGCATTTGTACACAACAAATACTGTCTGTCTGTTTTCTTTGACCTTGAGAAGGCACATGATACTGCCTCGCGATATGGAATACTGCAAGACTTATCGTTCATCGGAATATGTGGCAGGTTGGTTACCATCTTAAGAGATTACCTGTCTGAAAGGAAGTTTCATGTAAAAATAGGCAGTGTGTTATCACGCACATTTCTTCAAAAAAATGGAGTGCCGCAGGACGGAGTATTAAGCGGCGCGCTTTTTATAGTTAAAATGAACTCTCTTCGCTCTGTTATTCCTCCTGCGATATCGTACACTGTTTATGTGAATGACATTCAAATCAGTTTTAAATCTAGTGACATGACTGTATGCGAATGCCAGATACAATTAGGTGTTAACCGCTTTGCAAAAGGGGCTGATGAGAATGGTTTTAAGTTCAACGCTGACAAGACTACTAGTGTGCTTTTCTCCAGACGAAGAGGTGTACATACTGACCCCCTGCATAATAATGAATGGACCAATTTTAGTGATCGCGAAAGAACGAAAATTCCTCGGCGTAATTTTTGATGCCAAATTCACCTTCATTCAGCACATAAAACAGCTGAAGTTAAAATGTCTCAAGACTATGAACCTTTTAAAGATTTTATTGCATCAGTCATGGGGGACAGGCAGTGACTGTCTCGCCTCTCTGTTTAGAAGCATGTTTTTGTCACTCATAGACTATGGATGCATAGTATATCAGTCAGCTACAAAGACAATAACACTCAAACTATAGGACCCACTTAGGAGTCCGGCTGGCACTTGGTGCATTCCGTACCAGCCCTGTCCAAAGCTTTTATGCAGAGTCAGATCAGTGGCTGCTGGACTATCAGCGCACTAATCTAGGAGTCACCTATGCAGTTAAAATCATATCTCTGAAGCAGCACTCATGCAAAAGTACTTATGAATGATCTGTCAACTACTCAGTTATACTCAAACCGTCCTATCGCCCCACCGTTTCCATTGGCAATAAGACCTGTAATTTGTTTCGATGGACTACAGAAAGTGACCACTGTGAACACATTCATGCTTGGCAGCAGTGTATGGTCATTTGTGACTGGTTCTTCAAATACCTCAAAAAGAAAAATTGCTCAAGTGTGTTAATTGAGCAACTTTTCTTGGCCCTTGAGCACAAATATTCTTGAGCCATATTCTTCTCTGATGGCTCAAAGTCTCGAACATCCGTATCCTGTGCAGACTATGGGCGAAACTTCCAGAACCATGCATACACCAGAACCATGTATACACCAGAAGCACCAGAACCATGCATACACATACCCGTATTTTCACAGTGGAGGCCTAGGATATCATGCTTATAATACAACACAATATACAACAGAAGATACCAAAGCCTATATTGTGCACAGATTCCTTAAATGTTTTGTAAGGGCCTTGTCTTGTGGCAAATACAGCAAGAACCCCGCTTTCAACAAGCTCCTTAATGAAATCTATGCAGCCTATAACCTAAAACTTTCTATTGCTATTTGCAGGGTGCCAGGTCATTCTGTGATTACGGGCAATGAAATAGTGGACAAGAATGCACGAGAAGCCGCTGATCGGCGAGCCATAGATGTAACCACTGTTCCAGGTGTGGATATAAAACCTGTTATACGTAGAGGATTACGCAACCACTGGCAAGATGAATGGGACAAACAGGTCGGCAACCAACTCCACCTAGTAAAACCCCAATTAAGGAAAGTTATCCTCTAAAAACGCAACAGATTCTTAGAAGTCATTCTAACAGGGCTCAGAATAGGCCACACTTATGCCACACATAAACACCTTTTGACAGGCACTGATCCACTTACATGTACACACTGTGGAAAGAGTCTAACCGTTTTGCGTGTCCTCATTCAATGCCCTGTGCTTCAACAAGCACGACTGGTCCATTTCAGGGAGCTCTACCGGTAGCATATGCCACTCTATACTGCGCTGTTTTTATCACTAGATGCAGTGTTTGACTTTTAGAGATGTCGTCATCATCTTGGGAAAGTCAGATTTTTAGCCATGATATCATTGCATCCTAACCACCAAGCTGCGCCTCAAGTGTGAAGTACCGCCTAGTGTTAAAAACACAAGTATGCCTGAGCCTTCGCAGTTCTTGCTCAGGCAAAAACTTTAGCCGTGAGGGTCTTGCACCTGGCCGACTTATTTATCGTCATAGAATAAAGCGCCGATTTATATATTGTCACAGAATTAAGTCAATGAAATGAATGTATTTACAAAGTGACATTCCTTTTAAACGCACTGTGTTTTAAATATTTCATAGATATTTGCTACAGATCATTTGTTTTAATATTTAGACTGATAACCTGAAATGAAACAACGCTTGTGCTGGCGCTCTTTTGCCTTAGATACCCTTGCGCTAATAAAACTTAATAGTAACAATAACCAAAGAAAGCGCTGCATGCACCGTACCAGATGAAGATGGACCAATGAGCGCAGTGGCTCCACTGGGACGAGATTGGAGAAAGGGCAGAAAGAAGGGTACCTAATAGCACATCAACAGGCCCTGACGGCACCCCAATTGTGCTAATAAAGAAACTAAGAAGAAATATAAAAGAGGCAGTGAGCGAAGTCCTAATGAATGGTGAAGTCCCAAATGGGTGGAAACTAAGCAAGATGAGCATGATCTAAAAATGAAAGGGTGACAAAGCTGATATAAACAACTACCGTCCATCAGTCACATCAGTATTTTGCAAGCTGGTGATGCAGATAGTAAAGGAAAGACTACAGACATTGGTGGAGAATGAGGGGTTGCTGGGAGAACTACAAAATGGTTTCTAGGTTCGAGGACCGCCTGTTTTTATAGATGCAGTGTATTGAAATAGCGGAAAAAGAACACAGGCCCCTTGGCTCGCATTTCTAGATATCAAGGGAGCTTACGATAGTGTGATTAAAGAAGACTTGTGGGGAATACTCGACACAATAGACGTGGAAGATGGAATAACTTATCTTCAGAAGGATATCTATAAAATTAACAAGAGATGCTTAAATTTGATGTTCTGCAGCGAAAAATAAGCAATTTTGATTTTTAACGATAACAAAAATAGCGAGCTTAAGATACAGGAAGTCACGCTACAAATTGTGGATAAATACAAATATTTGGGCATATGAATAAATAACGGGGCTGAGTACCTAAGGCAGCACGAAAGATACGTAATGACTAAAGGTAACAGGAATGCAGCTGTTATGAAAAATGGGGCACTGTGTAACTACAATAGGTATGACGTTGTGAGAGGGATTTGGAAATGTGTCATGCTCCCAGGTTTGACGTTCGGCAATGCGGTCTTGTGTATGAAATATGAGGCTTAAGCAAGATTGCAAATTAAGCAACGTGGCATAGGTAGACTTGCTTTGGAAATACATGGGAATACCCCAAACCAGGGGTAGAAGGTGACATGGGATGGACACCGTTTGAGTGCAGGAAAGCTAGCAGCAAGATTGAACTGCAGGAGCGATTGATAAAATTTGGAGAGGAGCGTTGGGCTAGAAAATTTTTCAGCTACTTGTACATGAACAATGTTGATACTAAATAGTGTAGGCGAACTCGAAAATGGTCAAGCAAGTATTTAGACTACAGCAGAATACTAAGCCAAAAGGAAACATTAGTTAAGGGGAAGGTGTAGGAAACAGAGATGGAGGTGTGGAAAATTCGAATGCTTACGAAATCATTACTGGAGACCTACTGAACTTTCAAGCAAGAAAATATCGTTCGAGGCCAGAACGGGAGTATTACGGATGAAGACGTACCGAGCCAAATACGTAGGCACATACACGTTACGTAGTGCATGTGGAGAGGAGGAACAAATAACTGAACATTTCATAATTTCTGTAAAAGGCTCGAACCTGTATTCCAAGATAATGACGCGTAATTCTTAAAGCATTGGGGTTTAGAGACAGTGAAGGGAAAATAGACTAAACGGGTAGAAATAACCAGGACGAGGCTAACTGATTGGTGGCTACAATCAAGGCGGGAGTGGTACTCAATCCTTAAACACACAGTGATAGTACTTAACCTTATGGCTAGGTGGCGTGAGCCACAACTCGATCTAAAGGGCATGGCCAGATCCGTCCGTCCGTCCGTCCGTCCATCCATCCATCCATCCATCCATCCATCCATCCATCCATCCATCCATCCATCCATCCATCCATCCATCCATCCATCCATCCATCCATCGGTCCGTCCATCCATCCATCCATCCATCCATCCATCCATCCATCCATCCATCCATCCATCCATCCATCCATCCATCCATCCATCCGTCCGTCCGTCCGTCCGTCCATCCGTCCGTCCGTCCGTCCGTCCGTCCGTCCGTCCGTCCATCCATCCATCCATCCATCCATCCATCCATCCATCCATCCATCCATCCATCCATCCGTCCGTCCGTCCGTCCATCCATCCATCCATCAATCCATCCGTCCGGCCGTCCGTCCGTCCGTCTGTCCGTCCGTCCATCCATCCATCCATGCATCCATCCATCCATCCATCCATCCATCCATCCATCCATCCATCCATCCATCCATCCATCCATCCATCCATCCATCCATCGATCCATCCATCCATCCATCCATCATCCATCCATCCATCCATCCATCCATCCATCCATCCATCCATCCATCCATCCATCCATCCATCCATCCATCCATCCATCCATCCATCCATCCATCTCTCTCTCTCCGCGCGCGCCACGCAGGCCGCCCGAGAATGTTGTTCGATGTTAAACCACGCACTGGGAGTTCTCGATGGATAGAGCGAGAGGGAGATTGTTCAAGAAGTCGGGCGTAGAGGGACAATCGTCTCCTTAAAAAAAAAAAACTAGTGTTGTCAGACGGCTCGCCGAATAGTGTAGATATGCATGTGCTCGAGATAATACAAGCATAAACGTAGTGTAAAATGCGGAAGAATCGGCTGATGAGGCCTAATGCAGCAGGAATAAAGCGCTGGCAATGATCAGATAGAGAGATAAGCAATGCTGCACCTATTCTGCAAGCAGGTAGCACCAGATACCTTTGGCTCTTGGTATCGTTAGACAACGAGGCCGCAATTAAGAGAGGTCGCGCTTACAGAAATTAGGAGCACGCCTTCCCTTTGCAAGCTATTTTCTATTTTTTTTCGCCAAATCCAATAGAAGTGGTTTTGAAGGCTAAAAGTTGCGGTCTGCTGCTAGATAACTCTTTGAAATACGCACGTGAGTTCTATCTCTAATGGTTAAAAATAACTGCGTACACGGAGAAAGAAAGTAAAAAAAAATGGCCCCGTATCTGCATGTATTCTGCAAATGTCGTCGAAAGACGATAGTCTTGCGTGTGGAGAGCGTGAACAAAACAATTATTTGATGTTCTGCGCAAGAAAAGAGGTGAATGGTATTCCGGAGGCGCCTCGAGCGTGCTGCGGAGGCGAACGAGCGCATCAAGTCACGTCATACGTGAAGCATGAGCGCTATGTGGCAGTTTTATTTGGAAAACAAAGCGCGTGACCCTGAGACGGACGTGCGCGCCCGCCTCAGAGGCGATAAGGTGTAGAACGCAAGGAGACGGGTAGGTGCCACCACCGTGTCGTCTTAGCAAAGCGTTGGAAACACTCGCTTCTTCGTGCAAGCGTGGCATGGTCAGCGCAGCGTGATAACCGCTACGGTCCTTATAAATACTTATGTATGCCTTTTCTAGTATAAAAGACGCACATGCAGAATATATACGTGTTGTTATGGTACCTTAGATATGCGCAATAATTGCTTTTTAATTGACAATTGCACACGTATGAACGGTGATCCTTGAGCAACATTTGTGGGCGCTGTGGATGAGGTCGGCCGTTCGGGGTATCGGCTGGTGCTGTTTAGAGTACCCGGTTTGCGGTAACAGTGGACAAACAGACAAATGTACAGACAGACAGACAGACAGACAGACAGACAAACCAAAGTTTTTGCGTCGAAGGTCCCCAAGAAAGACTATCGTCTTTAAAAGTCAAAGAAGGGAGGACTCTTGCGGCAGAATAACCCCTTCGAACGGCAAGCCCTGAGAGTCGTGGTGTAGATAGACAGGGAAGGTGTTCAGGTATTTGTACAGGACGAGCGTGGATACAAAGTAGAGAAAAAGAACTATGAGGCTCACCAGTAAATATTCGGCTGGAAGTGTGGGTGACGCGGCAACAGAAAGCATTATCCGAAAAGTCGGTGAGGCAGAGGCGATTTATTGAATGACAGCGATGGAAAATAAGCCGGCTGTCAGTAACTACCGAAAGGGCAAGAACAAAATATTGCGGGAGAGGTTTTATAATTATTCAAGGGAAGCGTGTTATTGTTTGAAGGGAGGTCGGGTTGCCTTAGAACGCGTATTCATAAAGCGAGATTCAGTAAAAAAGAACAATATACATGCTTTGGGAGAGTTAAGGAAACGATGGAACGTGTTCTGCTTGAATGCGGCGATATCCACCTAGGTATACGTGTGGGTACAAGCCTACATGAGGCTTAGGGTTTCAAGGACAAACATGGAAAGCTGTAAACATCCGCGATAAAAGCGAGAAAGAGACGGTTAGAGTACTGGTGGCAGAAAAGTAGAGATAAATGACAGAAACAGTGGCAAAATAAATTCATTATGCCTGAAAAGGCAGAGAGATGGAGCACAAATTTATATTTTACTTTGTTATAATAAGATTGATTTATTCGAAGTAGCTAAGTTATTAGACCTATTGAAAATCCTGGGTTGGTGGATGCTGAAATCGTTGGTGAGTATGGTAGAAAGAATAGTGGATATGGTGGAAATATTAGTGGATATGGTGGAAAGTGTAGTGGGCATAATGGCTGATGACGAGAGAGTGGGAAAAATGATGGCAGATGGTGGTGGTGGTGGCGGCGAGCCAATGATGGTGACGGTGGAAAATGCCGGCTGATGGTGGCGAGGCAAAACGTGTTAGATGGAAGGCTTGGTGAGCAAGGTGGATGGCGGTGGCGTGATGAAAGTTTATTGGATGATGGTGGCATTATCAAAAAGCATATGACAGTATGTGAAATCATTTATTTGTAGTGTTTTATTCTTGAATGCGCAGAGATATATGTTTACGGTCAAAAGAAATCAACGCTGCTCATTACGCTTTCTAGCACGTTTATTCTTTTATCTTTGCGGTGTCAACAACGCTTCAATTTTTTGTGGAGCGTAGAATATGGGGCCGTTAATATGTTTACATTTCACGCACCGTACTTACATCAGTTGGACATCCGCGATGTGTTTCTTTGTTGTGATGTTTAGAAGACTAGAGGTGTCACTGTGAACAGTGACAATAATTGTTTTACATCGGTGCACACTTGTCGAGAAATAAGTGAGCTCCAGTTCGCGATTGCCCCTTTCAATGTTGGAGCAGAATACAGCGGTCACTTGATTTCGCCACGCTAGAAATGCAACTCTGGCAATTATTGCACGCCCTATTACTTGAGCCGTACTTTTAAGCTAACAAAGTGCGTGCGAATATGCATACACTTTCACTTTGAGCATGCGTCTCGAGACGAGCCCCAGGGAATTTGACTTTCACCCTTCTGTTTTACCACCATGATTTCCACCAAAGGTTAGTGCTATCGACCGAGCCCGTAGAAGTATTATCGGCGCTTCTGGGTTTCAGAATACACGATTTTGACGAGTAAAAATGACAATACAGCACAGCTGTACCGTCATTTAACCTAAATGAACACTTTTTTTATTGTGCTCAGTGTTCACTCAAGAAAGAACAAACATAGATGCGACGCGCTTTCAGCACTTCCACAAAATGTACGCCTCCTCTCACCGACAATCGCCGGTCGCGCTCGCCGCCACTTCACTGGCTCTTATGCGAAAACACAGACTCGCCAATTCGTATGCTTACTGAACCAATATGATAGCATAATGTTTCTGGTGCACTGCATTCGTTTTGGCCAAAGCCGTTACGTAGTTCTTCCCAACGACAGAGTAACAGCGGTGCGCTGGCACGACTGCGCTGTGCATTACGCGAAAAACATCACAATCAATTGTGTGGGCGTATCTATCAAATGAGCATAGAAGCGTAATAAAGCCTGAACAGATATCGTCCTTTCGAAGGAGCGAAATCGGATATTAAACTGAGTGGCAACCGCCGATAAACTCTACCTGCTCCTCAGTCCACTGAGTTTGTTTTTCTTGCGGTTGTAAATCTGGTGACAAAAACATAGCGCTGTTGCCATTATTGCAGTGGCAATCGTTACAGGCAGCAGTTGTACGTGTTCATCAAATGTGCAACTGTTAGTAGCAGGTGCATATCCTGTCCATCTCAAGTAAGCGACAGACAGAACTGAATTTAAACAGAGAGTTTGTAAGTTTACTACTTCTTTAACACCAAACTTGCCATCTGGCGACGTGGCGCAGTGGTTAGTGTGCTCAGTTCGGAATTCGAAGGTAGCGGGTTTGAATCCGCGATGTCGCACTTTTTGCTTTTTTTACGGGTGCTTTCTACATCGTTTTTTATAGGTGGCAGCTCGTCACGGTGGCTCTGACGCTGCTTTGCGCTCCAGCATTGCCAGCTGGAGCATGCCATCCACCGTCCGCTCCACCACACGCCATATACACCACGTGCCACCAACATTTCCAGCACCATAATCCACCAAAATGGTGGATGGTGGATTCCACCAACGTTTTTTCAGTAGGAAGGCCAACATGAAAAGAACGAATTCTTTTCGTTTTTTTTTGCACGCCTGGTAGCACAAATATCACCGCCCCAATATAAAAAGAACGCTCATAGCACCCATCCATCCATCCTTCCTCTAAGGGCGGCTTTCGGACAGGCTGCATGCCGCCTCCACTGAGGCGTGGTATGTATTCGCCGAGCAAGTAAATCGAGAAGGTCGCCGAGGAGTTTGATAATTGTTCGCAACGACGCGAAAGCCATTCGTATAGTGAGTTTGTGAGCGCTTTGGACGCTGTCATGCGTACCCAGATGGTCCAGGAAAGGCGTCCGGGACCACAAAATTCATGGTGGGACAAAGAAATGGAGTTGCCGTGACTTGGACGCAGTGCTGCCAAGCAAATCGTGAACGTCGGCAAACCGTCAATGGCCTCGACACTGAGGCATTTGTAGAAAAGTGGGCTATGTACTTGAACTTAAAGCACTAGGTACTAGCTCTGGTTCAGTGAAAAATAGCACATCACAACCTTAGGCTAATCCAGTTCATCAAGCAGGAAGGAAAATCTGCAGAACACAAGTTTTAGACGTATATTAGGTCCTTGGACAGAGCCGCCGCCCCGCCTCATTCACTCGTACATGCGACAACAGAGGAGGCGGCTGCCGAGACCTGCAAATACATTACTCAGCATTTTTCCCGGATTTTAGATGCCTCTGACATAAATATGATAAGTCCCCTTTATGAAAAGGAGGCAGCCAGTCCCATTACTGAACAGTCTCCAAGCGAAGAAGAACCACCTTGGGCCTTTTCGAGGCTCACAGTGAAACGGGTTTCGAATGGGGTTAGGGTGGAAACGGCCACTTGTCCTGACAACAAATCAGCGCGCATACTGAAATGCTTGGAAGTATACTCGAGAGAACAGCTTGCAGAAATAATCACAGCCATCAATAATGACGAGCCCATTCCTAAAGAATGGCTAGAAGGCGAGGTGATTATCATCCCCAAAAAGGGTGGGGATGCGAGAAACATCGAAGGCTACAGGCCAATAACGGTCACTGGCTTTATGTATTGCTTGTTCACCGTGGTGATAAAAGCATGGATGAGTGGCTGGGCGGAGACCAAGGGACTACTTACCGAGCTCCAGAATGGTTGCAGACCGGGCTAACGGCTGGATGACAATCTGTTCGTCGTCATGCAGTGATGTCCTTATGTCAGAGTTTTGACGAGTTGCGTCTGCAGTGCTCGTACGCACGCCAAGCTCTCACAACGCCCGACACAATATCCAGCTTGCAGCTTACTGCTCGCCATGCTGATCAGTCAGTGCTATCCGCCATGAAGGACTTCATCTTTGAGAAGGTAGTGCGTCATTTTGTATTGCTGCTTCTCACGAACGCGCCGGCGCAGACCTTGGCACCTTACATTCAGCACGTCATTCGCAGCCAAATCGTGGAGGCACTACCTCATATGCTCCAGAAACCACCCGTAACTGCACCACTTACGCTGCTATCGCGTCTCGGCCATTTCAGCAGGCTTCACCCTATGCTCGCTTTGCGATTCCGACCCTCGCCTCACCACCGACCACAAATTCTGAACCGCCGCACTCCTACGCAGGGCCTTCGCCTCCGTTATTCCGCCGCCCAGACGTTTGGCGTACGCCGGACAAAAGGCCCATCTGTTTCACCTGTGGTGTCGCTGGCCACGTCGCTCGCCACTGCCGTCACTACCTACCTTCTTTTTCAGCACGATGACCATCCTCATCCCTCGTCGCCAAGCAAACCACCGACTCCCATCTCCGATAACTGCCCCTCCTTCTCGAGTGCTCGATCTCCATCTCGTCGACGATGCTCTTTGTCCCCCATGCGTCGCCGCTTCGCTACAGAGGAGAGAAACTGATTGCTGCAGCTCTGGAGGGAAGAACTGCAGGCAAGCTTCGTCGCGAGATGTTATAGACGTCGATGTTGAAGGAACCGCCGCCATAGCACTTATTTACACAGGAGCCGCCGTTTCGTCATCTCTGAGACGTGGCGCTGCAAGCTAAAGAAGCTGACGACGTCGCTGTCAGGAGTAATGCTCCGTAGTGCCAGCTCCCAGTGCATTGTGCCGTCAGCTGCGTGGACGGCGCGGATTACCATTCAATATGCGCTCTACGTGATTGAGTTTTTCGTGCTACTGTCCTGCTCCCACGACATCGTTCTGAGGTGGAACTTCCTCTGAACCCACAGTGCCATCATATACTGCTCTCGTGCATAAGTCGCTTCCACCCCTTGCAGACCTCTCATTCACAGGATTCTCCTCAGAAACTTGTCGCCGTGGAAAACACAGATATTCCCCCTACACGTGGACCCTGGTCACCCTAACGTGTAGGACTGCGCCACACGGGCAGTACTCGTCGCTCCGTCGGAAGTCTTCTTCCGCCGCCGTGGCTTGCGACTGCCCTTTGCAGCACTCTCACTTGAATGTAGTGCGACAATGACGCTTGTCGCCAACTGACTCACGTCTGCCGACCGAGACGTTGCTTCGAGGGGAATCTGTCGGGGGTATACAAGACGCCGACCTCATGAGTTTCCTGGACTTCGCCGAGGATGAACCCTACAGTCAGGTAAACGCCATGACGTCATTTGTTTCGACGTCTTCAGCCCTAGATAAGTTTCGCTCTTTGATTGCCGACGACTTACCACTATCGTATTGCAGCGAAATTTTGCTGTTCTGCACGACTTCCACTCATCTTTCAGTTGAGCCCGGCTAACCTTGGGCCGCACGAAAAGCGTCACTCACCACGTCGACACCGGTTTCCATGATTCGTTACGGAAACGACCCTATCGAGTTTCCGCAGCGGAGTGCAAGATTGTTATCGAACAAGCAGACAACATGCTTCTGAGCGAAGTGATTCGGCTGTCCCAAAGCCCCTGGTCCTCTCCTGTCATTCTTATGTGCAAGAAGGATGGAACCATGAGATTCTGTGTTGACTATCGCCGCCTCAGTAAGATAACCGAGAAGAATGTGTACCCGCTTACGCGCATCGATGGTGCTTTCGACTGCTTACAAGGTGCAGAATATTTCTAGTTCCTATATTTACTCTCGGGTATTCGCAAGTACCGATGGCTGACACTGATGGTGGGAAGACCGCTTTCGCCGCGCCTGATGGGCTCTGCGAGTTCAACATGATGCCGTTCGAATTGTGCAACGCCCCAGCCACATTCGAAAGAATGATGGACAACGTCCTTCGCAGCTACCAGTGGAACACCTGCCTGTGCTTCCTGGATGGCATTGTAGTCTTTTCTAGGAATTTTCCAACTCACCTTGTCTGCCTTTGGGAGATTCTGACGGGCCTCTGTTCAGCTGGTCTCCAACGCAACACAAAGAAGTGTCATTTTGCGGCACGTTAGTTGACGATACTGGGTCACGTCGTTTGCAAAGAAGGCGTTCTACCGGGCCCAGTGAAACTCCGTGCCTTGGCCTAGATCCCCAAGTCCACTTGCATGAAGATGCTTCGAAGTTTCATTGGGCCGAGTTCCTACTTCTGCCGATTCGTGCGCGATTCCGCTTCTATCATCGCCTCTCTTACAACCTTCTGACAACCTCCAACGGCCGGCCTGTCTGCTTCTTCACGAGAGTGCGACACATCTTTAGAGACGCCTCAGCGCTTACTAACATCGCCTCCCGTACTCCGGCACTTTGACTCGCATGCTCCCACGGAAATTTATAGTGACGAAATTACGCATCGGCGAAATTTCGGCGAAATTACGCATCTGATGGCCAGAAGTGCCTGCTTGTGATACCTCGCCACATGCGCATGCAAATGTGTGCTTCTTTCCACGCCGATGCTCAAAGTGCTCACGCTGGCGTTCTCAAGGCCTACACCCACTTGTGTCAGACGTACTATTGGCGCGAAATTTATCCATTTGTGTGCAAGTATATCCGTGCTTGTACAGCCTGTGAGCGGCGGAAGGTTTCCCCTCAACCAGCCCCAGGTACACAGCCTCTCACGTGTGCGGCGCGTCCATTTGACCGCGTCGGCATTGATTTCTACGGACCGCTTTCCTCCACCACTTCTGTGAATAGATGGATCATTGTCGGCGTAGACCACCTTACGAGTTGTCGAGCTGATGGGCCTTTATCTGCAGCACGGACGGTGGAAGCAGGGCGAAGGGAGCACATGCGCATTGCACATGCGTGGCGCGACCGCCAGCATCCAAAATAAGCCACATGAGGTGGAAAAGTGGTGGATAAGGAGGGGTGCGAGACGAGCTGGGATACTTTTTCGGCGACAGGTCAGCGATGAGATGCGCTAGGCGCTATGAGTTCTTCCCCCGTGCGTGCCACAGAGGAGAGGCCACGTCGGTTCGGGAGCGTCGGTTAAGGCGAGTTGATGGCTCGTATTCTTCGGCGAGTTGCGTGTGTGTTTAACTTCCTGCTGTTATGTATAGCGCTGGCTTTCCTGCCGTTGTTTCTCTGCGTATGTTCCACTGACCGACAGACTGCGGGGATTGTTTGCTCCGTGTTTTCTGTCTTTGTGTGTGCGTTAGTGCCGCGATGAGCCGGTCCGGAAGGCTGTTAGTGATCATTTTGAGTCATGCATTAAAGGCGGTTCTTGTTATCAGTGTTGCTGGCTCGTGCCCTGCGAATTTAGGCTCACTGACCTCCCTGAGTGGAGGCTGGGCCTTCAGAGTTATGCTGGAACGGCAGTATATTCCACAGCAACATCCAGCGAATTTGCGTTTTAGGGGCGAAGCTCTTTATAAGCTAACCTTGTCACTTGTCGCGCGTAACCGAGAGAAGAGGCGAGAAAGAGAAATGGATAACCATTTTTTGTCGTATTTCCTAGATTGCGTTACTGTGCAGATTGTGCAGTGACTGCGTTACTCCGATTGTCTGCAGCGTGCGCTTTGCCTGAGTGCGTGAACGAGTGCTTCTCTCGGTCTCCTGGATAGTCACCCTACGTGGCGGATAGTTGATGGGGCATGGACGGAGCAGATCGGCGGGCGCGATGAAGACGCATGCGCTCGGCTTCCTTGGGCTCGCGTCTCGTCGGTGTCACCCGCGCGCCGTCTGCATGCTACGAGATCGAGTGGCTCTCTCAGTCTCCTGGATGGTCGCCGTACGTTGCGGATCGTTGGGGGGGCGTAGACGGAGCAGAGCGGCGGGTGCATTGAAGACTCTTGCGCTCGGCTTCCTTGGCTTGCGTCTGGTCAGCGCTACCCGTGCGCCGTCTCCATTCTCGAACGCGATCGGACGCTTGGACGCATGCACGGACGGTCGAACACACGGACGGATGGGTGGACCGACGCTTCGCCCCACTCATCATCATTCACTCCGTGGATATGCTCTAATTTTTTTTCACCCTACTGTCACCCTTCTTGTCTCTGTGTCGTCGTTTCGTTCTCGCGCAATAACTATCGTCATGCCATACCAACTAGCCCGAGCTGCCATACTTCTATGTCCATCAAGCCCTATTATGACCCGGCTATACTACCAACGCTTTACGTCGCCAGGATGGCTCCTCTATTTCCCAGGCGCAAATGTAGTGAAAGAAAGACGATGACGAAAGACACGAGCAAGCAAGCAAGCACCATCGTCAATAGTAGCACTAGACTTGAGCTCGCGCTTGCCTGGATTTCGGCTGCTTCACGCCCGCCGCTCCTCGACGCTTCGCGTTTAACATTTATCTAGCTTCCCTGATGACCAGCGTCAATAAACCACGTGACAATGCAATCACACCACGACAAACTTCGTGTCACGTCTTTATATGATGATGATTACACAGAAGATTCAAGGTTTACCGGATTAACCTCTGGAGCAATCTCCTTCAGCATCATCCACTTTGTGGGTATGCGGCAATTTTTCTTGTGTCTTCTGATCGTGCGTATTTTTTATGTCATTTGCGTGACGGAAATACGTCACTGAAATTTCGATGGACCTCGGCATAAAACACTTTCGTGTTAAAAAGAAATGGGCACTTATGATACCGCATGAACTCGCGCTGGTAGTTCACAGACGCTCGCGAAATGATGTCATATTCAAGTAGTCCAAGAGACCTTTTGTGGCCTTGTGCAAGCATGACACCATGAGCCAAGTCATTTTTTTCGACAGTGGTGTTGCATCAAGACGATAGAGTTTAGCTCCTAGAATACGTGTTTGAGTCTGATAGGGTGGGCATATAGTGTGCTCAATTGTCTCCTCAAAGCTGCATAAATAATAAAAATATGCAGTAGATTTCACTGTTGCTCATTGTCATGAGGTAATAATAATATGCATTCGTAAATGCCGCACCGAACCACATGCGACGTAGTCAAGCTGAATCATGACGAGAGAGTAGGGATGGCACGCTAAGTCGCAAATTAGGGTCAGCAGCGGGAGTTGGGGAAACTTTGTGTGTGATGTGGCGAGCAACCGATTGTACTTGCAGTGCAGCGTCCGTTTTATAGGGAGCGTTATGGATATCTGCTCGTCCTGTTCATGAGGAGATCGAGTAGCTTCACCGGCGCGCTCGTTGCCGGCAATTCCGCGATCGCTCGGTGATCACTGAATTTCATGTCGTTTCCTTTTTAGAGCGCTTGCTGGTAGTCGTGCCTTATTTAAAACGCTATAGCTGTTCGTTTAATGGCCAAGCGCTAGGGACTAGCGCCACTGTGCATTAAACTGAGCGTCATGTTCTCTCTAAGAATGTGCTGCCACGTAATAACGGCGTACGGACTCCAGGAGGGATTTCTCCCTGACAGTGTGCCGAGGTATTTCCTGTGGCAGCAAATTTGACAAGAAAATACTTGATTATGCGGACGCTGAGTACAGTATTTATTTCTATAACAGGGAGCCATGTCACAGAAAGCTTGTTCGAAGGTCGACCATGTAGTCATTACATAGTTTAGGGCGCGTGTGCTTGCAAGCCGTCGCCGCCAATTTTCGAGGCTGCCTTCGCTATCGTAGTTCCGCCGCTTTCTGCAGGGCAGCTATTACGGCGACAGCAGGATCTCATATAGCGTAGCTGGCGTCCGGCCGGAAAAACCGCAGCTTACATGGATCGACCGCCCCTCTCTCTCCTACATGGGGCATCCCGCGGCAGACCCCGTATCGGCAGCTGCTGAGACGACGCTTTGAACCGCCGACAAGCCGAGACAACTCCGCTGGAACTCGGTCGCACCGCGGCTGCAACTGCGGTACGTTACCAATGGCTACAATTATCGAGTCCGGAATGAAAGTTGTCGCGCCTGGGCTAAATTACATTGGCCGATCCTACTAGAACTTTCTGCTTATTTTTGTTCATGTTGAAAGAGGGCATGACAGCTGTATATAGATGTAGGACCGTATTGAATTGCGCTAACGTTGACTGATTATGTGATCTTGTCATTTAAACGAGTCAACTGAGAGATGCATAATACTTCAGTGCATCATGCATCCTTCATTCACGTAAGGGTGCCCTTCGTTTGGACTCTTATCATGAGCCGGCATCTGCCTCCGCGGCAACTAGACTGTTTCACTTTTTGTTGCTCAGTGAGACATTTGCAATGGTGACACGTCTTGAGATTTTTCGCCTTCATTCAAACATAACCAAGAGCGGAAATGAAATAAATGTATCTGATATAGGTGCAGCGAGTGCACAAGAAAAGAGTGCCTTTATTATGACGTGTTCACACAGGTGACGCTTCAGTAAACCTGCTCTCTGGTTACAAGAATTCAACAGAAAAAAAGATTCTTGCTGATGAAGGGGACATATATAGCATAAACGTGACAAGTGTACGGCAGGGGCCTTACAGGGTTAAAGATTTCTGTACATGGCGAAAAAAAATTCATTCATGAGATGGTCGTTGCATGTGGCAAGCTCTTCCAACTACATCTCTGAGAATTTATGTTCAGTTGGTGGCGTTATTTTGCTCCAACCTCTGGAATATATGCGGCATGATGTTGCAGTACTTAGGTGCATACTCCCTAAGGAATGGGCGTTTTGATACGTTCAGAGTAAATTAATTTCTTGTGGGTGAGTCGTGTCGCATTTTTAAAGAATCATTTTCGGCGTTTTCCGCGCAGAAATATGAATAGGTGCTTTTAGCGCTTACGTATATACATTACGTTACCGTGTTACTTGATAACGGAAGAAATAGGAATATGCACGCGCCATTATGGAAGGTAAAATACTCGCCGGACGAATGCTCCCGTGTTTAAACGCACACATGTGCCCGATAAATAGGACGGGGAATAATCGCCGCCGTACCTTACTAGTGGAGCATCAAACACGTTATTCGAAGGTCGCAGGTTCGTATCCTGCCGGTGGCAAGTTATCGTTTTGGCCACCTTTATTTCTTCAAATTTCATTAAAATTCCTTCTAATAACATCCTCTATACTTTTCCTGGCTTTTACTGTCTGTTAGTTCTCATTAGTGTGTGTCTAACAAGGAAAACGAGCCCTTAAATTTACACTTTCCTTCGCCAGATGTAGACTTTACGTCTATGGCCCTATCTCGCAAATCTACCTTCGTTCGTGGCTACCCAATATTTGCGGAGGCTCCAGCCCTGATTCAACATAAAATGAATTGCGAGTGCGAATTGGCCAATCTCACTAGCTAGTTTCACACGTCAACGCTGCCGCATTGCATGCTTAGTTGTAGTACTGATAGGTTGAGCTTCCTACAACTGGTGCATCGGCGAGCTGCATTTACAACCTTTAACAGCCGTATTTGGATTGATTGTGATGATTGGGCTTGAGTGAGGCGTGCTGGGCTGCTCAAACAGCAGCCTGAAGCAAAATGACTTGGATTCTACGGGTGCTCAAATGTTGTTTTATCGGCTTGTTGACCGAACGAGACATGATGCGAGAGTGTGCTTCAAGAACGCATATCTTTATTAGGCGGCCTTTATATGCCGGGTCGAACGAGAGTGTGCGTACCCACGCCGTACAACCATGTCATGAGAGAGGCTAGCATGATACGAGGCGCACACTGTGTAAAATATGATGTCAGGCGCCGACAGGAATGTGTCAACGAAATCGTCAGAGTGGCAACTACTTTCATATTCAGCGTGTTTGCGGATGCATCGTTGTTTTATCATCAGTTTCCCATTCTTGTGCATGCATCGTGCCTATCCCAAGTTTGCTCTTCACCGCTTTGACGCTTCTTTAGAGCATGTTCAATTCTCTATACATTTTTACATCAGATGCCCTATATAGCAACTTCGGCAGCTCTGTCACTTCTATTTTGTCTCTTGAGGCTTTCATGCTTTAACGTTTCTTATTGATGTTATTCGTCTCCTGAGACAGCTTGCCAGTGTCCTGTCTAACTACCGTACCTCCAACATCCACTGCACTATACGTAATGCTACTCGTCAGATTATCATTCATTGTATCTATGCTAAGGTTGGTTTCCTCACTAAGAGCCGAGTACCTGTTCTGAAGTGGGACTCTGAATTCCTTTACTTTCCCTCTCAGTGCTAGCTCAGTTACGAGCTTAGTGTGTATAAGTTTCTGTCGTTCCTTCTTCAAGTCTAAGTGAATTCGAGACCTTACCAATCTATGGTCACTGCACCGTACCTCGCCAAGCCCTTCCACATCCTGCACGATGCCTGGATGTGGACTGAGTATAAAGTCTATTTTGTTCTTGCTTTCGCTATTAGGGATCCTCCATGTCCAGTTATGGTTCACTCGCTTTCGGTAGAAGGTATTCAGAGTTGCTCGGAGGATTTCAAGCTGAAAAATCGTGCCACCCGCGATCTCCGACGCCAGCGTAACTCCCGCCGACTGGTTCGCCCTTCGCGACCTCCTGATGCCGTTGTGACGTCCCCGCAAACGTGGACCGAACATCGGGCCTTCCAAGATGTTTACGTTCATTTCTTAAACCCACTAATTAGAAGAAAAAAAGGGAAAGAAAACTGCTGGGGTAATGAATGCGCATTTCGGAGTGGAGTTGCTAGAAGGATTCTGTCGATGGTTCTCGCGGGCCCTCCGCGCAAGCACTAGGACCGGTTGGCGCCTTGTTGTCTATGGACAGTATACGGTGATGATGCTCCGTGCGCACCCTTCAGATTTATGGCATGGGGGGGGGCAGCAGAGCACCTCTTGTTGGTTTTGTACATGTGACCTTGCTGTAGCGCCTGTACCAGGCCCGGCCTGATATTCCGTCAGCCTCCGCTGCTCCAGGGCTCATTACTGAGTTCTGCCCGGATGAACACCTGCGGCGTTGAAGGACGAAGAAGCGGCGGCTGCGGAGAGTTTTGTGGGAGACACCGGGTTGCATGGAGGCGTCGAAAGTCGATCTGGAAAGCGGGTCGTCGGACACCGGAAACCGGGGCGATTGGGGCGGCCGAAAACATTTCGGCACAACACTCCAAACTCCAGGCGTTGGCCATTACAGGCGGCGCGCTTTGTCGGAACATTGGGACTCCTGGTTGCCTGTGATTCACGTGTCATCGGACGGCTCGCCCATCTCTTTCTCTAAAGTTTGAGTTTGTGCATTGTTACTTGCTCTACTTTGCTTGGCGTTACACTGGCGTAGGCTGCGGGGGCGGCCGTCAAAACTGACACTCTCCAACTGACAAGAAAATATGCCGCATCAATAGTGGCAATTGGTTAGGTGCCACGGGGGTGCCACGGAAGGGCAGAATCAGGTCCTATGAAAAGGGACCGCGGAGCCGCGATCGAGAAGACGATGCGATGAGATCGAGATGGTAGAGAGACGGAATTGAAGACGAAGATAACGGTGTGAAAAGATAGCGATGAGAGTCGATGACAGGATGACTGAGGCAGGGATGGTATGGCGAAGAATGAAAGTTAGAGATGGGAGACGAGGAAGCGAGTGATTGCGGGACGTTATGAAAGAAGACTAAAATGGAAATCACTGAAAGGGATGACGAAAATGACGAAGAAGATGGAGACCTTGACGAACACCCCAGGAAGAAGCCCTCAGCCCGTACTCGAACATCCAGCTTCGAAGTTCCCGGCAACACGGAGCATTCGTGAGACGAACTTTTGTACCTTATTTAGACGAGCTTTGTAGGAATGGATGCGGCGCGTTGAGACTTTGCGTGGTTTTAGTAACTGTTAACTTCATCATTTGTGTCGTCGTATGTTTCCTTTATATTGGCGTACCCTTGTATTGTTGCAGTTACTTACTTTGTGTGTCCTGTGTCGAACGTCGCGAGTGTCTAAATCATGTGTTATAATTTTGTGTAGTGGTTGTACGCGAGTAGCATGAGTGTACGCCGTTTGCAAATAGTAATAAATAGTAATAAATTGTTGAAAATAGTAACCAATGAAATGCATCAGTAATTAGGAACAGGTCGCAGCGTCTCTTACTTCCTGGGCCCAGCACGAATCCCTGTGTGTAGAGAGTGATTGAGACGCATAGCCAAGAGAGAGCCGAGGAAAGGGGTTGAATGGCCTTCGGTCTCTTTGGCGGTCGGTGGTCTAGCTGGGGACGTCTCACCGTCAATCTCTCGCTGTGCGGTGCCGCGTCCTCAGACTTCTTCGACCGGCTCGCAACTTTCTCATCTCCTTCTTTCTCTGTTGCTTGCCTGTCCTATTTCTTTATCTATATCTTTCAACTATCCTTCTTATCCCTCCTTCCCGCCTCCCCTACAAGTCACTGTGCCGTGTCGCCCAAGAGGCAGACAGAAATTAGGTGACTTTTTCCTCTTCTCAACAGCCACTCATTCAGTCAAGGTACTAATATCCGTGAATTATTGCCATCTGTGAATTATAATAGCTCCCCTCTGACGTTTCCAGTGCCTGTGCGATAGTCCTCTACTGCCTAGTCTCGAGCCTTCTTTTTCCCTACCTTGGCATTGAAGTCGTCCAGTAGTATTGCATACCGTGTTTATGTGTAGTATAGCATATCGTGCATTTGCAGTGCATTATCGCATCATAACAAGCTTGCTTGCGCCACTTATGGACCGATAAACGACAGCAAAACTTCACATAAGATGTGCTCGCGCCCCTTGGCGGGGCGATCGCCGCCAGCGGCGACAAATTACATGTAACGTCTTTTACGGACAGAACAGATATCGCTTAACTATATATTAAGGTATACCTACGCCAACCTCGCACAAAAGCGATGACGACTATCACACGTCTAACGCTTGCGAAACCTGTGATACAAGCGAAGCTTATAACTGCATGGTGTATACAGCTCGCGTCGTGGAGTGCACGGCGAGAACTTAACCGCGTCGGAACCACAGCAGACCTCACCGCCCTGATTTTCCCATTCTTTTCGATATGTGAGATTATCGCGGACACAACTTCAAATGGCATCGAGCGGCCGAAAATCTTAGCTTATATGAGCGTATTACCTAACTACTTGTACACATCAGTTTGCATGCAGTAGGCTTAGAACGATACCGCCGCCAAGCCACTAGCTGAGGGCGCCGCATTTGTGCGTCGCTAAAATCAGCAAATTCTATCATTTATTCCTTGTGGAACAGGAAATCTTTTGCCGTTCACGATATTTTTGTGATGTAAAACTTATCCAAATGGCATGAACCTCCTGCATGTTTCACGGTGATCGTTTCACCTTAATTTCCGTATAATGAATATTGTGTTAAAATACCAGCTTTGACAACACAGTGTGCATGGCACAGTGTGCATGTTGTCACAGTGTGTGACAACACAGTGTGCAGTTTTTTGCTGTTGCTTTGACAACAGCAAAAATAAATAAAAACAAACAATCTCGAAAGTGTTTTCTTTTTTTTTTGTCCCCTCGGCTATTTTCCGCCGTTTTCGTAGTCGCAGAGAGCTCTAAACGCAGTCCCGGCGTTATTTTCCGGATACCGTAGCTTGCGTTCTGACGTTACCTGACGATTTTTTCTCGCATGACGAGGGCATTGTTAGTGCTTTCTTTGTTACTAATATTTATGCAGCGAAGCAACGCAAGCTCATCAAACCAACTAGACGCCACAAGTGAGCACAATTTACTGCTTTTTTTTTCAGGGCTAGGATGCAGTTTAACCTGAAATGAAGTAACAAACGTTACAGGCACGTACACAGTTTTACGTTGCGTTTAACCGTCTTTCTTGCCGAGGATAGGTGAGAAACTCTCATTATTCTTAAAGCACGAAGCAAGCAGCCGCACCAGCAATGCTTAGAGAAGTGCAACTAAGATGATGGCAGTGCAGCCTTCGGAAACTTGCACATGCGCAGACCGTCTGGTGAGATCGGTCTATTTTAGATTACCTTGATTCAGCCGGCTTATTGAAGCTATAATTACCTAGAACACCCAAGCGGAAGGACGTGTTTTACGAGGGCACCGCATCAACTACGCAGATACGTGTTTTAGGGGCAAAGAAATAAAGTTTTAATCAATCAATCAAAGCTCCTTAAGCCATGGGTCTGTACATGCTTGTTTCTCTTGGTACGTGACTGCATAGTTCTATGGCTCACTCGGCATGTATGTATGGACAGACAGACAGACAGACAGACAGACAGACAGACAGACAGACAGACAGACAGACAGACAGACAGACAGACAGACAGACAGACAGACAGACAGACAGACAGACAGACAGACAGACAGACAGACAGACAAGGCAAGGCAAGGCAAGGCAAGGCAGGGCAGGGCAGGGCAGGGCAGGGCAGGGCAGGGCAGACAGACAGACAGACAGACAGACAGACAGACAGACAGACAGACAGACAGACAGACAGACAGACAGATGGAGAGACAGACACACTGACGTACGGCCTGACAGATAGACGTACGGACGGAGAATTCACGGTTTACTGATAAAACCCTGCAAAGCTTCGCCAAACTCATGATCCTCCATTCCGTGGATATGCTGTAATGTTTATGCATGGATCGAGCTTGCTTTTAATAATTGATAAGACAGCAGTGTAAACCTTTATTGCACATATTACATTGTATGCCTATTCGGAGATCGGTCATCTGGTATTTTTCTTCGTGTTTTTTTTAGGGGCGAAACTCCCTAAGGCAGTGGGTCGGTTGTCTCTGAGACTTGTAGTACATAGCCACCTCGTTACAAGATGCACCGCTCGGTGATAGTTGTTGGTGGAATAAACAAATACGGATGTTATAAAACAGATGGCGTCCGTGTAATTCATGATGAACGAGCAAAAGAAAATGTTGTACTTACGCTAGAGGGCGCTTTCATTTTAGGGGTGAAGCTCCTTATGTTGTGGGTCGCGCTTTATGTCGTTGATTTTTGTCTTATAGCAGAGAGAATCTATGACACACTTAGAGAGATGAGAATAGACAAGGAAAGCATGACCAGTTTGGGTAATGATCACAAACGCATACCATTACAAATGGGATATAAAACATAAATTTAAGAACATAGAACCAATGTTTGGAAGCTGGTATTTAACTGATACAAAAATAGCAAATATAGCCGCAAGAGTCTAGGATGAAGTAGGGAAACTACAGGACAAAAACTGGAAGTATAATGAGCTGTTACATGTGATAACGAGGGAGATGGAAAAATGGAAGAAAACTATTTGCTGTAGAGGAAAGAGAAAAACGTAAAGTTGGTGGAACAGAGAAATCTGGGAATTGATCTAGAAGCGACGTGAGGCATCACCGAAAAGCAGACAGGTAAAAAGGGATAAGCGGCCAGAGGATGAAGTCAACCCAATATGGGAAAGATATCTAGAAGAAAAAAAAATGATGTGCAGACATTGGTCAAGGCCAAAATAGAGGTCAAAGTTAACGCTGAGTCACAGTGATTTGCGAAAAAAGAAGGCTGCGCCCAGAATACGTTGTAGCCACCTAAAAGCGCTAGGTAATAAGTTTGTCACAATGCCACAACATATTGTAGATGAAGGAGGAAATGAATTGGAAGGGTATGAAGCACTAGGCTATATTCGAAAGGTAACAGCAGATTCGTTCAAAAGGTCGCCCAGGAGACTTCCCCGGTGAGTAAAAATATGAAAAATAGTGCAACTAAGGAAGAGCTAGTACTTGAGTATTTCAATTGGAACAAGGCCGAAGGGAAAATTCCTAAGCGCACTACTCCGCGCGTAGATGGGGTTCCCGTCTGCCTCATTAATGAACTAGGAAGTAGCACTAAAGAAACACTGCTGAAATCCGTAGAAAAATGCTCAAGGAAGAAGGAAGGACCAGAAACTTGGTGGAAGAGTAGAATGAACCTAATCTATAAAGGCAAGGGAGAGAGGTTAACATTCGCTCGTATAGACCGTTATCCATTACATCTGTGGACTACAGGTAGCCGATTCAGGCAGTAAAATTAGAAAGAAAAACGTGGGTAGAGCAAAATCATATTTTGGGGAAACTTCAGAATGGATTCCGAATCTATACAGACGGTAGACGATAACCTGTTTGTTCTTACTCACTTGGTAGAAATATCTAAAATGAACAAAAACAGGCCCTTATACGTCGCTTATCTGGACATCACTTGAACGCAGGACAACGCTAATCAGGAAATTTCGTGCGATATATTGAAGAAAGGGTGCATAGGTGACCAATGTATAGAGCTAGCAGGCTTTAACTGGTACGTATCTTGAGTGCAGTCTATCTTGCCGTGATGCTGGTGCAAAAGTGCACTTAAACTGGATAGTATTCGTGATTTATTTTTTGTATTTCAGCCTTTCCAAACCACGTGCTCCAGGTACCCCGGCATATCTTATTGTTGCGTACCGCTGTGCAAATTTAGCGGAAAGGACAACACCGACAGACTTTCGTTCCATGAAATACCAGCTGTCGCTGGCGCATGGGAGAGGTGGCTTCCTGCGATGAGGTGGGACAATTGGTCGCCTAATACAACTTCTACTATACAAGAGTATGTAGCCGCCATTTTTCACCAAAGGACTTCATAAAAGCAAAAAAAAAAAGCGGTGGCTCTGAGTACGCGAAACAGTCAGCGTGGCTTGCGCTTGAATGACACGCGAGGTTCGTTTCCACAATAATGCTTTTATTTTCCGCCGTTAAATGTGAGCCATGAATCAACGTGAATCGCTATTGAAAACAGAACTCACAGGGTACCGTATGCGTTCACCTAAAACGAATCGAAGGCGAAAGCTATATTCAACTTTTTTTTCTTCAGTGAATGTATTGTTCCTCACCGCCGTCTCTGAAACCTTTTTTTTTCTTACTTGGCATGGCGTTCACACTGCCTCCGTTATCAACCCGCCGATGACGGCGGCAGTGTGAAACGACCAAGCCGAGTGATTACCTGATCATGTGATGTCACCTAACGTGACTTAGTAATAGCATAATGACGCCTTCATGAAGTCACAAATATTGGCGAACTGCGAAGTCATACATTGACAACAGCATGCCATGATGATTTTTCGCATTACTCGTGCGGACGCCGTTTACGCAGACGGTGTACTTTCACGTTTGATGAGGCATCTAAGGCTTTCGTCTTATCTCTATCCTGGCATTGATATCTCCGTGCGTGTTCGCAAAGCCTCTCGTGACTAAGTGACAGTGCTGACGGGAGGCCGCATTATTCATGCGTGCAGCATTTGCTCAATGTCGACAGCGCGACGAACTGAACGGCATCTGTTCAAGTATATCGGGCAGTTTTACAAGAAGTGCGCGGAAGGAGTTCTCTTGTTTTTCGTACCGCCAAAATAAAGCTGCTTTAGGCTACGAGATGATGCACTCACTCGGCAAAGTGCCTGGTTTTTTGACGCACCACTTCTTGCTTCCCAGCTCTCAGTGGCGAGAAGTTTACATGACAAAAAAGTCACAGCATTTTCATAGAGTGAACGATGATGAAAGGGGCGAAGTGTCCATCCGTTCGTCTGTGCTTCCGTCCGTCTTTGCGCCTGCGCTTGCATTCGTCCGTGCTTCCGTCCATCTGCTCATCCGTGCTTGCGCCCGTCCGTCCGAGGTTCCGGCGGTCCGTGCTTCCGTCCGTTTGCCCATCTGTACTTCCGTTCGTCCATCCGTGCTTTCGTCCGTTTGTCTGTCCGTGCTTCCATTCGTCTGTGCGTGTTTTCGCCCGTCTGTCCGTCCGTGCTTACCCCGTCTGATTCTGTCTGTCTGGGCTTACGTCCGTCTGACTGTCTGTCCGTCTGTCTATTGGTCTGTTCGTTCGACCGTTTGTCTGTCTGTCTGTCTGTCTGTCGGTTCGTCGATCTGTCTGTTTGCATGTATGTCCGTCCGTATGGCCATCTGTCCGTCCGTCTATCTGCCTGTCTGTCTGCCGGTCTGTCTGTCCGTCCATCTAGTGAACAAACCAAGTAACGTTATCTCGCATCTTATTTTCATCGTATATTCATCATATGCAAGTTCTGCCATTCAGCGAACATTCCAAGGACTAAACCGAGAGCTGGCTACTACATGCAGGAGACGCGCGACCCTCGCTTTGAGGAGCTTCGCCCCTAAAAGATTTGCGCTGAGAACTTGAAATCATGTACCTCCATGGGAGCAATCTAGTGACATTTCGTTCTATTTAGCGCATGTACTTCACGCTTGCATGTAGTCTGGTACACCGATAGACGTGAACGAACACCTGTGCTCTTCAAGTGCCAAAGCTTTCCGTAATAGCTACTGAGAAACTGTGCTTTCGAAAATTCTCTCGCATAGTGTTAAAACACGCTATCAGACTAGCGAACATAATAGTAAAGAACAATTTTACAAGCATCTCTTGACCACGCTTTCATAGCGGCGCAGCAGACGACCTGCAAGCGCGCGCCTCGACAGCAATAGCCACAAACAACAGATTCCTTTAAGAAAGACTTCTTTCGAAGTGCGAAAACTGTTTCGCTGTCTCGATTTACAGAAGTTTTTGTTTATACTTCAACAACGCCAATACAACCGAAAACTCGAGTATGCACTGTTTTATTTGTATTTTTCATGTATTTACCCACTCCCCTCTTTAATGCCTTGTTGGCCCTGAGGGTATTATAAATAAATAAAAGCTGCAAAATGCAGACCCCGCCTGCGTTTCAGTTAACGATGGCACGGCCTCGACTCTACTCCGGTAGCGGCGCGTGGCGGCTGAGAGCTCCACTAACGCTGATGGCCGCTGTTCTTTGTAGTCCGCTCCTTCGTCCAGGTACTGAAAAAAAATAAAGCAGGTGCTGGTTGAACAGAAGCTTCGAGGTCTTTTTCATGCTGACGATATTGTCTTATTTGCGGACAATCAAGAAGACATACAGCGGCTGGACTGTATATGAGCAAGGGGAGGCGAGGCTCTAGGACTAGAATGTAGTGCAACAAAATGTGAATTGATGGTATTCAATGATCGAGAAGACCAGGTGATCTCAATACAGGGCCAAGAAATACCGAGGGTAAGCGAGTATAAGTACCTCGGATACGGGCAAATGAAGGACATAGATATATGTAGGTACTGGGAAAAAAATTGGCAGACAGTGGGAATTGATGCTATGTGAAGCATGAATGAGGAAGGTTGATATGTTATGCCGTACAAGACTTCCATGTCATGATTATCAGTTCGCGCCTGGCATTTGTGTTCGTCGATCATTCACGTGACGTAATACCAAATTAGGTACATGTGGATATAGCGGAACGGCCGCGAGCACGCTATGAGCGTGGCAAGTAGTCATGTTTTACATGACACGCATGTCATGTTTATCGGACGCGTCGTTTACCTTCGTTGTTCATTCATGTCACGTAATACCAAATTAGGTATATGTAGAACTATTGGAACAGCTGCGAGCACGCTAAGAGCGTGGCATGTAGTCATGCTTTACATGACACACATGTCATGTTTATCATATTTGGACGTGTCATTTGCTTTCGACGTCCATTCGCGTGACGTAATACCAAATTAGGTATATGTGGAGCTAGCGAAAAGGCCGCGAGTGCACTATGAGCGTAGCTTCATGTTTCACTGGACCCACGTCATGATTATCATGTTTGGACAATCACTTACCTTGGTCGTCCGTTTCCGTCACGTAATATTGTTACACCATGTATGTGCCGGACTTAGAAGAAATAAAAGAAGCAAAGAGTGTGGAAGAAGAAGATCTCTCCTGCATCATGGTTCTGTACGGCTCGTTTTTCTAACTGTGTACCAATAAAACCCTAACGCCTACGGAGGACGTAACAGAGTGGTGGAGGCGCTGAGTATAACAACCAATGACGGGACCGCTACCTCTCGGAGTTCGGCAGAGTCGTCGCCTCACCGGCTTGCCTCCTTCCTTGCCCGTCATGCCTGACGAAGTAGAAGCTCGAGAACCAGCCCCCAGCAGTTCTTGGCCGTATCAAAAAGAGCCACGAACATTCTCCGGGAAGGCCAACGACGACGTGGACGCATGGCTCAAGCATTACAAGCGAGTAAGCAACTACAACAAAGGGATGCTGCCTCCCAACTTTCACGCGTGGTTTTCTACCTCACTGATGTTGCCCTCGTTTGGTATGAGAACCATGAAGATATTCTGACAACACGGGAATGCTTTGTTGAGGAAATCAAAAAGTTTCGTCAACTCAGCTGCAAAAACAAGCTCGCCTAGCGGAGTGTTGCACAGATAGCCCAGTTACCCGGTGATACCTGCACTGTGTATACCGAAGAGATTTTGAGACTGTGTAGGGAAGCCGATTTCATTATGTCGGAAGAGGACAAGGTGGGGCATTTGCTGAAGGGAATTGCAGAAGATGTGTACAACTTCCCTATTAGCAGAAAAAGTCGGACTTCTGTGTCTGACGTTATACGGCACTGTCGTACGTTCGAAATCCTGAAGCAGTGAAGAACAGCGCCAAAGTTCGGTCGTCAGGCAAATGTCACCCCAGTAGCCAGCATAGAAGCGGCCTCAACTGTTCACCTTCCGGCAACCATTCCCCAGATCGTTAGTTGCTCACACATGGAGAAATGACACGTGAACGGGCAACTGCCACGTCTACATCCTATTTCCCTCAGGACACGTCTGCCATACAGCTTACGAATTGTGAACATCCATCCGTCAAAGCAGCGGAGGTTGCAGGGCCTCGGCGTATTCGGAAGTCAAGTCCGCCTTTTTACGAGTGACCATTATACCCTCAGCGCTTTCGTTCCTAATGCTCATACCACCCACCGACAAATGATTCCATTGAATCTCAGGCCTACGAGAACGCTTGCAGACGTGTCAGCATGCCTGAACACTGTGAAGAACGGCGACGACATCGTCCTGCGCCTCTGTGCTACAGCTGCGGTCTGTCTGGTGACATATCGAGGTATTGTGATTGTTCGCGCATACCACGCTATGATCAGTGGCCACGCTTGACTGATAAACCTGCGGTCCCACCTTTTCAAGGACACTGGCCCACCGACTCAATACCCGGTAGCAGCTTCTGGCACAGACAATGGCGCAAACACTCTCCTGCATCTGATCGAGGTGTGACGCCACCTCCAGCGCCTCGATCCCACCGGTCTCCATCGCCACGGCGCCGCCCATCGTCACCACACCAGGAAAACTAAACAGCGCGACCGATAGCGGTGAGGCGCTGGTGACTTGCTGCAAAACGAGATACCTCCGCCTGTGATGATGTTCAAGAACCAGGTAGAAGTTTTTGTTGATGGTGTGCGTGCGATGGCCTTCGTGGACACTGGTGCTGCAGTTTCGATTATGAGTGCTGCTTAAACACTGTTTAGTGCTTAAACACTGAGTGCTTAAACACTGTTTAGGACAGAAGGTGATGTTCTTGTGGGAGAAGGCGACAACATTCTGTGGCGTTTGTAGTAACTTGCTGTATCCTATTGGTGTCTATACCGCAGAAGTGTGCCAGGGCTATCAACTGTTTGCCACATAGTTTACAAATCTTCCAAGGACCACACACGACATAATGATGGGGATTGATTTCCTTCGAATGTGTGGCGTTACAGTTGATTGTAGAAATGAAGAGGTGTCTTTATGTGATGCTGTCCCTGGAGAACTGTTGGAGAATTCGGACCGGGAGTATGGCGCGCTCCGGGTCAGTGAAGATAGCGTTGTCCTGGCATTCTCTGCAGTATCTGTTCCTGTATACTACTGACGCATCGAAGACAATGACAGCGCGTTCGAGGCATTGGTGGAGCCCTTTAATCTCAGTTACATTAGGAAGAACACATTGGTGCTCCATTGCATAGTGTCACTCGTGCAAGGACGCACAGGACAATGGGCGGTAAACTGCTCAGATGAGTCAGTGGTTCTACCAGGAGGACTGAAGCTTGCCATGTTGAAAACATACTCACCGATGACAGTGGCTTGCCTCAGCTATGCTCCTGGTGGAGCCTCAGTCAATTCTTGTACACAGACTCAACAATTTTACCTATGATAGACAAGTCACTTACTACAGACAAACGCCGCATGCTTCTGGACGACCTGGTAAAATACGTGGTGGTTTTTGATTTTTCTCATGATCATGCGCCCTCGACTCCCGTGTCTCAAGCTCTCCACAAAATAAACACGGAAACAGCGCAGCCCATCCGTCAAAAACTCTACCGAGTGCCGCTACCTGAGCGCAAGATAATTGATGAACAAGTGCGTGATATGCTGCAGAATAGTGTTTCGAGAATCATTGAATCCTCGAGTGGCTGCCGTGATTCTAGTTAAAAAGAAGGATGCTAGCTGGAGATTCCGTGTGGACTATCGCCGTCTCAACTCTGTCACAAAGAGAGATGTCTACCCGCTCCCACGCATTGATGATGGTCTAGGCTGCCTCCATTCAGCATCCTACTTTCGTCCATAGACTTACGCTCAGGCTACTGGCGAATACCTGTGCATGTAATGGACAAACAAAAGACGGCTTTCGTAACTCCGGACGAACTATATATGAATTCGACGTGATGCCATTTGGTCTATGTAACGCACCCGCTACCTTTGAAAGGTTCATGAACACCATTCTGCGCGGCCTGAAGTGGAACATCGGTATGTGTTATCTTGACGACGTTGTGATCTTCGGGCGTACATTCAGCGAGCATAACGAACAAGTAGATATGGTTTTGAAAGAAATTCGGAATGCTGGATTGGTTCTTAATGCGAAGAAGTGTCGTTTTGGAGCTCGACAAACACTGGTGCTGGGACACTTCGTCAACAAGGATGGCATCATGCGCGACTCGAATAAGACAGCGGCTGTTAGAGCTTTTAAACCGCCTTGCTCAGTGAACGAGCGTCGGAGCTATCTTCTCCGCCAAGGTGCTAGTTTTTGAATGGACTCCTGGTTGTGAAACTTCTTTCAATCAACTGAAGTTCTTGCTCACGTCGCAGCCAATTCTTCGGCTTTTCGATCCTTCTGCGGCGACTGAAGTTCACACCGACGGAAGCGGCATTGGCATAGGTGCGGTCCTGGTACAGCGTTGTAATCTAATGGAACTCGTGATTGCATATGACAGTCGCACATTAAGTCAGCTGGAAGGCAATTGCACTGAGACCGAGCAAGAATGTTTCGCACTCGCCTACGCTGTGCAGCAATTCCGCTCATCCCTGTATGGTCGTCCTTTTCAAGCATTTCCGGATCACCATTTCTTGTGCTGGCTTATCAACCTTCAGGATCCGTCAGGCCGTCTTACGCGCTGGGCCCTCCGGCTGCAAGAGTACAACTTCACTGTATCGTACAAGAGCGGCAGGAAACAAGCGGAAGCAGACTGCCTTTCAAAGATGCCACATGATGCCAGAGTTTGCGACGCCGACAATTTCGATAATCTGATTGCGTCCGTGGCACCGACGTTCCTGGATAAAGCCACCTTTAAAACTGAGCAGCGGAAGGGCGTGAGCTTGAAGTCATTATTCGCGTTCGCACAAGCATCCACTCCGGAAGGCCGCTTTTGTGTTCGTGATACTTTACTGTACAAGAAAACCATCTCTGGCACCGGTGCCCGCTTCCTGCTGGTGGTCCCAGAAGTACTACGTTCACTGTTTTGCACATCATGCATGATGACGCCACTTCAGATCACTTGGGAACGACGCGCACTCTTCATTGCACACAGGAACGCTTCTACTGGCCACGTAGGCGCCAGTCAGTTGAGTTGTACCTGACCTGTTGTACGCAATGCCAGGTGCACAAATCTATCTCAGCAGCTCCGGCTGGACATCTACAACCTGTGACGTTTCCCAGTTCTCCGTTCGAACAAATTGGCAGTGGCTTAGTGGCCCTTTTCGCGTTCATCGAAAGGCAGCAGATGGATTTTGGTATGTGCTGACAATTATACTCGGTACTGCGAGATGGCTGCCCTGCTATCCGCGACTGCTGGTCAAGTGTTGTCCTTCCTTCTCCAGTCTATCATACTTCGTCATGGGCCTCCCTGCATCATCATAACTTACCGTGGACGTCAATTCACGGCAGACGTTGTCGAACAACTTCTCCGTATGTGTGGCTCGGAACTCAATACACTCGACGCCTTATCACCCGCACACGAATGGTCTCCCCATGAATCTTGGTATGTGTGAAGCAAGCGAAACGGCCGTGAGCGCATCATGAGCGTGGCATGTATTCTTGTTCTTACATGGCACGCATCTCATGATTATAGTGTTTGCACCAGGCATATACCTTCGTCATCCATTCACGTCCCATAATACCAAATTCGGTATATGTGAATCTAGCGAAACGACCGCGAGCGCACCATGAGCGTGGCGTGTAGTCATGACCTTTCATTTTTATGTAAGACATCTACTTCACGCGCATGCGGGGCTGAGTTTGATTCCAGTAGAGTGTGCTGTGTATGTTAATCGCGCACATATGGATGATTGTGATATCAATGATTTTTTAATTACCTGTAGTCATAATAATCACCGCATTATCGGCGAAAACCCGCTCTCGAAGGCGTAGAGTAACGCTTTTTTTTTGCCACCGCGTCACTTGCAGGCCGCCTATGGAAATGTCACGCCTAACCACAGACCGTATCTTGCTAGATGAAATTTGACTTAAAATGCCGGCTAATCCTTGTCCGGGCTATTCTGTATTCTGAAGGCCACTTCAAATCAGGCCGGTTTCTTTGGGACATGACTACGGGGCCGCGTAGAAGCGGCCATAATTTCACTTGATTTCCTGCCAACCATGCGCACGCGCTCGTCTACCACTCCGCGCGCGGGCGAGCTGTGCGTGGCTTCTGCTCTTCTTTTCTTTATTTTTCACTGCAATCAACGGTGAACGCGCAGAAGGTAGGTTAAAGGGGGCCAGCTAGGAAGAACCAAACGAAGACTCCGCGCCCATCAACAAACAATGGTTTCTGATCTTCCGCTGAATATTTGTATCGAACACTACGCACCAGCCATACGCGACTTCGATGTAGCTTCTCAAAGCGGCGATGAGCCATTTTGCAATTTCTCTAAACAAATCAATGAAATAATTACAAAATTAGTAAGAACGTGAAATCGCCTTAAATATCAGTGTATCATGAATAAATGACAAGCTTTTGCGTTTTTCTGTTGTGTGGTTTAATTTTTGTGTACTTTTTTGGTCTTTCACGCTGCCCTCCCTGCCCCCTCCTCTTTTCTGAACTGAAATCCTAAGTATTCCGCTGTCGTAAGCGCCCGTCACCGGGTGCAACAAACAGAATTGCTGCAAAATTTTGCTCTCAGCGCAGCGCGATTGATCAGCCTTGGCTAGTTCCAATGTTTCGGTTTCATATGCAGGTTGAAGTACTCAGCAGCGTACTCTAATTGTCATAGGTTGTCATCAACCTATCGAATGTGATAAAAGACAGGCAAACTGGAAACGAGTTTATTTGGAGCGAACCAATGAGACCTTACTGTATTATGCACAACAGCACAGGAGCTTGTCAGAAGCTAACAAGTTAACATTCGGTAATTACCCCTAAAAAGTTTGCAATACATTGAAGTAAACAGTAAAAATCACAGTTGCACCATTTGAACACACAAATAATGGCGTTCTCCAGTTCGAGCACCAGAAAACTGATCTTCGGCGTGACAAAACAGTCTTGCACAAAAGGAACGTTGTTCGAGCTGGAGAAGCTTCACAGTCGGAAGTGCTTCCTCGACGGCTTATGTGTATAGTTCATGCGCTTTGCATTGTCGTCGGTGACTCTAGTCATTCACTAAAAGCATCCTGAAGAATTTGTCAGCAATCAAACTTGCTGACCGTCTTCCGTGACTTTCGGGTCAGTTCAGCAGAGGTGCGTCCATATGCGGTTCTACGAGCAGCTGTAGAACTTCGAGAACATGCGTACGTGGCAGGTGTTTTACTATCTTCTCAAAGAATGTGGCGATCCCGTTTTCGCTTAGTGGGTTTGCGAGGGGGCAAACATTGTCTTACGACTGGTTCTTTCCGGGGCTTCTTCGCACTTGCTGCCAAGTATGCGGGATAATCTTCAAAGACAGTTGGCACGGCTCCGGGAAGCAGCTTTCTTATCCTACAGTCAGGAGCGTAATCGATCTGACAGAAGTGCCTGCTGCATACGACAGTCGATGGTAACTTGTCGTTTATTACGAGGTTCTATCTTGAAATGTTCCGCTGCCAATTTGGGCACAGTTCTTGATCCACAGGGAACTGGTGGAACAAAACCCCCGGCGTTTTCCCGGCACGCGATTTGCAGTACGGGACACAACAGTACACCATCATGGCACTGGTCTCAGCGTACACACTGAATTCACTTTATTTACTATGTTGAACAACATGCAGCGCACTGCGATGCATTTCTGAAAACTCACGCCTTCAGCCTCCCACAGACCGAAGGAAAGTAGGACGATGTGATTGCTGTTAAATTCAGAAGCAAACGCTGCGAAAACAGGTCATGACTACACGCGCACCATGAGCGTGGCGTGTAGTCATGACCTTCCATTTTTATGTAAGACATCTACTTCACGCGCATGCGGGGCTGAGTTTGATTCCAGTAGAGTGTGCTGTGTATGTTAATCGCGCACATATGGATGATTGTGATATCAATGATTTTTTAATTACCTGTAGTCATAATAATCACCGCATTATCGGCGAAAACCCGCTCTCGAAGGCGTAGAGTAACGCTTTTTTTTTGCCACCGCGTCACTTGCAGGCCGCCTATGGAAATGTCACGCCTAACCACAGACCGTATCTTGCTAGATGAAATTTGACTTAAAATGCCGGCTAATCCTTGTCCGGGCTATTCTGTATTCTGAAGGCCACTTCAAATCAGGCCGGTTTCTTTGGGACATGACTACGGGGCCGCGTAGAAGCGGCCATAATTTCACTTGATTTCCTGCCAACCATGCGCACGCGCTCGTCTACCACTCCGCGCGCGGGCGAGCTGTGCGTGGCTTCTGCTCTTCTTTTCTTTATTTTTCACTGCAATCAACGGTGAACGCGCAGAAGGTAGGTTAAAGGGGGCCAGCTAGGAAGAACCAAACGAAGACTCCGCGCCCATCAACAAACAATGGTTTCTGATCTTCCGCTGAATATTTGTATCGAACACTACGCACCAGCCATACGCGACTTCGATGTAGCTTCTCAAAGCGGCGATGAGCCATTTTGCAATTTCTCTAAACAAATCAATGAAATAATTACAAAATTAGTAAGAACGTGAAATCGCCTTAAATATCAGTGTATCATGAATAAATGACAAGCTTTTGCGTTTTTCTGTTGTGTGGTTTAATTTTTGTGTACTTTTTTGGTCTTTCACGCTGCCCTCCCTGCCCCCTCCTCTTTTCTGAACTGAAATCCTAAGTATTCCGCTGTCGTAAGCGCCCGTCACCGGGTGCAACAAACAGAATTGCTGCAAAATTTTGCTCTCAGCGCAGCGCGATTGATCAGCCTTGGCTAGTTCCAATGTTTCGGTTTCATATGCAGGTTGAAGTACTCAGCAGCGTACTCTAATTGTCATAGGTTGTCATCAACCTATCGAATGTGATAAAAGACAGGCAAACTGGAAACGAGTTTATTTGGAGCGAACCAATGAGACCTTACTGTATTATGCACAACAGCACAGGAGCTTGTCAGAAGCTAACAAGTTAACATTCGGTAATTACCCCTAAAAAGTTTGCAATACATTGAAGTAAACAGTAAAAATCACAGTTGCACCATTTGAACACACAAATAATGGCGTTCTCCAGTTCGAGCACCAGAAAACTGATCTTCGGCGTTACAAAACAGTCTTGCACAAAAGGAACGTTGTTCGAGCTGGAGAAGCTTCACAGTCGGAAGTGCTTCCTCGACGGCTTATGTGTATAGTTCATGCGCTTTGCATTGTCGTCGGTGACTCTAGTCATTCACTAAAAGCATCCTGAAGAATTTGTCAGCAATCAAACTTGCTGACCGTCTTCCGTGACTTTCGGGTCAGTTCAGCAGAGGTGCGTCCATATGCGGTTCTACGAGCAGCTGTAGAACTTCGAGAACATGCGTACGTGGCAGGTGTTTTACTATCTTCTCAAAGAATGTGGCGATCCCGTTTTCGCTTAGTGGGTTTGCGAGGGGGCAAACATTGTCTTACGACTGGTTCTTTCCGGGGCTTCTTCGCACTTGCTGCCAAGTATGCGGGATAATCTTCAAAGACAGTTGGCACGGCTCCAGGAAGCAGCTTTCTTATCCTACAGTCAGGAGCGTAATCGATCTGACAGAAGTGCCTGCTGCATACGACAGTCGATGGTAACTTGTCGTTTATTACGAGGTTCTATCTTGAAATGTTCCGCTGCCAATTTGGGCACAGTTCTTGATCCACAGGGAACTGGTGGAACAAAACCCCCGGCGTTTTCCCGGCACGCGATTTGCAGTACGGGACACAACAGTACACCATCATGGCACTGGTCTCAGCGTACACACTGAATTCACTTTATTTACTATGTTGAACAACATGCAGCGCACTGCGATGCATTTCTGAAAACTCACGCCTTCAGCCTCCCACAGACCGAAGGAAAGTAGGACGATGTGATTGCTGTTAAATTCAGAAGCAAACGCTGCGAAAACAGGTCATGACTACACGCGCACCATGAGCGTGGCGTGTAGTCATGACCTTCCATTTTTATGTAAGACATCTACTTCACGCGCATGCGGGGCTGAGTTTGATTCCAGTAGAGTGTGCTGTGTATGTTAATCGCGCACATATGGATGATTGTGATATCAATGATTTTTTAATTACCTGTAGTCATAATATCCACCGCATTATCGGCGAAAACCCGCTCTCGAAGGCGTAGAGTAACGCTTTTTTTTTGCCACCGCGTCACTTGCAGGCCGCCTATGGAAATGTCACGCCTAACCACAGACCGTATCTTGCTAGATGAAATTTGACTTAAAATGCCGGCTAATCCTTGTCCGGGCTATTCTGTATTCTGAAGGCCACTTCAAATCAGGCCGGTTTCTTTGGGACATGACTACGGGGCCGCGTAGAAGCGGCCATAATTTCACTTGATTTCCTGCCAACCATGCGCACGCGCTCGTCTACCACTCCGCGCGCGGGCGAGCTGTGCGTGGCTTCTGCTCTTCTTTTCTTTATTTTTCACTGCAATCAACGGTGAACGCGCAGAAGGTAGGTTAAAGGGGGCCAGCTAGGAAGAACCAAACGAAGACTCCGCGCCCATCAACAAACAATGGTTTCTGATCTTCCGCTGAATATTTGTATCGAACACTACGCACCAGCCATACGCGACTTCGATGTAGCTTCTCAAAGCGGCGATGAGCCATTTTGCAATTTCTCTAAACAAATCAATGAAATAATTACAAAATTAGTAAGAACGTGAAATCGCCTTAAATATCAGTGTATCATGAATAAATGACAAGCTTTTGCGTTTTTCTGTTGTGTGGTTTAATTTTTGTGTACTTTTTTGGTCTTTCACGCTGCCCTCCCTGCCCCCTCCTCTTTTCTGAACTGAAATCCTAAGTATTCCGCTGTCGTAAGCGCCCGTCACCGGGTGCAACAAACAGAATTGCTGCAAAATTTTGCTCTCAGCGCAGCGCGATTGATCAGCTTTGGCTAGTTCCAATGTTTCGGTTTCATATGCAGGTTGAAGTACTCAGCAGCGTACTCTAATTGTCATAGGTTGTCATCAACCTATCGAATGTGATAAAAGACAGGCAAACTGGAAACGAGTTTATTTGGAGCGAACCAATGAGACCTTACTGTATTATGCACAACAGCACAGGAGCTTGTCAGAAGCTAACAAGTTAACATTCGGTAATTACCCCTAAAAAGTTTGCAATACATTGAAGTAAACAGTAAAAATCACAGTTGCACCATTTGAACACACAAATAATGGCGTTCTCCAGTTCGAGCACCAGAAAACTGATCTTCGGCGTGACAAAACAGTCTTGCACAAAAGGAACGTTGTTCGAGCTGGAGAAGCTTCACAGTCGGAAGTGCTTCCTCGACGGCTTATGTGTATAGTTCATGCGCTTTGCATTGTCGTCGGTGACTCTAGTCATTCACTAAAAGCATCCTGAAGAATTTGTCAGCAATCAAACTTGCTGACCGTCTTCCGTGACTTTCGGGTCAGTTCAGCAGAGGTGCGTCCATATGCGGTTCTACGAGCAGCTGTAGAACTTCGAGAACATGCGTACGTGGCAGGTGTTTTACTATCTTCTCAAAGAATGTGGCGATCCCGTTTTCGCTTAGTGGGTTTGCGAGGGGGCAAACATTGTCTTACGACTGGTTCTTTCCGGGGCTTCTTCGCACTTGCTGCCAAGTATGCGGGATAATCTTCAAAGACAGTTGGCACGGCTCCGGGAAGCAGCTTTCTTATCCTACAGTCAGGAGCGTAATCGATCTGACAGAAGTGCCTGCTGCATACGACAGTCGATGGTAACTTGTCGTTTATTACGAGGTTCTACCTTGAAATGTTCCGCTGCCAATTTGGGCACAGTTCTTGATCCACAGGGAACTGGTGGAACAAAACCCCCGGCGTTTTCCCGGCACGCGATTTGCAGTACGGGACACAACAGTACACCATCATGGCACTGGTCTCAGCGTACACACTGAATTCACTTTATTTACTATGTTGAACAACATGCAGCGCACTGCGATGCATTTCTGAAAACTCACGCCTTCAGCCTCCCACAGACCGAAGGAAAGTAGGACGATGTGATTGCTGTTAAATTCAGAAGCAAACGCTGCGAAACCAGCCCGCACGCGTATCTAAAGCAGCCTGCAAATGCAAGCGCGCAAGTGCCAGGCAAGGGTTGGCTCGGGTAGCCCCCATGCGGAGAGCGGCGCAACTGTACGTCGAGACTCCTTCCCTTTGTTTTCGCTGCCGCTGTGGAGGCCGTATGAAATCGCGCGCCGCTCCCTCTCTAGCCCGGCCGTGGATATATGTGGTTATGTGGACATGCCCTGCCACGTTGTTAGCTGCGTGCCGATGACGTGTCGCTGATGTCGCGTAACGTTGCCGCAGAGGGCGTAGTCACGACCATGGGCTACGCCTGCCCTTACGTTTTGGTTGGAGAAGTGTGGTGAGGCTGCGCGAAAATTTGAAACCAGCTGAAACGAATGTTCTAACCCTTGTAACTTCTATATGTTCATATAGCATGTTCACATAAGAAAATGCGCATATTTTTCTTCATAACAATATTTGGACCTTGAAGTTGTTTACTGGCCCTTTAAAAAGTGGTTCGCATTGATACTGTGCGCAATGATGACCAAGTTTGACAATTGGTCATTCTTTTTACATTTCCTCCAATATTTGTGCACCTTGCAGTCTGACTGATATAACAATTGCAGCATGATAGAGAAATCTTGTACACTACTTTCTGTATCACAAGGAATGAAGGTGCTTGTGTGTTTCACATTAAATTGACTTTCCTTGTTGATTTTGCCTTCTGCCCTGTGCTTAACACGTGCGCAAACGCTGCCCAGCTTCTTGGTGGCTGTGAAAACCACTTTTACATCATATCTGAATGCGACATTCTAACGACTAGTGCTCTTTTGCGGTATATAAGTGCATATATGCATAAGGTATATCTATGCATATGACGAAGTGCTGCATGACGCTAACAGGCAAAAAGAGTATTCTACACTCTCCGCATAGCAATAGGTGGCGCTGATAGACGCTCCCACGTTTAAATGCACATATGTACTTTTTAAAGCGGATGGAGGGGTAACCGCCACCGTAGGTCAGTGGTATAACATCAAACGCATTATTCGAAAGTCGCAGGTTCGAATCCCGCTGGTGACAAGTTACCTTTTCATGCACTTTTCTTTCTTCACATTTAGATTACAGTTACTTCTATCAAATTTCCTATATGACTCCTGGCATCGTTGTCTCATGAATGTGATCGCATGTAAGTCATGCTTGCACATGCAGGATTTTTCAAATAGCCTATGTGTAAAAGCCGCGAGACGTGAAAAAGCCCCACCCTTGCATGCTTGAAACTTGGCAGTTAACGAAGCACCAAGCAAGAGAAACATCGGTAACGACACTATGGAAATTATAGTGGTATCAGAGTTTGAGTTAAGAATGCCGCGTAAATTAGAGTACGCAACATTGTACGTGACTAAGAATGAATAATATGGTACCGACAAAAATAAAATAAAAACATCGATAAAACAAAGGGCAGGCTCAAACACGTTCGCGTGTTTATCTTTGTCGAGATGGCTCCAGCGCCATAACGTGACTCTGCTCCACGACTAGGGACACGTAAACCTCATCGTGTGGGCTCGTTGAAATGCCCTGGTGGAAATATTCGCAATGCCCACGGGCTATAATAGCTGGCGTGCCGTGCAATCGAAGATGGCTGCAGAAGAAGGGTCAACCCGTGAACTCGCACAGAAAAACGTAGGACGCACGCCCCGTGCCGATTTCATCGGATGAACTCTTAATTGCCACACGAATGCATATAAGACCGAAGTACTTTCCCAAATAATAGAAACTGCTTAATGTTTGCTACCTCATTTTATTACCGCAGTGCGAAGGCTGGTGGTGTCAGCTGATCGACCGTGCATCAATGGTGCCTTGCGTAATCCTGTGCGTGCTACAGAAAACTGCACGAACTGAAATTCACGTATGCCATCTGCACGGCACTCCGAGATAATTTGTTCCGAGCCTGCCTGGCGGATTCGCCCAAATAGTAGGCTATTAGCGAGTAGCGTGCCGTCGCGGCCGCACAGAATTGAATGTTTAACGTAGCGATGGTTTGCAAACATATTACGCCGTCGTCATTACTTGCGCTGTAAGATCATGCAGCTGCTTCTTCTGCGGAACACAAACATTTACCTTCCTATTAGGTAGTGCTTGTGTCACAGCCATGCTCATACCAGAGTCCTTCAATAATTTAACCGGTCCTGAAGCTGCGCCGTAACTCTAGGGGAGAGCTTTGTGTGCTGCGAGCGGCGGCCGCGAGGCGGCGCTGCATCACCGCGCGGGGCATCGGACAGACCGAAGGTTCAGTACCGGAGGGAAGCTGGCTGCTAGTGTTGATATGGGGTCAGTGCATGATACTGTGGTGTGTCATGTCGCAGTGTTCAACGAATGATTGCTATTGGGCCTAGTGTGTTGTGTTTGAAAATCAGGAAGGATGTCATATACCTGCTGTGTGAGTGGTGGTTGATCCGGTTAAAAAACAAATGACGAAAAGTTCTCGCTGCTTACAGACAGGGAACGGCGGTAAAAGTGAAAGCGCGCAATGCCGCGACAAGAATCTGCTGGTTTCACATTTATTTTCACTAATGTCCGCGTGTGCGAAAAGCACTTAGATGAGAGTGACATCGTTCGCATGGACCAGTGGCTAATCGTTGTTGTGTAGTCACTGTGACGTTCCGAAACTTTTGCCGACGCTATGCCGAGGATTTTCCACGGGCTCATGGCGTATTTGTATAGTGTAAAACGATGCAGAGCTTGCCCGCCTACCAAGCGTCGATGGGAACCATCAACTGAGCTGGATACTGTGGCTGCATCGACACTGCGCATGAATCCTTTTGACGTAGTTGCAAAGGATAATAACGCATTTATTGAAGAGGAGCATACTAGGCGCCTCTTTCTCGTTCCATGCCAGTAGGTAATACGAAAGCCCGATGAGTCAAACGCTCACCGTTTTCGTTTATACATGTGCTGAGGTGACGAAAAAGTGTAGAGGTGATATTCCAAACAGACAAGGCTACATGCAGCTCCTCACAGCTTGAAAAATTAAGCACATATCCGTTGCATAGAACAAAAACCTCAGCGCTTTCAATAGAAGCGACTTCAGTGCTGTCAAATCCGTCCGTCCGCCCGCCCGCCTGTCTGTCCGTCCATCCATCCGTCCGTCCATCCGTCCGTCCGTCCGTCCGTCCGTCCGTCCGTCTGTCCGTCCATCCATCCATCCATCCATCCATCCATCCATCCATCCATCCATCCATCCATCCATCCATCCATCCATCCATCCGTCCGTCCAGTCCGTCCGTCCGTCCGTCCGTCCGTCCAAGGTGTGGATAGGCGGTCGGGGGTGCGTATAGGTTGTATGTACGTGTTGGCGGGCGCGGCAGCGAAAATTGAGCCAGCTGTTATGGCAACCGCGTACGTGGTCACCATTTTGGAGGCCATCATAGCGGTGGCCGGTGGCATACCGGCAGTTGAGACCGGCGGTTGCAAATGCTGCACACAAGTTACTGCGGACACGATTTTGTTTTAGTTTATTTGGATTTAGAAGGTACGAGATTCAACATTTGTGAAGCTGCTGCAGTCATGGGCGATGCGTGCTAGACCCGCTTGAGCGTGTACGCCAAGAAATTTGACGACGAGGCAAAACAGCGATACACGGACAAAGTAACTCTCTGCAGTAGGCGTTGATCCACACTTTATGACGAGCGAGAAGGCCGCATTTAACACCAGACTTGTTTCGAAGGTGGAACTCTGAGACATAAAGGATTGTTTGGTGCACATAAGACAAGTTTTATGACGCAAGAACGACTCAAAGCCAAGAAATCCTTAGATGCTTGACTAGTGGGTTTGTCCAGCAACCTTAGGTTGAAAGTGGTGGTGACTGCGTCGCTGTGGGCGCAAAGGTTAGATAATATGAAATTGCACTCTATCAGTAAGCGCTAAAGTCGAGTTTGCCCATGAATTCAATACTAGTGTGATGTTTTACGAATGTAGTTGAAGAAGTAGACTTTACAGCGCTTACGAACTTCCACGCGAGAACATCATTGCATGGGGCAGATTAGATTGTGGGAAAGTGCACACGAGACTGCAATTTCGACGTGGTTGGCTCACCTGCAGCTTTGATCCGTCGAATGAAAATATCAGGAGCACTAAATGATTCACTAGACTAAGGTTAAAACCCACCTTTTCTTTGACGCAAGTGTATTGAGCTAGGTCATTTTAGCGAAAAAAAAGCGTGTAACTCTCATTTAGGCTTGTAGTGTACCGCGCATGTATTACTTAAATTGTCCAGCGTTTAGTACTCTTTTGTGTTGTGCTTTCCGCAGACGTCTTTGCTAGAACATTGAAACTGGCTGCATTTACTGTGTTATTGTTATTTCTTTATTTTCGTGTTCCGTTCGCATCTCAATTACTCAAATCTGTCAGAATCAGAACTCAACCGAGTTTTCATTTGCAGGTGAACCACTCTCAAGCAGTCACCCAACAGCCTTGTTAAGATCAGCCTGGCTAATACTGGCTGAATCACTCGCCACGACGCTTCGCCGCAATCTGCAGTATACGGCTTCATGACCGCGAATAAAGTTCGGCAATGAAAAAAATATAAGCGATTGTGAGTTTTCAAGCTCTTCACCCTTGCATATTGTGCGATGGCTGGACACAAATACGGCACAATCAAACGTGACAAGGACTGTGGTCGCCAAAAAATTGGGGGACCCTTACGCTTCGCCTTTAAGAGTTGAACGCGATAGCGAAATTCGGCCCGTAGTGCACCCTTCAATCACTAAGTGCATACTTATTTATATTTTTGTTACAAACACACACACACAGTAGATTCGACCAGCGCGCACTATTATCGCCGAATGTACTCGTTTTCGTCGTGACACCTGTCGAACAATATGCGTTAAAGGGGACCTGAAACACTTTTTTAAGTAACCATGGAATGAGTTCACTAAACAACCTAACTTTAGTATCACGCACTATCAAAATGTCATGACCAGGACCATGTACACACATGTGTACATGTACTGGTCATGCCAGCTGAAGGTAGTGCCTTCTCCGCATTGCTTGTTTGCTGTGCGGATAGCCAAAGCGGAGGCTGCGGGAGCATATATAGGGTTGCTCGGAGGTGAACACCACCTATACGATGGATGGATGGATGCTATGAGCGTCCCCTTTATAACGGGGTGGTGACAAGTATGCCACCAGGCTCGACAAAAAAAAAACCTTTTTTCTTTTTTGATGTTGGCCTAATGCCTCTACTTCGATAAATTCTATCTTAATGGAAAAAAAGGTAAATTTTCAGCTTAAGTTCTCTGCCATTTATGGCACACTGTCCATATTTTATTTTTCCAATATTTATTTTTGTCCTTTCTCTCTAATTTTCTGCCACCAATACTCTAACCGTCTCTTACTTATTTCAATCGCGGGTGTGTTCAGCTTTCCATTGTTGTCCCTAAAACCCAAGGCTTCCTGTAGGCTCGTGCCCAAACGTACACCTGGGTGGATATCTCCACATTCAATCAGAACATGCTCCGCCGTTTCCTTATCTTTCCCGCAGCATGTGCATTGTTCTTCTTCTTTACTGAATCTTGCTTTATAACTACGCGTTCTAAGGCAACCCGATCTCGCTTCAAACAGTAAAGCGCTTCCCCTTGAATTATCGTAAAATGCCTCCCTCCTTATTTCATTTTTGCCCTTTCGGTAGTTACTCAAAGCCGGTTTTTTCTCCATAGCTGCCATCCAGTAAATCCTCTCCGCCTCCCTGACTTTTCCCTTAACGCTCTTTGTTGACATATGGCTTACAATACCAGCCGTATATTTACTAGTGAGTCTTCTAGTTCTTTTTCTCCACTGTGTGTCCACGCTCTTCCTATACAAATAACGGAACACCTTCTCTGCCCATCTACTCTCCTTCATATTTCTTAGCCTTTCTTCGAACCTTATTTTGCTTTGCGCTTCCCTCGCCTCAAAACCTGCCCACCCCATATCGCCCTTTACAGCCTCGTTTGTCGTCTTCCCGTGAGCACCCAACGCGAGGCGTCCCACAGTCCTTTGATTTACATCCATTCCCGATTGCACCTCTGCCCTCATGCACACCACTGAGTTCCCAAAAGTAAGCCCTGGAACCATTACACCCTTCCACAGACCTCGAAGCACCTCATACCTATTGTATCCCCACAACGCTCTGTGCTTCATTATTGCCGCATTCCTCTTTCCTTTTGCTGCCGAGGCTTTTTCCTGTACCTCTATGTATCTATCACTCTCATTTACCCATACTCCAAGGTACTTGTATTCACTTACCCTCGGTATTTCTTGGCCTTGTATGGACACCGTCTGATCACAGGGATCATTGAATCCCATCAATCCACACTTCGTTACACTGAATCCTAGTCCAAGAGCTTCACCTTCCCTTCCGCATATATTCGCCAGCTGCTGTATATCATCTCGACTGTCCGCAAATAAGACGATATCGTCCGCATAAAATAAACCTGGAAGCTTCTGCTCAATCATCATGCCGCCCTGTTTGTGTGACAGATTAAAACCAATGTTGCTACCTTCTAGCGCTTTTTCCATACTCACCATGTACAGCATGAATAACAGCGGGGACAAAGGACATCCCTGTCTCAGACCCTTGCTAACCTCAACGTTCTCTTTGCTACGCATTCCTTCCCACTCTATGCAAACTGTATTTTCTCGGTATATCTCCCTCAAAAGCTGTATACAGTCGTCGCCCATGCCCATTCCTTTCAATATATCCCACAAAATTTCCTGATTAACGTTGTCGTATGCCCCAGTGATGTCTAGAAAAGCCACGTACAAGGGCCTATTCTCTATTTTAGATATTTCTATACACTGAGTGAGAACAAACAGGTTATCGTCTAACCGCCTGTCGACTCGAAATCCGTTCTGAAGTTCTCCCAAAATATCGTTATGTTCGGCCCATGTTTCTATTTTCATTTTTACTGCTTGCATCGCCATCCTGTATAGTACCGATGTAATGGTTAGTGGTCTATACGAGCGAATCTTGTCCTTTTCTCTCTTGCCTTTATAGATTAAGTTCATTCTACTTTGTCCCCAACTGTCCGGTATTTGTCCGTCCTTTAAGCTTTTTTCTACTGCTTTTAACAATGCTTCTTTAGTGTTATGTCCTAGTTCGTTAATGAGGCTAACGGGAATCCCATCTAAACCCGCGGCAGTGCGCTTTGGAATTTTTCCTTCGGCCTTTTTCCAGTTGAAATTATCAAGTACTAGCTCTTCCTCTGTTGCTTTCTCCGCCACACTTTTACTCACCGGGGAGATCCCCTGGACGCTCTTTTGAAACGAATCGGCTGTTACCTTTTGGATGTAACCTAGCGCTTCGTACCCTTCCAATTGATTTCCTCCTTCATCTAGAATATGTTGTTGCGTTGTGACAGACTTCCTACCTAGCGCCTTTATGTGGCTCCAAAAAATCCTAGGCGCGGCCTCCTTTTTTTCGTGTATCTCTGTCATCCAGCGTTCACTTTCACCTTTAATTTTTGCCTCTACCAATTTCTGTACAAGGGATTTTTTCTCTAAATATATTTCCCATATTTTTTTGACTTCGTCCTGCGGCCGCTTCTCCTTTTTTGCCTTTCTATGCTCCCGTGATGCTTCGCGTCGCTTCTCGATCGCCTCCCGGATTTCCTTGTTCCACCAACTTTTTGGCTTCCTTTTTCCTTTCCAGCAAACAGTTTTCCTCTCTTTCCCTATCTCCTTCGTCATTAGATGTAACAGCTCACTATACTCCCAGTCCTTGCCTGGTATTTCGCCTACTTCTTCCTCGACTCTTGCGGCTATATTTATTATTTGTTTGTCATTTAAATACGAGCTGCCAGACTTTGATTCCATGCTCATATTTGCAGTTTCGTATCCCATTTGTAATGTTATTCGTTTATGATCACTACCCAAGCTGTTAATGCCTTCCTCGTCTATCCTCATTTCTGTCAGTTTGTGGAAAATTCCTTCAGTCATGAGACAATAATCAATACTTGATTGCTTGTTTCCGACTTCCCATGTGATCTGGCCGTCACATTTAGGCCCCGTGTTAACTATCTCCAGACTATGTTGCTCGCAAAGATCTAGTAATAACTTCCCATTGGTGTCTGAATATCCGTCAAGGTCATGTATGTGGGCATTCATGTCCCCTAGAAGGATGATTTTGGCCCCATTACCAAATTCCTTAATATCCGCACTCATGCAATCCACTATCTCCTGATTCTTTTCTCTGCAGTTATTCCCCGTCCACAAGTAGGCTACCCCTAGCCACGTTTCCTTTCCACCTACTGTGCCCAGAACCCAGAGGTGCTCTGAACACGTCTGTTTCACTCTAACCCATTTGGCTCCACGATGAATTAGCATTCCTACACCCCCACCTTTCCTTTCCGATATGGTCCTGTTACACCCTTCCCAAACATAATTTTCAATATGTGGTGGCTCTTCCAAGTCTCTAAGGTGTGTTTCTGTAACCGCATACACGCCTATCTGTTCTTTGTTTAACTGCTCCTCAATCTCTAACCATTTTGCCTTCTTTCTGCCACCCTGCATGTTTATGTAACTAATTGCAACACGCGCCTTTTTCCTTTTTCTTTTACCTTTTTTCTGGTTTTTCGCAATTCTACCTGTCAAAGCGTCCTCCTGGTTGTTTTCCCTGTTACGGGCTACCCCGGACTCCGAAGGGCCCGTGAGCCCCCCAAAAAGCTACTGCGCGTCCTGCCAGTCGCCAGCCCACCTCGTGTCCAAGCCTCTTATCGAAATGAATCTTGTCTCTTTGGAATCCACCCCACCTGTGCACTTCCCTGTTTAAATCCACTACCTCGAAACCCTTCTCTCGACTAATTCGCCATATCTCTTTGTTTGCGTCGACAACCGCTCTTTGCAGGTTGACGTTGCGTACTGGTACTTCCGGTACTGTGCATACTACAATTTGCACCTGGGGGGACACGGCGCGCATGTCATCCACCCCTTTCGCCAAGGTCGTCGCTAGTCCTGACGATTCTTTTTTCAGGACGTCATTTAGCCCTCCCGCAATTACAACGAGGTTACGATTGTTAGCTTTAGCTGCGAGTTGTTCACCCGCTTGACTCATTACTGTCCCCAGCGTTTGTCCTGGGAACGTCCCTATCGCAACTCTCTTGTCGCCTTTCACCCTTTCTTTGATTGCCGCTGCGCATCGGACTAAATTTGAGTCCCCGGCGATGATGACCTGTTCAGACATTCCTTCTGAAACCTGCACCTGGCTGCTGACTAGGTGACTAGCGTGAGTCACGGCTGCTGGTTTGCTCCCTCCCTCCCTCAAAACTACTTCCCGGTAGCTGGGCCCTGTGGCCAATGTATCTGCCTTTGTCATGCCTGTTTCCTTCATCTCTCCCGCACAGGGGGTCGTCGCCATAATGCTTCCGCCGTCACCTGCGTCTTCGTTCCCTTTCACGACCTTCGATAGGCCCTTCTCGGCTGACCGGAGCCTTTCTTCCATGGCTGACGTTTTCTCTCGCTCCTTCGCCAATGCACTCTCCAGCTCTGCGATTTTCTCCATGAGCCCACTCTGGACCGCCATCATATTTTTCATTTTCTCCTCGAACTCGCACTGTCTACACTTGGCGTCATCTTCTGCTTTCTCCTCCGCACTGACTTCCACCTTCCAACCTACCCCGCACTCTGAACACTTTACGGTCTTTTTGACCATGGCTAGCTCAGTTTACCGATGCCCACGTGTTAGAAAACTGTACTAAAATACACTGGTCTAAGCCAAAAAGAACCACAATAATAAATAAATACGCTACACTTCACAGCACCTGCGCATGCACGTGGTCGGTCTACGCGCAGACCTCAGCCACGTGGTGGCTGGAGAAAAAAAGACACAGTACAAAATACTAAAAAAAACGTACACCGTAATAGACCTAATCAAGCTTTACGCTAGCGCCTTACGTTCTCATAACGCTACAGACAGAGGCAAGCTGGAAACATGCAAAAACATCAGCCACGTGGTGGCTGGAGCCACGTGGTGGCAGACCTCAGCCACGTGGTGGCTGGAGAAAAAAAAAAGACACAGTACAAAATACTAAAAAAAACGTACACCGTAATAGACCTAATCAAGCTTTACGCTAGCTCCTTACGTTCTCATAACGCTACAGACAGAGGCAAGCTGGAAACATGCAAAAACACTTATCTGTAGCTGTCATTCCGGAGCTCTCCAAAAACACGTCCGACCTCTCAAATACACGCAGCAGCGCTTCCTTGCGGGCGGTCTGAGCCGATTGTCGGTGGACAAAGTGTGTTGACTACAGTTTACTGTTAATATCTACGCTCTTCTCTACTGAATCAGTGCACGACGCCTATGCAACGTTACTATTATCGCGAGTAAACCGCATTTTGCGTTTTATAGGGATGCTCGCCCTGGGTGACTCCCTTTACGCTATAGCTCTAAATCACGTCTCTGCTGTGTTGTTTGTACGTGGTTAGCTTGTGTTCCGCCTGCTACGCACTGCTGTACTGTGATTTAACTACTAATTTACATCTTTGTGATCTGCATACAACAAAAAAGAGAGAAGTAAAGATGGTAGAAGGCCCGCGTATCTGTGCGATTAGTTCAGTACCACCGTACCCACCTCATACGCATACGTTTTTTTTCTCTCATTCTGTTCACCAATAACTGTTGGACAGTCGATAAGTCTACTTAAGAAAGATTAGTGGCTGACGGCGCTTTGCGCTGCACTGCGTTCACTGCGTGTACGCACGTGTTCTTGTACTAGTAAGAATATAAAAAATATGAGTGTTCTGCGGAAAGCTTTCATCGATAGATCACGTGCATGAAGTGCTACAACAAAGGCCTGGTGTATGGGAGAAGCATGTTTTGTTTTCTTTTTTGTTCAGACAAAGAATGACCTTTTCCTTTTGTTTGTCACAAGCAATGCCACACAAACGCAGATGACAATGTAAGAAGATAAAATTAACAGCGAAATGATATGACGTCATATATAAAGCATGCCGTCTGAATTAATTTTCAACGTCTGCACTCCTTGAAAGCGTTCTTAAGTCTAAACACACGGTTGCGTGTGGTAACTCTGTTTTAAGTACAGTGAAAGTACCGAAGTCTCACAGTTTATGTGGTAGTACTATCTCTATGTAGTGACACCACTGCCAAATAAACACAACTAAGGCTCCTAGCATTATCGAAAGACTACATTGCCTTAGGGGTACACTTACCAATAGCGCGCAATCGCATGGCCCACAGCCTGTTTTTGTTTTTACAACCGAGTCGCTATAAAATGCTGCATTCACACAATATTTAGAGTTATCATGTTTGTGAGGATTCCAAGAGCATTTTGCGATGCTCTACACGCAATGCACAAGAATAACTACGCTTCTATTATGACGTCGCTGAAGGATATATGCTACATTCAATACGATCAAAGTGACCTAAAAGCGTGAAAAACAAAAGCGTGAAACGCATGGGGGGGGACGTGAAGTGCAACTCGCTCCTCGTGAGTTAGCAGCTGATCGTTTATCCCCACTGTCACTCTTGGTGCGTTGACAACCTTCTACGGTACAAAATCACGATAGTTTCATTCAAAATCACAGTTAAAAGAAATCTGAGGAATTCTCTCCGCGGAACGACTTCGACAACACCAACATCGCGTCAATCATCACGCTTGTCGGGATGCGGAGAACATTTCGCTCTGAACCCCGCTTACCAGCGAATTCGTTGCAGTGTGCTGCCACCTATGAACAAACGCAGAAAATACAAGTGGCGCAGCGTTGGCTATGTTTTCGAGAGGAAATTATGAGCCAAGGCGAATTTCCGCGTACAATGAACGTTATAGTATTCATGCACCACAAGAGCACTGACGAATGCTATACGCACGTAAAACAGGCTGAATTTCAACTACAAATGCTAGGCGATAACAGTTCACTGACCTACCTGGCGACAGGAAACCTCGCGAAGCTCATATGTTTACTCTGCGGGCTATATTAAAAAGCGCGAGTTGCCATGTATTTTCACGTCAACTTCGCATCTCACTGAAAAGAATCAGATTTATCGTCTCACGGACGGTCCGGTTTATTCACTAATACGCTAAACATGCAAACTCTTTAGTGTTTGTTTTTTGCTAACGTGGTGACACTGAACCCAACAATGGAGCGTCTGCCTACTGACCCTCCACGAGAGGACGCTCCTCAATTCCGTTTGGCGGCGTGACAGTCTATGGGCATTGCGAAAAATGAGAATGTCACTGCCGTTTTTTATTCAGGTCACCTAGTGGCTCTAATATCATCTTGAAAAGTGGAATTCCAGTCGACGTTTATTGCTTTATACGGTTGTGTTTCTGCAGCACTATCTCGTATCTTAAGATACACGATAAATTTTTGAATGTACCGCAAATAAAGGTACAAACACTCGTTATGCGAGACATATTGCGATACACGTACAAGATACCCAAGCAGGATCGAAGATACATGTAGTCTTTCGATACTGCACAGCATTGTGCTCTGCAACTGAGAATTCGAGATACTAGAATTTCATCAATTTGGATCTTTTGGCGTGCTCCTAAATCAAAGCATTCAAGAGATGTAAAGCCGATCATGGTGCGCGGTTCCTTTTCCCCCCAAAGCTTTCTGTGTTCTCAGCATCAAGCCATGCAGCTGTTAAAACACCCTAATCTTTCCGATGTGTGTGCGGCATCTTGCAAGTAATACGATTGCGTTGCTGACATTTGAAAGTCCTGCCTCTTCGTCACGTTTCTTTTTTTTTTAATACGTATGACAGCAAATATGAGGTGTTGAACTGGCGTATGTTGCGTGACAGATTATGTGAAGGTCGTCAAACTCATTCAGGAGTCGATACACTCAGACTCGCACAGACTAAAGGCTGTTGTACTTGCCGCGAATGCAGTGAAAAAAAAAAAATCGTTCCGTTCGCTCCAATCGCTCTGTTCGCAACCGCCGCTAATGGCGGTTTCGTTTCACACAGAGCGCGAAGGGTCCGCGATATTCGCTTTGCGACTCGAGCGGCGAGCAACATTTCTTGCCACCGATCGTTGTGGCAGACAATATAATTTTTCAAATATAATGTAACAATCTGTGCGTCATGATATTATCAAGTTTCAATGAACGGTAATAAAGCGCACTTGTGGCGTCATATAATAACTCTTTCCAATCTAACTACGCTGTAAAATGTGCAGCAGCGGCCATTACCAAAACAAACACGTCGACGAAATTTCGACAGCTTGACCGGCCCGACCCTATTTCGGTGGGTCCCGAACAGAAATAGCTCTCGCCGCTGCGATCAGAGCGAAAATTTCCATGTTGGTTGCTCGCCGCAGACAGCTGTGGCGGGAGCAAATTGCCAGCGTTTACCAGCTTTTTTTCGTTGCGAGCATATTCGCAGAATGAAAATCGCCGCCTTTTGTGTCATGTGAAATGGCCTTAGGATGAGGCCGTGAATTTGATTGAGTAATATCGCGATAAGTTTGAATGCGAGGTAGTCTGGTGGAGGACCATTTTGTTTAAGTCCGACTGAGCCCTAGGCGCAAAACGAACTTCATGAGCGAGTCTGAGTGAGTTCCACCTTTTAATGCTTGCCTATTTGTGTAGCTAACGTTAAAATTTATATTGTTTTTTTGGGCGAGATCTGTTATATAAAACACGCTGTCGAGAAAGCCTTCGAGTCAATTTGAACCATCTTGTCATTCTTTGGCATGCGCATGAACGTAGGCACGGAAGTGTGTTTGTATTTGAACCCCATCCAAAGTCGGTTGTTCGGTTGTGAAACCTGTCTTTTGCAGCGCAAGTGAGGGTTTGTACGTCCCGAAACGATGATACGATTGAAGGGCGCTGTAGCAAAAGCTTCCGGGAATCTATGCCACATGTGGTCCTTTGACGTGCGGCTACATCTAAACGCATGAGCCTAGAGCAATCGGCCTCCTTGTAAATGCGACCACCGCGGCCAGGACTCGATCTGGTGACCTTCGCGTCGACAGTCTAGCTAGACCACCGCGGTGGGTTCGCAGCGGTACCTCGTAAGCGCTAAGCGGCCACTGCGGCTGGTACAGTTAGGGCCCTGCTGGCGTGTGCGCATGTTTTAAACAAGATAGTCCTTCTTGAAATACTTCAATGCAGAAGTTTTGCCCTGTCTGTCCAATGATTCCGTCCTCCCGGTCAAAGTTCAACTCGTTGCTCAACGCCCAGCCATCGTTCCCTGGTGACAGCGACCGCACTTGTGATCATTGTCAATGAAAAAGCAAGTATTACGAAAATTTTAGGCCCAACATCGATACGTAAATACTATGCAGCGTGTTTCTTTGCTTAAGAAATGCGTAGATACGTGATTCTAAAAACCACAGCGTTTACTTTGATGGGGACCGTGGCGATTAAAATGGCTGGAGAGAACCCCGACCGCGCGCGCTCATCTCGGAGTCCGTGAGCAAAAGCTCCTCTTTCGCAACAATAATGGCGTCCATATCGCACGCAGCGCCTCCTCTATTTTGTCAATTCCAGCTAGATGCGCCCCATAAAAAGGCATTGTCTGAAGCATCAAGCAGTAGTACGCCCGGCAGAAGATTATCGTCTTTGGACGGTATTTGCTGCGAAGCACGCACATTCACCAAGGTCCATTCGAATAGGTCACGAAGGCTCAGCCGAAAAGCGGTTCAGAATCTATTGCTAGAGACATCAGCATGGGGAGTTATGGCAGCTGCGATTGAAGCGCGACTATGTGTGGAGGGAACAGACACTAATAGTGAAAAAAAAAACAAGTTTGATTCAATGTCGATGCAATCAATGGGCTCTAGAAAATAGATTTATTCGCCCCAACAATATTATGTTGATGTAATGAACTAATAATTTATGAAAGCTTTTATTTTTACGGGAAATCTTTTTTTCAGTGCCCTCTGTCCACGGTAATATTACTCAGTGGAGCCCTTGCACTACAAAGGTATACATGGGGAGGCCCGCTCATAAAATTCGTATGCGAAGACACACCCCCTCACCTGTTTTTATTTGTTTGTTCAGCGCTTGTTTGCGCTCTCTATTGTGTGCGAAATTGTTAGGTGCTTTTTATCGATGGTGAACGTCCTCAATGCAGCGGAACGATGGGAATCACATTTAAACCCAAGTTGTCGGCAGCTGCGGAAGTTATGTGCTGTGCAAGAATGCAGCTGCTACAATTGGGTGCTTGGTGACCCATGTCTTCTCGATAAGAAACAAGCACAATGGTTTGGAATGCACTGCTCTCTGGGCTTTCATCCATCAGTAGTCCTGCAACCCGGTTTCCTTCTTGAGCATGCAGTGCCTACTATTTGCGTTATCGGTGAGCAGATTGCCAAGTTATCTATCACGGTACAATTCGCATGTCTTCATTGGCATGTATACGTAGCAGTAATTTATCCCCGCGTTTTTGTTAAAAAAAACATAACGCTGAGAGTGTCCACAGAACTTTTGTTTCTATTAGAATTCTCTACAGTGTGATATATTCAAGTTATTGGGACCATTGAATAAAACTAAAATCTCATGATCGCCCCGCCGCGGTGGTCTAGTGGCTAAGGTACTCGGCTGCTTACCCGCAGGTCGCGGGTTGAAATCCCGGCTGCGGCGGCTGCATTTCCGATGGAGGCGGAAATGTTGTAGGCCCGTGTGCTCAGATTTGGGTGCACGTTAAAGAACCCCAGGGGGTCGAAATTTCCGGAGCCCTCCACTACGGCGTCTCTCATAATCATATGGTGGTTTTGGGACGTTAAACCCCAAAAATCAATCATTAAAATGTCATGATCTTGGCGTCAGTAGGCGTCAATTATTCCTGTTAAAGCAGAATATCGCAACCATATTACATGCTGAAGAACCTGCGTATGTGGTAAACAAATAAGCTATGCTGCATATATCACATGTCTGCGCTGCTAAGACGTTAGCTTGCCTTAGCCCATGGCCGGAAGATGCCACCAACGGTGAAAACAAGTTAGGAGAATGAGTTTCCTTGTAAAACCGAGTCAAATTGAACGGTAGTACACTTAAAAAACATCATTATTTAGTGATGAGTCCGTATTAAGTTAGTGGGCGTTGACTTGAAGCGCACTCGTGGATGACTTCCCGGTGATCGCCTTAGCGCGAGTACTTAGCGATCAGGGGCCTATATAAAAAGCAATTAGAGATCAAATTTCGTGCTAGTACGCACAAAATGACGTCACTTGTTTACCAGATTTTGCGACACATTCGCTTTTTGTTCCGCCGGAAGTGTTCCCTCCTCACAGAGACGGCGCTAAGCCCCATAAGCAGCTGATCAGCCGCCATTTCCTTAACGCATGGACTTGTATGTAGCCCTCGCTACTAGTCTATATATATATAAGGGCACGGTGGACACTCAACGATGCGGTCGGCTGATCCCCTTCTGTATTTCATGCAGATGTTCGGCGCTTTCCTGCTACCAGCGGGACACGGCGCACCAATATGCGCGTGACATGGAATTTTTATGCCGCTTTCCAGCGCAATCAACCATCGCACGTCACCGATTATTCTGTAGCTTGACCAGGTGGCCTTCATCTGGGAGCAGCCAGTATCAGCGACGGCCACGCATGAGCAAGGCACCGGACAATTTTCCCTGGTGGCGGAATGCACCGTTTCGCCTATAAATGCTGGCGTCAATCGATTTTGGGCTGTAGGGCACGGCGGCAACTCAACGATGCGGTCGGCTAATCCCCTTCTGTACTTCATGCAGGTGAACAGGCGCTATGGAAAATGCTTTTGTTTTAACGACCCATTTTTGATCATGCTGCCGTGCCCGCGGCTCATTTGCTTGCTGGTAATACATTTTGTAGACTATGCTGTCAACTTAATGCTATTGTCAGAAGACGTAGAAACGAACCCCGGCCCTGATGTTACCCAGTTCGCGAAGCAGCTACAAAGGATTGCTGACGATTTAAAAGAGATAAAAGAGGAGCGCCTTACTGCTATTGGGTCGAAGCTGGCTAATATTAACGCCCTAGACAGCAAAATAGCAAACTGCGAAACCAGAGTATGTGCCCTACAGGAAGTAGTTTGAAAACTTGAACTTCAGATGGATGGTCTTGAGAATCGGTCTAGAGAATAACCTCATAGTATTTGGTGTTCCGGAAAGCGAGAAAGAAAACAGTGTCACTTTGGATAAAACAGGGAACGACAGTATCGTCGCAAACATTTTGAAAACCGAGGCACTTGCCATAGGCAGAATACATAGACTAGGAAAGCCAAAAGCTAACAAATGCAAACCAATAATTTTGTGAGTCACCGACCATCGCGGCAAAATAACGGTATTATTACTGCATAAGTGAGGACTTCTCAGCTCGCATTCGTAGCATGAGAACAAACTATGGCAATATGGTAAATCAAAAAAAGAAGGAGGAGAAAAAGTGACGTTAGGCTATGACAAGCTCCGGATTGATGGTGAACTCTTTTCCTGGAATGAAGAAAATGATGAAGCCGTTCCCGTGAGCCATGACGCAAACGCCCCTGCAAAACGAAAAAAAAAGCCAGAAAGACGATCTGCAGAAGATTGATATGCGGGGTTTAACGTCCCAAAACCGCTATATGATTATGACAGACGCCGTAGTGGAGGGCTCCGGAAATTTAGACCACCTGGGGTTCTTTAACGTGCACTCAAATCTGAGCGCACGGGCCTACAACATTTCCGCCTCCATCGGAAATGCAGCCGCCGCAGCCGGGATTCAAACCCGCGCCCTGCGGGTCTGCAGCCGAGTACCTTAGCCACTAGACCACCACGGCGGGGCGATCTGCAGAAGATTGGGCCCCGCAAAAAAAAAAAGTAACCTTCGTCAATATCTGAACGCACGTAGTCTACTGAACAAATCTGATTTGCTTTATTCTTTTATTACTGGAACTAGAACCCCATTTTGGAGGAGTTACCAAAACTTGGCAGTCAAGTGACATTGATAATCAGGAAATGGATAGCATCAACTACGCGATAATACGGAAATACCGGCCCACACGTGGTGGTGGCGTCGCCATTTTCGCCAATCAAAATTCTCTTTCATGGTTCTTCGAGAAGTTGAAGGTGTAGAAGCAATATTTTGCAGATTGTTCATAGGTTCAAGTGCCATCACTGTGCGTTGTGTATACCGCATCCCGTCTGCTTGTAGTGACGTCATTACTTCACTTTGTAGTTTTATGCAGAGTCATGTATCAAATGGCAAACTAATTGATCCTACAGGGTGACTTGAATATGCCATAAATAGACTGGCAAGCTATGTATTTCAAGTCTGATAGCTCGCATTTGATATGTGATCTTATGCTCAACTTCAATTTACATCAGATAGTGACCCAAGCCAAGCGGGTACATGCATCATCGTCGAGCATTCTTGATTTAGTTTTTTAAGTGATCATTTCCCACAAGAAACTACTAAAATAGAAATAATGGAGGGCAATTCAAATTATAACTTGATTTATTGCGCTGTAGGAGTGAAGGACTATAAATCTCATCAACAGGCATCGCTTGATTATTCTGACTTACCTATGCTGACGACACAAGCATAATCGATTGTCTTGCTTTCGAATATGATTTATTCGTAGCACTTACAGATAACCTATCCACATCGAAACAATTTGGAGTAGATTTACAGGCTTCGTGACGTCATGCATAAAACGTTACGTACCGATCAAAAAAAAAAAAAAAACTGGGCGACTAAACCTCTGGATAACACGTGACGTGAGACATGGGAAACGAAAGGTAAAACGTCTAAGAAAAAAAAAACTGAACACGACAGCCACTATTGCTAGTAGGCAATATCTGACTGTAGCCGTTAGCGACATGACAAGTAAACTAAGAGATGCCAAAATAATTACTTTGCAAAGATACTTCGCACATTCTTGATAAGCCCTTGAAAGAAATTTTGGAAATATTTAAATCCAAAGAAAAATGAAGAGCTCATGCGTTCTTCTGAATACAACAACGATCTCGCCAACTTCTTCAATTATTACTTTCAATTAGTTTTTACCGTAGATGACGGAATCATACCACTCATACAATCTTCAGACCATTCACCAATCGAACCCTTGGCAAATACCGAGCAAGGTGTGCTCAACCTACTATTAAGTATCGATACCAAGAAGGACCCGGGTCCTGATAACATATCAGACTTCTTCCTTAAAAGGTATGCAGAATGGGTAGTTAAATATTTATGTGTAATCTTTAAAAATCACTACAATCATGCACTATTCCCGCAGTATGGAAAGCTGCTAAGATTATACCAGTACACAAATCAGGCACCAAAACCATGGTTTCAAATTTCAGGCCAATATCACTAACTTGTTCTGTGTGTAAATTAATAAAACATATGATATTGAAACACATAAGTATTTACCTAGAAAAAATCATATCCTGTCTCCTGTTCAACACGGTTTCCGAAAAGGCCTCTCAACGGTTACTCAACTTTTAGAAATAATACACGGTGCAGCCCAGTCCATTGATAGCCATAAACAAAGTGACCTCACCTTCTTAGACTTTTCAAAAGCATGTGATCGTGTTTCTCATACAATATAATACGTATATGAGAAGTTACTCTTAGAGACAGTACCATTATGCGCTGGATTAAGGGTTACTGATACATCGCTCACAATTTGTACAGTTACAGGACACCACCTATAGAATAGCCACAGTCATGGCAGGCGTGCCACAGGGTAGCGTCTTAGTGCCAATATTATTCACAATATTCGTTAATGATCTGCCCCTCTCAACTAAAGCAAAACTAAGGCTCTTTGCAGATGACTGGGTACTTTACCAGGAAATAAATACTCCTACGGATCACCTGATTCTTAACAGAGCACTAGAAGATGTACCCACGTAGTGCAAAAAATGGCAAATGTCCCTTAATATTGGTAAATGTGTGTCCATGGCAATAACCCGCAAAAAACTATGGTACAAATTTTCTTACACTGGTGACAACTGCCCCTTAACCACAGTCTCTAACCATAAATATCTAGGAATAACGATTTCAAACGACCTGAGATGGGATACCCACATTTAGAATATTACTAGCACAGCCCTAACAAGACAATTTTCATTGAAAAGATGTCTTAAACACGCACCACCAAATACCAAAATAACAGCTTATACTACCCTCGTCAGATCTGTATTAGAATATGCTAGCCCTGTCTGGTTCCCGTATACGCACCAACAGATTAATAAAATAGAAGTGGTTCAAAGAAAAGTAATTGGGTTGATTTTTAACAAGTATAGACTGACAGACCCACCGACACACCTACTCAATAACGCTGGCATTGTAACACTAAAAAAACCGAAGAAAGCTAACAAGGCTAACACTAATGCTTTAACTACTCCACAACATAATAAAAATAGATACTTCAATGTATATCTCTTTTTTTTCACCACAGACCAACCCGTCATAATCATTTCCGTACTGCTGTAGGATACTCTTTTAACACTAATTACTTTAGATATTCATTTTTTCTCTGTACCCGTTAAAGATTGGAACTCGCTGAAACCCACTTTAACCACTGAATTATCCATAAACGTGTTTACAGCTGCGATTGAAAGCGAATTGTTTCCCTCGCAAATCGCACTAACGACATCACATCATCACCCAATAAACGATGAGTATATGTCATGCTAATAATACAAAACTTTTCCTTTTTTATGATGGTTATATTTCAATGACACGTTTTTCGATTAGTTTATTGTTCATAAAATTGTTTGAATAAGTTTTTCAATAATAATGTCTACTTGTTGACCCTTCCCCGTATTACAAATGCATGCGTTAACTGTTTGCGGTCGTTTTTAGCGATAACATAGTTCGCGATTTTGCTATTACTAAAAATTTTAGACTTTGTATTTTTATGACAATGTATATTCTGTGATTTGTATGTCATTTTGTAATTCCAGCTTTTTTGTGTTTTTCAACATTATGACTTTGTGTAAACAAATATTCGCTTTCATATGTCCTCCCTGCTACGATCTCGGATGAGATTGGCAGTATTGTAAATAAAAATAAATAAATACATTGGATTCGCTGCCAAGTATTTTTGTTTTTTTCCGGAAATTACCTGCGCACAGTTTGGAGTGTGCCGGGACACCAACACATTACTCGAATTTTTTTCCGGCGCGTATCGAGTTTAGAGGCGAAGCTCCTAAAGCCGTTGGTCCTTCCTTGCATGTCTGCGACGGGTTAGTAACCACCTAGTTGTATGGCTTACTGAGCAGGTGGCGCTAGTGTGAGTGATAGACAAACGAACAGACGTACAGACAGACAGACGGACGAATAGACAGATAGAGATACAGGCATTTATATAAACGGGCCACCGCTTCGCCCCTCTCATCATTCACTTCGTCGATATGCTGCAATTTTCTACTCATAGAGAGCAGTGAAAGGCAAGAAACTTCTTACGAAAGTAATGACGTCACTCACCGCATAGCGTCAGCTTGAATCGGTAGACCACGACGACTCCCATAGACATTGACAAGTGCACGTTCAGCTGGTGAGTGCTTTTAGGAGCCCTCATAGTCGTACGTTTGGTGAACCCAACTGGCGCCAGTGGGCGGCTATGTTTTAGGACGAATATTCTGCATTTTTTAATTCTGTCTATTTTTTCATTTTGTATTTCCGGCCTTTAGTCGTCAGTAACCTGTAGTTCTCTCATGCAGAAACTTCATATCAGCGCTCAACCACTCTGAAACAGTGCGATTTGCTTTTGCCCCCTCAAAAAAAAAAAACGACTCTCCATAGGGATGAGAAATTCGTGAACAGGGAGTGTTCGAGTAGTGTACTTTTCGAAGTTGCTACTTGTTTCAAGTCAGTTGCAGCTATAGTCTAAACGTCGGCTCTTTTTTACAAATTTCTTCCATCGTCCCCTTCCTGCCTTTCTGTAGAATTTCTCCTATATGCGTTCTTAGTTGACGCAGCGGTTCGCACTATACACCACCCTCACTCAAACAAACGTTTTGAGGCGCAGCTGGTCCTCCGAGTTCAAAACCGTCATTCAGTGCTATAAAAGTAGAGACGCCGCAGTCTCTAACGATGCATTCACGCGCGCTTCTGTGACTCTCTGTTGACTTTTCTGTACCTCTCACGGCCGCTGAACGCATTGTCAGTCTCTCTCCATCACTTCTTATTGGGCGCGCCTGGCGAACACGTGTAACTCGTGTTCTCCCCCTGCAGCCGTCTGGTAGACGCGCTCAGCGATCACTCGACGCCGTCAGCGGCCGCGCTCTGCCTTGTGAGTATCCACTGCTTGTATCTATTTTTGCCAAAAGGTGCCCAAGTGCAAACGAATCAAGTGCCTAAACTGTGGTGCTTCTTTTGCTCACTCAATCGAACTGTAGTTGCCATCCCCTCCTTCTTTTTTCTTCACGAAGCGATCTTTTATCAGATTGATGTACACCCAGCCGTCTGTTTTTTAATGTTTTTCGCGGTTAGATTGCATGAACCCTTCTCCACTTGTCCGCTTCACTGATCACGTAGCGCAATACATATTTAACACAAGGCCAGGGAAGGGGCGAAAGGGAGCCCTTACTTCTTAAGAGTTTTATTTTTTTGAAGAGCGTACTCATATATATGCGGAAAAGCAAAGAAACCAATATATATGTGTACGCTCTTCGAAATAAGTCTTATTTGAACCAAGCGCTCCCCTTCATTCCTTCCCTGGTCCCGTGTCAAATATTTTTTTTTTGCGCTACGTGATCAGTTATGCCCACCCAACTTCATACTCTTGTCCGCTTTCTTTGTTTATACGCCACTTCCAGCGTTACGTTCGCGACCCGCGCAATGTTCCTTAAAAGGGCAATGTAAGATGGGGCTCGGCGCTTTGCTGCTTAGGCTACGAAAGCGAGTTTTCTGACCTGTTCTAGTTTAAGAAAGGCGCCTCTTGCTTTCCTGGCTTGAATTTATTCACTCAATGCAAGGCATCAGGACGATTCAACTCTCTCCCGAGGATGCACTAACCGTGGACCTTAGTTTCTGACGCCGCAGAACAGGTTTTCCGCATTGTTGAAAATGTAGACTTCTTTGAACCATGGGGTTGCTGTACAATAGGTTCACTTTTCACTATGCTTGTGCAATCCGTCAGTGATTTGACCGTTCATTAGGCTTTCGTCTTTCCAGGTTGCTGCGTGTAAAGTAGCGAACCAGACGATTTTGGATTAAGCTCCCCGCGTCCTTCAATTCACTCAGTCAGTCACCTCGCCAACCCGAGTTTGAGCTCAGAGTTGATGCGGAAGCCCCCATTATGTCGTGCGCCGTATATTCAAATTGTTGTTTTGATACGTACAACCCAGGAATTTATTATTCATTCGTGCCACGCCGCAAACAATGCTGGTTTCGTGGTGCGTCAGATGCGTGACACATCGTCATGCTTTCGTTATACTTCTATACACTGAAATGGCTCCAGCCAAATTTTTTAAAGTGGACCCAATGTTTTAGGGGCCTCTTGGATTCTTCGCTCTCGCTCACCCACCGCTGCTATGAATAAAGATAGCATCACGCCATGCAATAAGTACGGCCTTCCGTTTTCACATTCTCACGGACTTGCTGTCAGCAATTCATTGGGTGACCCACATGCACTCTGTATCCTGTGGTCGTAGAACTGCCGAGTAAATATTTGGGGACCAGTGTGTTTTTGGAAGATGGCGCTGAATAATTAGAAGCCGTAGATGCGGCTATTTGACGCAGAGAAGTAACGAGAGAAGGGTTCAAATGGAGCGCGAAGTTTGACGACTGCTAATTGAACATGAACTGACTATATCCCAACAACGCGCACATCTAGCGCTGATTGGCGAGGAAGTTCTTTCTTGTGCTAAAGTCAGCTCTCAAAACACATTGTGTACGCAAGGAACTTATGTCGCAAAAATACTTCCGCTGTCTTATCCGCTGCCTTTCCAAAAATAGTGAGCCAAACACGTACTACACCGCTCACATTCATTCATTGCAAGAAGAACGCTGGGGCACATGTGGAACAGAATTCACGTGCGTATTATTATCAGAAAGGACAACTGCACCCGGTTCCAAGACATTCGTTTTAACGCGATACTGTTAAAAGCTTTTTCGCTAAAAAAATCCGGCGTCGGCGTCGTTGGTTGCGAGTGGAAAATCATCATATTGTCCGTGACCGAAAAGTTGAGAAAGCCGGAAATAAAAATATAACAAACGCAGTTTCTAGAATGAGAATGGAACTCGGGCCGTGAGTTTGGTAAGCAGGTGTTCTACCACAAAGCCACACTTATGGGTGAAAGTGCTCCAAAGAAAAAAAAGACAAAAGAAACTAAACAAAAAAGTCGCTTTTTGAGTGTCATGTTGTCGAAGAAAATAAAGGAATGATAAAAAATAGCTACTGTTCAAGCGAGAATCAAAGCCAGGCCGTCTGCGTGACAAACAGGCATCTTGACCTATAGAGTCACGCTAATTTTTTTCTGTAGCACCTGGCGTTGGTAAAGAACATATTGCCACTTTCCTTCCAAGTTTTGTTATCGCCGCGTTACGCTGTACGTAATTCTCAGCGCAAACTGCGCCTGCAGTGTTCGAAAAGCTTCGGGACTGTGGTCGATCATTTCGTTAAGATTACGCCTACTTCGTGAACATTACTGATCATTTTGAAACCGACGTGGCCGCTCGCGATAACGCTAGAGTATTTGATGACTCGTGTATAAATGCCGACGTGCTTCGCCGCTTGTCAGTTTATCGACGGTCGACGCTCTGTTCGCCACTATAAGTGCCAGTGTGTGAGTGTGTGCTGTAATTTGAGTTTCCGTTTGTGGCCACAAGTTCGTCCAAATGAACAGTTTTCATCTGAACATCAAGTCTCCTCTCTTGGCCCACTTTCACGACACCGCGACAATATTGTACATTTTAACACCTAATAAAACCACTCTATGTATAGGATACATACAATGATTGAATATTAAACAAGCGCCAAGCTGGTGTCGTCATATTCAGCGAAGGTAATCGACACGTCGAGACATGATAATCATGGCATGCGTGTCATGTAAGAACATGACTACATGCTACGCTCATAGCGCGCTCGCTCGTGGCCATTTTGCTAGCTCCACGTATACCAAATATTGTATCACGTGATGGGAGTAGACGACGAAGGTAAATTACATGTCCAAATATGATGATCATGATATGTGTGTCATGTAAACATGATACTTTCTACACTCACACCATGCTCGCGTCCGTTCCGCCAGCTAAACATCTACCAAATGTAGCATTACGTAACGTGAATGGACGACGAAGATAAATGACACGTCCAAACATATTAATCTTGAAATGAAGCTAATTCACGCCCGCCTGGTAACGTTGTGCAGTTATTAAAGTGACATTTCAACCTTCCTCTTTCGTGCTTCGCATAATATTGATTCTCACTGTACGTTGGATCTGCCAATTTTTTACTGTGATTTGTATCTTTGCGTCTGGTAATGCCGAAATTGCATCATAAATGATCTAACGCATCGTACAGTTTATGCTGGCATCGTTAATTTCGAATGATTTTGCGTCAGCTTGAAACGACTGCCTAAACGCCATAGGAAACATGCGCCCAACAGTGGGGCAGTGCCTGAGACTTCGTGCGCTCAAGCTGCAGTGATGCTGAACGCGCCGTTTTCAAATAGAGGGACCCCTGGGTGGTGAAGACTGAAACGACGTGAATGCTTTGAGCGTTTTGTCTCCTTAGAAAACAAGAAAAGCATTCCTAGCTTAAGCACCCAAAACAACTTTGAAACCTGCCTGACAATCTAGCGAGAAGGGTGACGAACAATAGTTTTCGCCGGGAGCCACTCAAGGTATTTTGCGCGCTCCGCAAGTGTTCTCTCACGTCAACAATACTTGCTTGACCTTTGCAACGTTCCGAGGCGACCTCCTATCTACGTCAAACCTAAAAAAAAAGTCAATTGCACCCAGAGGTCGGCAAAACTTGTGGAGCCCACTCATACTCACTCATTAAATATATCTCGTGCTTTGGACTCACTCGGACTCTAACTCACCAAATTTTCCTGAGACGGACTCACACTCACGAATATTTTCTTCAACGAAACTCACTCGGACTCAAATTCACACACACACACACACACAAAACGTTACTCACCCGGACTCACCCAGATTCAAGCCTTGGTCTGAGTGTGAGTGAGTCAACTCATGAGTCTGTTAGTCTTCAATAAAATCTGGTGTCCATGCTTTTAACACCATTATCTCACGTAATCGGTGCTCTCCTTGGCCCTGATTGATATAGTACCTCCGAATACAAATGAATTATGAGTAAGGTCATTTTTCTTTGAAGAGATGACGACATATAAGATATATTTGTCAAAAATTTCCCCGGAATAGTTGGCGAGGGGTAGATCAAGACACCCCTCTACTTAATTCGTGCCTCTGACCAATTACATTTAAATGGTGTATGAAGGACACTGTCTTGGAATATGTGCGAGTTGTCGTGAGCCCAGGTAAGCCTGGTAGTAATGCTGAAGAGAGTATAGATAGGACCACGAATCGGGAATGAGACAAGGGAACTCACTCAGGCTCACTCCAGAAATATATTGTGCTTTTTAGATTCACTCCAACTCACGCTCACCAAAATTTTCTTCAGCCAGACTCACTCGGGCTGACGGCTGAGTGAGTCGGAGTCAGTCGACTGATGAGTGATTTCGCCGACCTATGAAATATGCAACTGACGAGCATGCACCTTTACTTCAAAGTGGAACTGATTGATTGATTGATTTGTGGGGTTTAACGTCCCAAAACCACCATATGATTACGAGAGACGCAATTTAAAGTGGAACTCCTGTGCCTCCACCATAGTGAGATTATGCCGTTTTCAAATAGCATTGACAGTCCAGCAACAGCTATATAGCAGGGTTAATTTTGCACAGACACTCGTCAATAATTTAATGGAGAAAGGAACGACGAGACAAAACTAGAACCGAAACAAGGAGCTGCTCCGTTCTTCATGGTGGGTATGGAATGACGTCACGAAATCTGCTACACACCACCATGGCTGATGAGGGTGTGAGCATAGCTCACGCTGCCCTTCTGATGCGCAAAAGCAAGTTGGCGACGCCATCCGACGTGGAATTAAGCTGTGCCAGCTCGACTGAACTTATCAGTGACAAATCAAGCGATGAGTGCAGCTACTACTTGAGCGTGGAAGCATCGTACTTTCATTTCGACCTGCCGGCGCGTGAAACATCTGACGTGCCTCAAATCAATCTCCTCGTTGTAGAAATTGCATGCTTAAAGAGCCGACGTCAACAACGACTAACACGCTGTGTGCAGCTGACAAAACTGAACCGTGCTCGCATCGTCGGCGCCTCGCAGAAGAAAGCGCGTGCTGTCTCTGTCTGCTGTGCAAGGTGCTGTTTTTGAAAAAGAAAAGCGGAGGCACTTACGTCACATACACAGGATGGCCTGCGTTTACATGTGTGATTCCACAATTGGCCACCAAGTTTTAAAATTGGTTTTCTGAAAAACTAAATGACCTACCGTTTCATAATCTGGCACACGTATATATAGACCACAGTGTCCACGAGAACATATTTTCGAAGTTTTATGAAAAGCGGTAAGGTAACGCTCGTCGCTAATAATCGGTGACCAACTGTTCTCCTTAGTCACGAATTAAGATGTGCATCTGAAAATGCTTCAAATTGGCTTGACATTATTCCAACCTTACTGAAAATCCTGGGCTGCTCGATGCTGGAATTGTTGGCGAATATGGTGGAAATAGTATTAGATATGGTGGAAAAAATAGTGGAAATGGTGTAAACTGTAGTGGCTGATGACGGCGAGAGTGAAAAAAAATGGTGCCAGGTGGTGGTGGTGGTGGTGGTGAGCCAATACTGGTGACAGTGAAAAATGCTGGCTGATGGTGGCGATGCAAACCGTGTTTTGTGGATGGCTTGGTGAACAAGCTGGATGACGGTGGCGTGATGAAGCCTTGGTGGATGATGGTGGCATGATTAAAAAGCAGATGACAGTATGCGAAATCACTCATTTGTAGTGTTTCACTCTGCAATGTGCGGAGAAATATGTTTGCCATTGAAAGAAAAAAACGCTGGTCAATTCGCGACTCCAACTAAATGCTCGCCACCTAGTGGCCGTGCCTGGAAACGGTGCTAACAGGGCCAACCTTTAAAGAGATGTGTTACCGCGTTGCGTGTGTTGAGAAGTGGCCGTATAGTTCCTTTATTATCGCGATGCCGCACTCTCGAGCCCGAAAAAGAAGCAATTGTTTACAAGGTCTATTGAAGTGTATCGCAATGCGTGGCATCGCGGTGCAAAGATGGCAACGTGTCGTTCTATCACTTTTCGAAAAATGCAGACGACGCTCGACGGAAAATGGCGCAAATCCGAAACGCACTGGAAAGAAGGTGACAGACAGAACGGTAGTGTCTTCTTATCAATTTGCTTAAGGCGAACTAATTATTCTCGGTGAGGACAACATTATTTAGCGTGTGTGCATTCTTATCAATATTCGCTCTTCTAAAAGTGTGGAGTATAGTTTCATTCATATTAAGTGCTTTAGGAAATTCGTTCCGTTACGTGTGTGACTATTTTGCGCTCATGCTTGCTTTCCATGCAAGTCGCAGTGCTACCCATTCTCGAGCTGAGCTGCTGTAATCCTGCATCCTCCTCCGAATAATTGTGATTTCGAATGTGCATAAAACGCACACAAACGCGCGCTGGGGGCGCGCGTGTGTAGCGTGCGTGTATGTACATTCTTGCGAATATATCTCATGTCTGTGCATTTGTAGCGTGCGTATTGTGTGTATGTATAGATCTCCTTCGAACATGACCTATGCCAACCAGAATAAGTGACCTAAACGAGCGAGTGTTTGGAAGCACACAACCTTATTCATTAGAAACATAGTAACATGCCTTGCGAACGAAGAGAGCGCTCCTATCACAACTGAAACTACGATTTGCCTTATCTCAAAATACATTGGCCCAGGCATAGATCCGTTCTCTAATCAAGCGAATGGTATGCGTGTTCAACCTCTGACGGGACAACGGAGCTCAATGGGATATATGCAATGGGCAGCACGAGTCACAGCGTAGTTACCTTGAAACGTGATGAGGCCCTGGCTGTAGCAGTGCAGAAATGCAGCGCAAAGGTACTACCAGCTTTCGCAGAGGACCGCTACATATGGGCAGTTGTCTATTTCAACATCAGGCTCGCTAGACATGTTCTTAGACTTGAAGTAAATCTGATGCGATTTGGCGAAGAGGCTCAATTTTTTTCGCGCGAAGCGCCACCGTTTCCGTTGTTTTGCGAATAAAATCATTTATGCTGATTAGAATGGGGCTGTGATGATTCGTGGGCCCTCAGACACAGACAAGTTCAGGGAAAAGAGAACGTTAATGCACAACGCGATTCAAGCGCAAATACAGACACTTTCGATAGATATCCGAAGAGTACAACACAGTTACGTTCCAAGTCCTTACGGTTCCGTAGCCCACAAGTATCTCTGCACGCCCTGACTCGTTCGGTAACTATCGTTCAGAGACGACACTCACGGCGCCGATGACCGCGTAGTCGACGCACGCTTGAAGCAGGAGAGAGACGCGCTCGCTCGCCCGACTCAGGAACGCTCTAAAGCATGATGACTCCGCGCAGTGCCCACCGAGACCACGCCGCGGTCGGTTGTGCCGGATCGCGAGCCTAGACGTGGTGCCATGGCCACGCCCACAGGATGCTATTGGCCTGGACCCCAGGACACTCACCACCGCGGACCGACTCTGTAGCTGGTTGGTCTCGGACACCATCTGGCCTACGATCAGCAGCCTGTCCTGACCCGCTCAAGCGTTCATCATAGAAAAGCGCCGCAAGGCCCGGTCTGGAAGCCACCCGTTCACCGTAGGAAATGCCAGGTTCGTCCCGGCTGGTCCGATGGCCTCAACATGGCAGCGCACGCTGTGTCAGTCCGACGTTACAAGGCCCACGCGCCTGACGCTGGCTTTTCGCACGCACACTTCGTCGTCTTCGTTTGCGTCACCACTTTCGGTACGCACTATCAGTTTCGGTTTCTTAATACACTCTCCCCAACTTTCAGTACGTAACCTTTCGTACGGTAACTTTCAGTACGGTAACTTTCGTCCAGAGAGGACACTCATGGCGCCGGTGACCGCGTAGTCGACGGACGCACGCTTGAAGCAGGAGTGAGAGAGGCGCTTACTCGTCCGGCTCAGGAACGCTCCGAAGCAAGATGACTCTGCGTAGCGCCGAGACCACGCCCCATTCGGTTATGCCGGATTGTGAACCTACACATGGCGCCAAGGCCACGCCCTCAGCATGCGGTTGTCCTTGACCTCAGCAGACTCGGCTCCGTGGAACGACTCTGTAGCTGGTTAGTCTCGAACATCATCTGGCCTACGATCAGCAGCCCGTCCTGGCCCGCTCACACGTTCATCATAGAAACGCGCTGAAGGATCCGGTCTGGAAGCCACCCGTTCACCGCAGGAAACGCCAGGCTCGTCCCGGCTGGTCCGATGGCCTCAACGTGGAAACGTACGCTCTGGTAGTCCGACGTCTCTTCTTCTTCTTCTTCAATATCATTATCTTCTTCTTTTTCTTCTTCTCGTGGCTCTTACCCAATGCAGGGGATTGTTGACTGGTGGGTGAAATTTTTTTGTTTTTTTAATTACTACTTGTGTAAGCTAGAGATAGGTAACACAAAAAATTTATTTACTGAATAGAAATACCTAAATGAATAAAAAGATGAATAATTTAGCCCAACATTCGTTTAGTCTGACTGATAAATTCGTCTATGGCGTAATAAACATTCCTGTGTCTGAGCTCAGGGTAGAGGTGCGAAATGATAGAACAACTGATTCGGATATATTCATATCCATGTTTCGAAGAGGTGGTGCTATGAATCTTTTTGTCAATGACGTATACCAGCGACAGGATAGAAAGTAATGACTGATTGTTTCCTCCTCCTTACAGAAGAGGCACAGAGGAGGCAGCGCTTGACTTGCTCTATTCAGGTATAGTTTAGACAGAGGTAACCCGGTAGTGAAGCTTGGTTATGGCCACTTCCATAATTCTTGACCGTGTTACCTCACTGTTCTACGGAAATAATAGGTGCTTATATTCTGGAGAATCTGTCAAGACAGGGACTGATAAGCATTTTATGAAATTTAGGGTGTGGAATCGTGCGATTGAAATGTATCTTGTCAGGGGGTAAAGCGGAATGATTGGCGCCAAAAGCGCTGCCTTTCCGAAATAATCAGCGTTTTCGTTTAAAAACAAACCCTTGTGTCCTGGTACGCAAATTAATTGGAGGCATTGCAGGTGCGCGGATACTAGTATTCTGAAAAGCTTTAAAAGAGGTGTTTCTCAAAGTGCTAAGAGAAAAGAACACACAGATCATGAGCCAGTGATAATTGCTATACTGTGTTTAGACTGGGTAGCATTAGGAGAGCGAATATTATGGCCATAAATTCAGCTATAAAAACTGGAATAAAGTCCGGTAGTCGGAAAGAAAAAGACCAGTGATGTTGAGGGCAGAATATTCCCATGCCAGCTTTTTACCCAATTTGCGATGCACATGTAGCAATAATCACATTCGTTGGCAGGTTATTTAGATGCTCTTCTAACAGTCGATTTAAAATTTCATGAGGTAATAATTTCGCGTTGTTTGGAAAACTATCGTGATAGACAATGTCTGTGAATTCAGGTTGCATGGTCAAAGGACGCACATCAAGAATTCGTATATTTAGAAAATCGAGTAATGTTTGTACAAATATGATTTGTGGTTTGTAGAATCTAGACCAGTGCTGAGAGAAAAATAAATCGAGATTGGAGATGAAAATTATTTTGGTATGAATAGACATTGTTTCGTGCCACCGCAAGAAAGTCTGTACCATAAGTAGGTTAAATCGGTTTAACAGGGGTGGTGTTCTGGCTTCCAGGTATAATACTGCATTTCCCACATATTTTGGAACGCCTAAGCACAGCCGTAAAGCCTCTCGCTCTGATAGGGCTAGTGGCCGAATCTGGTATGCTGACGCACCGCAAAAAAGAACACAGCCGGATTCTAATACCAGGTGTACGTACGTTTTGTAGACTATCAAAAGTGCTTTCCTTCTCACACCCGATGTGCGGCTGCTCAGCTTGCGCAATACACTCATTGCCCGTGTTCATTTTGCTGTGATATATTCAGTATCAGGTTGCTAGTTTAGTTTTTATTATATATGACTTCGAGGTATTTTAACAAAACTATTTGCGGGATATCCTGCAGCTTCTAAATCAAAGATATTCTCACCAGATTGTTACCGGGAAAAGCCAGAATAGCAGACTTATGGGTATTACGACTTAACTGTAGTTCATCTAGCTACTTCTCCAATTCATTCAAGTACGACTGTAAAGTTTTGTAAAGGCGTTGCATGTCTGCAGCCATAGCAAAAAACGCAATGCCGTCCGCATAAACATACGTCTGCACCTCTAATTGAATAGGAACAGTACACATCAAGATGTTGAATAGTGCTGGTAAAATTACTGATCTTCGGGGTATGCCTCGCGTCTGCTTGTGCTTACAGGAAGAAAGCCATCTTTAACGTAGTAAAACTTCCTTTCTTTAAAAAGTTCTGTCACCCATGCTACAATATAAGAAGGGAGTCCATGGAAGCGTACACGATTTATTATTACTGAATATTCGACACTATCGCAAACTTTACAGATGTCTAATGCAACTATAGCAGCGTACTGTTTTTAATGCCAGGCAATGTGTACCCGACTTTCGAGGTCTACGTGCGCATTCCAGATTGAATGTTCAGATCTAAAGCCAATTTGGCTGGGGCTCAACAGCTGCAGTTCATTAACAAATGTTATTATGCGACCATGAAAGACCCTTTAAATAAGTTTTACTACATTTGATGTTAATGCTATTGGTCCTATATTGTCGATATTATATCCAGTCCCCTGTTTTTTGATCAGTGGTATGATTTAAGTAATGTTCCACTCATCAGCTATCCCTGCCTTCTTAAAGCAGTAGTTTATTAGGCTTAGCAGATCCTTGGGGAATTCCTGATATATTATTTTTAGCATTGAGTTTGTAATCCCATCAGGCCCTGGTGCTGAATTTGGCAACCTTAACATAGCCTGATCTCATGCCGAAATCGATACTGTATACTAAAAAATGGCTAGTGTATAAACCGATGTAGGAAGGCGCGTTGCGAATCTATTTTTTAACTCTCCAGCTAATGTATTTAGTATTTCCTGTAATTATTAGCGACGCGTAAACCACTGAGTCCACATTTTCTGGCATTGGAATTTTCTTTGTACAACGTAGGAAATCTTATAGGGTTCGAACATTTTTTATTTAGATAGGTAGTAAAAGTGACTCTTACCATATTCTTCTTTCGCGCGTGATACTGTACGTTTAAATGTTCCCACAATGAATTGATACTGCTTCCAATTTTGTGGGTTCTGATTTCGTATAAGCCTTTTACACGCAGTTTTTTTCCTTCTATAGTCCCGTGCACACTCAGTGTTCCACCATCGACTGGGTGGAGCACTCTTGATTGACGCTGACGTAATCGGAAATTCCGAAGTGTTTTTTTTATAATTCCAGAACAGAAAGAACGTTCTTACCGAGGTCTTCATTTCTATTACCGGACGCTACGTTAATGTTAGAGCGCAATCAGTTTTTAAACTTTTCACAATTAACCAGTGTTTCACCTTTTTTTTTCCAAACGATTGAGTAAGACACCCTATTTCAAAGTATACCAGAAGGTGATCACTGTTTGAAGCGAAATCGACTGTTCTCCAGGACTTCAGTTGAATATTTGCGCTACAGAACGTCAGTTCTAACACTGATCGTGCTCGACCACGAACAAACTTAGGCTGTTTCACATTTAGGCAGTTAAAACTTGTATGGGTTATCCAGTTGCACAGAAGAGTTCCAGCAGAGTCTATTCTAAAACCCCATGACACGTGATGGGAGTTGAAATCGAAATATTTCATTCTTGCAGCTACTTAGGGAACAGTCCAATTGTTGTGTATTTTGTGTCCCCGAGGAAAAACACTCTTACGAAAATCCTATATATGGATTTGTATGAAAATCCCCATAGAAGGCTACATCAAGAATTGGGCATATCATGCTTTATATGGAATCCCTATATACGGGCCTCATATAACCTGATATGCCCAATTCCCGATGTAGCCATATATAGGCCTTATACAACATGATATACCTGATCTCTTATATACCCATATATGGGTGTTGCTGTATATTGCCATATGCGAGAATCATCTATATATTGCTATATATAGAAGCATTCATATAAGGGTAAGCATGGCCCCGCCGCGGTGGTCTAGTGGCTAAGGTACTCGGCTGCTGACCCGCAGGTCGCGGGTTCATATCCCGGCTGCAGTGGCTGCATTTCCGATGGAGGCGGGAATGTTGTAGGCCCGTGTGCTCAGATTTGGGTACATGTTAAAGAACCCCAGGTGGTTTAAATTTCCGGAGGCCTCCACTACGGCGTCTCATAATCATATGGTGGTTTTGGATGGTTAAACCCCACATATTAATCAATCAAGGTTAAGCATGGCATTATATGGATACCTTTATATATAGCTATTCAGATGATTCATGTATACGAGTTCAGCTTGCGTTGCTGGCAAAAATGTAGCCACACAAATCGTTCTTCAGCTAGAAATATGGCTGTTTGTTGAAAGGTCTGCATGAAGTCGCAATTGTCTCCAAAACAAAGGCAGTACATATCCCCTCAACATTCTTCTTATAGTTATCCTCATTATATCTCGAGTTATTCTCAAAAAATGATTGCTAAAATAGTACCTTGGCAACATATTTAAAGTTTGTGGTGGGCATATGTTACTGTTAGTCCACATTACCTGAAGAGTTACATTGCTTGTGAATAAATTTATTGCTTATTTATCGACACTTTATTTATCTATTTATTTCATTACGCATCAGCACCAATCGGCATTACAGCGGGGAAGCGTTTACAAAAAGTAGATTATAAAAAGATACATAGTCATCCGAATAAATCATCAAAGTCACCTCAATCACAATCTGCGATACAAATACACATATCAATAAAAATGTAGCACACCCCCAAAAAATGAAAAATACAACGCACTAATTCTAATGTAAAATAAAACAAATATTTTTAGATGGTAGAGGCAATACTAGAAGGCAGTTGGTTCCATTCTCCGATTCTTTTGGTAAAAAAGCATTTTGAAATACGTCAGTCTTGCATGCGATTTCTCTTATGTTGAACCTATGGTCAACATGGTTTGAGACATAGTATGGTGCAAGTAAATATGTTGTTTTATCGATTCCGACTTGAGAATGATAAATAGCATAAAAGAACCCAACTTGAGTTTCTTAAAGAGATTTTGCAGTGTTGCCCGAAGGGGCGTCTGTTAGAGCAGCTGTAGCGACACCACGAACCAGACCTAATGGGGGAGTTTCGACTTCCTCCCACGCCTAGCCGCGCGTAGCTGAGCCATGTCTAGGGAAAAGGGGATCTCGGGGGTTGAGCCGACGCCGTGCGATTGGACCTTTAAGCCCACCGGCAGAAGCAACACACCCCTTTGGCCCCGGCTTCACGTAGACGGCGCCCCTGGACTGACACACACCGGGGAAATCGGCAGTCGCCTTTTGATGATGATGATGATCCTTGATACTCTGGCGCACACCCACAAAAAGGGATCGGCCAAGAACTGGGCGGCAGGATCTTAACTAAAAGGCTTATGGTTTTCCAAACACAACGTAATTTTGGGCTGAAAAAATATATAGAAAGAACAGCCGAAAATCGAAAAAGGAGTATATCTGTGAGCAGGGAGCGATGCAGGCTATCAGATGCGATTTGAGACAAAGGTAATGGTAGTTCTAAAACGATATATATATATATATATATATATATATATATATATATATATATATATATATATATATATATATATATAAGGGAAAGAAGTGTATACCTAAGGGCTCGTTTTTCCGTGTTTTAACACAATATAATGAGATATAACAGACAGTAATGCCAAGGAATGTACAGGGGAAGTTATTAAAACCAATGGAATGTAAATAAGAAGAAAGAAAAGTGGATGAAAAAATTACCAACTGTGATATATATATATATATATATATATATATATATATATATATATATATATATATATATATATATATATATATATATATATATGGGATATGGCACAACGGGAGCGTTGTCAACAAGGATAAATATATTTATTTCCCAACAGTTTCGGGAGGGGACCTCCCTTCATCAGGGGATGAGTATGCGACCATGAAAGACCCTTTAAATAAGTTTTACTACATTTGATGTTAATGCTATTGGTCCTATATCGTCGATATTATATCCTGAGCTTGTGTACTGTTTGGGTGTTGGTTCCGCGGGACTCGATGATCCCATACCTTCACGAAGACTCCCATACCTTCACGAAGACTAACTGGCCCATTGAATTATTACTCCCACTATGTATATATATATATATATATATATATATATATATATATATATATATATATATATATATATATATATATATATATATATTGTAGCGATGCTGACGCCGACAGGTTAAAAAAACAAGCGTCTTTATTAGGGCGAACTTGTGCCCACGATTCTAAAAACTATGGTCGTCAAGTTCGAGTAGCCGAGTGGCACAGATCCGACTATCTTCCTCTTCCTCGTTGTTGGAGCGTAGGAACGCGTGGCGCATGCCAGCCGAGCCGGGTCTTGCTGGTGCTGGTTCCACGATGATTGTGGCGGGCTACTTGAATGTGGCGAACCTGTTGCAGCATTGCGCCCCTCCTCAGACGCATCGTCCCGATGCTTAAGACAGTAAAAAGATACACGCGCACTCTCACTCGTTTTTCGACGATATGTCATGATAGGGCTTCATGCGGACTACGCGTACCACTTCCGTGGGATTGCGGCGTCTTGAACTCACGTGTCCAGCGGATCTGACTTCATAAGTGACGTTGCTGATATGGTTGAGTACTTCATAAGGGCTGAAGTATCGGCAAAGAAGCTTTTCAGACATCCGCGGCGGCGCACTGGTATACATATCCACACTTTGTCACCGGCATGATAAAGTGCGTCACTGCGTCGCTTGTTGTAGCGACTAGAATCGACGTGCTGTTGGTGGCGTATACTGTATCTTGCCATCTGCCGTGCTTCTTCGGCTCTTTGCAAGAAGTCATCTAAGTCAGGTGGATAGCTGCTTTCGTCCTGTAGTGGTAACATGGCATCCAGCGGGGTGGTCACTCTTCGGCCGAATACTAGTTCGAAAGGGGCAACGTGGGTTGTTTTTTGAACGGCTGTATTATATGCGAATGTTACGTAGGGTAATATTTCATCCCACTGTTTATGTTCAACATCGACATACATTGATAGCATGTCGGTCAGAGTTCTGTTGAGGCGTTCGGTTAAGCCATTTGACTGAGGGTGATACGCCGTTGTTCTTCTGTGATCGGTATTTGTCATGCGCATCAGGCATTGCATTAGGTCTGCAGTAAATGCGGTGCCCCGATCCGTAATAACGACGATGGGCGCACCATGTCTGAGCACTATGTTGTTCACAAAGAACTTGGCGACTTCGGCAGCTGTCGCACTGTATAGAGAGTCAGTTTCAGCATGACGGGTGAGATAGTCTGTGGCTGCGACTATCCATTTCTTGCCTGCACACGATGTCGGCAAAGGTCCTAGGAAGTCCATGCCGACTTGTTGGAATGGGGCATCTGGAGAATCTATTGGCTGTAGAAGGCCGGGTGGTTTTACGGGTGAAGTTTTGCGCCGTTGACATTGACGACAAGTTTTCACGTAGCGCTGCACTGATGCGAGCAACTTAGACCAATAGTATTTCAGGCGAATCCTGGCGAATGTTCGGCTCACACCCATGTGTCCAGATGTTGGCTCGTCGTGGCATGCGTGCAGAATTTCCTCTCGCATGGCTGTGGGCATGACTACTAAAAACGTTTCACGATTAGGTTCGAAGTTCCTCCTGTAAAGGACACTTCCTCGAAGGCAGAACCCGGAGAGCCCTCTGGAGAATATGCGAGGGACTTGAACGTCGAGACCCTGCAGGTGTTGTATAAGTTCCAGCAAATCCGGGTCATCTCGTTGTAGTTGAGCGATTTTGGATGTGTCGACAACGCCTAGAAACGGGAAGTCTTCCTCTTCAGGTACACTTGGATCGACGGGAGAGCGTGGCAGGCAGTCGGCATCGCTGTGTTTCCTTCCGGATTTGTACACGACCGTAATATCATACTCCTGCAGCCTAATGCTCCATCTTGCTAATCGACCTGACGGGTCCTTGGGATTTGCCAGCCAGCATAGAGCATGGTGGTCACTGACAGCTCTGAACGGTCTACCATAAAGGTTGGGTTGAAACTTGTTTATGGCCCAGATGACTGCAAGGCACTCTTTTTCAGTTGCAGAGTAGTTTGCCTCAGCTTTTGATAGTTTGCGGCTGGCATAGGCTAACACTTTCTCTTGACCATTCTGCCACTGGACAAGGATGGCGCCGAGGCCGACATTGCTGGCATCGGTATGGACTTCAGTGTCGGCTGTCTCATCAAAATGGGCAAGTATTGGTGAACCCTGTAGTCGTTTCCTTAATTCGTCAAAAGCTTTCTGTTGATAAGCCGTTGTCGCAACGTACAGCCGTGCCAAGTCCACCGCATCACGCGGCCCTTATGCACCCGCCGGGTGCTCAGGCCAACTCCTAAATGCTTCAAGATGGCCAGGCCAATTGACGAGTTGCGAATCTGGCAATGGAACTGCAGGAGCTTCACCCACAAGAAAGCTTTCCTGCAGCAATACCTCCGTAGCCACGAAGCCAAACCTCACATCATGCTATTACAAGAGACTGTAGTACCAACCGCCACGTTTTCCGGATACCAGTGGTTGCCCGGCCCCTCGGGAAGACGCGGTATCGCCACCCTGGTCGCTAACAAGATTACCTGCACAGCGCACAGCCTCAATGTGCCCGAAATTGAGCACGTTATGGTCGAAATTCTCCCTGGCAACATATCACAACAAAGCGTATACATGCTCATTGTATACAGTAGTCCCAGCCACCATAGACAAAGATTCACACGTTTGTTCCAGAAAGCTGTCCGTCTCGCGGGGCCTAACCTACTAGTGATTGCAGGCGATTTTAACGCTGCGCATAGCGCCTGGGGCTACACGTACGATACACCCAAAGGTAACGAGCTTTAGAAAAGTGCGAATGACATGGCCCTTATTCTCATTACGGACAAGGCCTTCCCCACTCGCACTGGTACGTCCACACAAAGAGATACTACGCCGGATCTATGCTTCGTCAAGAATATCTCCGACGCCCGCTGGTCCAACCTCGCGGTAGATCTCGGTAGTGACCACTTTATATTGGCTGTACACCTCTTCACAGTAAGCAGGAAAACCAAGTCGTACATGTGGGTCGACTGGGACCTCCTTCGTAAGACCCGCGCAGAACGACCTCCTCCCGATACCCCACCGAGCCTTGAGACGTGGACGGCCCAGCTCAAAGCTGATGTAAACAAGGCAACGAAAACTATGAGCACAGACCTTCCAACCGAAAGGATGGACAGTCATCTCGCCCACCTACTAGAGGCCAAACAGTCTCTATTGGCCCGGTGGAAGGGCACGCGCCTTAATCGGAGGTTACGCGAACGCATATCTCAGCTGAACAAGACCATGATGGATCACTGCCGCATCCTTTCAAAACAGCAGTGGGACGAAATTTGTAATTCGATTGATGGTCAGGTTCGAAATGGCAAAACGTGGAACTTACTCAAACACCTCCTCAATGAAACCAACACCCGCACAAATCAGCGTCATTCGATCGTGAGGATACTTCATCAGGCTAAACGAACAGTGTCACCGGAAGATGTTGTCAAGAACCTCGTGGAAAAATATCTCCCGCTCCCCACGGGCCCTGTGACCCCTCACCCTGATTACTCTGGCAGCGACAACACTAACTTAGACGCCGACTTCTCTATGTGCGCCGAGCTCTCCATGAGCTCAATGGCCGCTCAGCCCCTGGCCCCGATGGCATCACTAACAAGCTCCTACGCAACCTGGACGATTCTTCTGTCACTTACCTCACTGACACTATCAACGAGATATGGAAAAAGGGTGAGATACCCGATGCTTGGAAACTAGCTCACACGGTTCTCATACCCAAACCGGGAAAGGCGCCGAGCCTAGATAACCTACGCCCCATATCTCTCACGTCGTGCGTGGGCAAAGTGGCTGAGCACGTCGTCCTCAACAGGGTTGGTCCATACCTCGAAGATAACGACTACATCCCGCACCACATGATTGGCTTCCGACCAGGGTTATCCACTCAAGACGCCATGTTACTCCTAAAACATCAAATTCTAGATGGCGGAAACACTCGGGACACTCGTGCAATACTCGGTCTCGATTTAGAAAAGGCCTTCGATACAATAACGCACTCGTCAATCTTGAAAGCGATCGCAGCCCTCGGCCTAGGTCATCGATTTTACTACTTTATCCGCTCTTTTCTCACTCGACGCAGAGCCGTCCTCCGCGTAGGAGACCTAGTGTCGGTAGAAGTGGAGCTCGGACAGCGGGGCACTCCTCAGGGATCCGTCCTCTCACCCACGCTCTTCAACCTCGTGCTGATCGGGCTTTCCGAACGACTTTAAAAAATAGACGGGCTAAATCACACTATCTATGCGGATGATGTAACCATATGGTGCTCCACAGGGTCGGATGGCTTCATTGAGTCCGCCCTGCAAGAGGCTATCAACATCACCAAGTCTTACCTCAACCACACCGGTCTCAGGTGCTCACCTACTAAGTCGGAGCTGTTGATATATTTGCCCAAACGCCGGGGTGCAAAGCCCAAAGGGTGGAAACCTCTGGCGGAACGCAATATCACCCTCCACACCAGAGATGGTCGTACTATACCCAGGGTAGACACCATCAAGGTTCTCGGCATGATCATCGAGTCCCGCGGAACCAACACCCAAACAGTACACAAGCTCAGGAGTAAGACTGAGAATGCCATACGACTCGTACGTAGAGTAGCCAACAGGCACCATGGCCTCAAAGAAGACAACCTGCTGCGTCTCGTACACGCGTTTGTTTTGTGCCATTTTACCTACGTTGCCGCTATACACAAGTGGCTACGTGCTCAGCGCGATCAACTCAATGCGCTTATTCGCAAGGTGGTCAAACGAGCCCTTGGCCTCCCTATCACCACTCCAACGTACAAACTCCTCGAGTTTGGTGTACATAACACGCTAGAAGAGATCGCCGAAGCTCAGGAACGTGTGCAATTGACCTGACTCACTACCACCAAAACGGGCCGCCATGTTCTGCGCGAGCTCGGCTTCTCCTCGAGGGCCAGGGACCCCCCAGAGTTGACTCTATTCCCCGTGAAATCCGCGACCTTATCACGATCGCTCCCATACCACGAAATGTACACCCCGAATACAACAGAGGCAGGCGCCTTGCGCGGGCGACCGCCATTCTCAAGCGCATAGACATGGAAGCGGACAACGTCTCGTTCGTGGACGCCGCTGCCTATAGCAACAACCAAGCCTTCGCCGCGGTCGCGGTATCATCTGCGCAGCAGACTGTTAACTCAGCCACAATCCTCACCCGAAACCCCGAATTAGCGGAGCAAGTAGCTATAGCTATAGCTATGCTCGACAGCAAACGGGAATTCATCTACAGCGACTCCAGGCCGGCCATCAAAGCCTTCGAACGCGGAGTCATCTCCGACCAGGCGTTACGCATCCTGCGCAATGTGGACCCAAGTGCCCTGAAGCACCACACTGTCATCTGGTTCCCCGCCCATCTCGGCCAGGTGCCGGGTGCCCTATCCAACCTCAACGAGATCGCCCATGATGCAGCGCGCGCACTTACCGACCGCGCTGCCACAGGGCAACCTCATCTTGCTGGGTTGGATACCAATCGGGATGCACCAATCACGTACAATGAAATTACAAAGCACTTCTACTTGGAACGCCGCATTTTTCTACCCCCACATCCGAAACTTAACCGACCGCAGGCATTAACCCTACGCCTATTACAGACACACACGTACCCAAACCTTGCCACGCTTCACATTTATTATCCCGATGCATACCCCAGCGACACATGCCCATCATGTGGACACACAGCGACACTCGAACACATGCTCTGGGAGTGTAGAACAACTCCCCCTGACTCTACCTCAAGCAAGTGGGAGAGGTCCCTCAGGAGCTCACTTCTCGCCGACCAGCAGTGGGCTGTCCAGCAGGCCCACGAAGCGGCCGCCAGGTACTCCCTGTCGGTCCCTACGTGGGAGACGCCCGCCACGCGCTAAGCGCGTCCTGCAGGATCGAAATAAAGTTTTTTCAATTCCATTTCTGTTGTTCGCTTTCCCACGTGAAGGGCACGTCGTCTTTTGTCAGTTTTGTAAGTGGTTCCGCAATCTTTGAGTTTTCCACCAATCGTCTATAGTAGGCACATAAACCCAAAAATCGACGCACTGACTTTTTGTCTCTGGGTGTAGGGAACCTCTGAACAGCGGCTGTCTTTTCGGGATCATGACGAACACCATCGGAACTAATGACATGTCGAAGGAATCGCAGCTCTTCGAAGCCGAAGTGGCGTTTTTCGGGTTTGATTGTCAATTTTGCTGACCGGATGGCTTCCAATACTGTGCGTAGTCGCTCTAGATGTTTGTCAAACGTTGCAGAGAATACCACCACGTCATCCAAATACACTAGGCATGACTGCCATTTCAATCCGGCGAGGACAGTGTCCATCATTCGCTGGAACGTCGCTGGTGCGGAACAGAGGCCGAATGGAAGCGCTTTGAATTCGTAGAGGCCATCTGGTGTTACGAATGCCGTTTTTTCACGGTCCCGCTCGTCGACCTCTATTTGCCAATATCCGCTTTTCAGATCTAAGGAGGAGAAAAACTTTGCGGATCGCAACCGATCTAGTGTATCGTCGATACGTGGCAAGGGGTAGACATCTAGTTTAGTTACACTGTTCAGTTTTCTGTAGTCGACGCAGAATCTAAGTGTGTGGTCTTTCTTCTTAACGAGCACTATGGGGGACGCCCATGGACTATTCGAAGGCTGGAGGACATCATCAGAAAGCATCTCCTCCACTTGCTTCTTGATAATTTCCCGTTCTTTCTGTGACACCCGATATGGATGCTGGCATATAGGCCTCGTGTCGTCTTGCGTTATAATTCTGTGTTTCGTGATTGACGTGCGCTGTACCTTCGAGGCACTTGAAAAGCAATCAGAGAATTCTTTTACCAAGGCGTAAATATGTTTCTTCTGACTGTCCGGAAGGCTCTGATTGACGGTCACGGATGTGTCGATGTTGCAGGTCACTGGTCGAGTGGTTGATGTCGTTAAGCTGCATAGTTCAGTCGTCATACAGAAGTCGTGTAAATAGGCAGTAGCCGTGCCTTGAGCTATGTGTTGAAGCTCATTGGAGAAATTTGTGAGTAGGACATCTGCACGGCTATTCGTTAAGTGAACAAGACCCCTAGCTACGCAGACACCTTTGTTCAAAAACAGCCCTACATTTGTATCCGCTATGCCTTCGCGGTTGTACAATGCATCATTTTCTACGAGCACCATTATACTGCAGCGTGGTGGCACAGTTACGTCATCATGAACAACGCGTAGAGCAGTTAGGCGTCGTTCCTCAGATTCCTCCACAGGTATAGCTCGTTCAGTCGAAAACGACACGCTGGACCTACGCAGGTTAATTACGGCGCCATGAGCTCGCAAAAAAGCCATTCCTATAATGAGTTCCCTTGAACATTCTGGCAGCACAATGAAATCGGCCACGTAAATAAAGCCCCGTATTTCAAGTCTTGCAGTGCATCTGCCAAGGGGCGTAATAATGTGACCACCTGCCGTGCGTATCTGCGATCCACTCCACTGTGTCACAACTTTGTTTAGCTTTTTCACCATCTTGTGACTTATCACTGAATAATCAGCACCGGTGTCGACTAAGGCATTCACCTCCCATCCTTCCATTCTCAACCGCAAATCTGAAGTAACGTTTTCGTTGCTTGACCCATCTACCGGAAATACACCGTCATCACCCTCAAACCAAATTGGAGGATCTTCGTAACTGACGTTATCAGCGGCCTCACCTCCACAGGTCGCTTGCTTCAGTTTTCCGGGTGTGGACTTGGAGAGCGATGACCAGGCTGCCTTGAAGGTGCACGTGGGCTGGATGACCGGTAGCGCATAGGCGATGGTGACCGTGACCGGTGTTGGCGTAGAGGTGGTGAGTTCTGGCGCGTCGACAAGTACTCCTCAATCTCCGCTGGTCGTTCGTCGTTTCGGGGGCACGGTGCATATACGACGGAAAGCCTCTTAATCCAGCCTGTCGGTAAGGACAGAATCTCTACAGATGACCCGCTTCCCCACAATGAAAACACAGAGGCCTTCGCTCGTGATCACGCCAGACGTCACTTTTCCTGGGCCTACGCTCCACATAGTGATGTGTGCTACGTGCTCCTGGGGGCAGATAGGTAGCTGTTGGTTCCCGTGGACGAGGTGCGCTGCGTGCCGCAGGTGGGAGAGGAGTCGTCGCCATCGCAACTGCCGCATTGCTGTGCACGGTGGGTTGTCTGACAACCTCAGGGTGCGTTCGGATAGGTCGAACCGGCTGCAGCTCACGCTCTGGCTCTCGTATCACCTGCCTCAGTTCGTCACGAACAACGTCCGTAACAGATAGTGCAGTTGGAGTCTGGGGCATATGCAGTCTGCTCAGTTCTTCTCTGATAACTGATCTAATTAGCTCTCGCAGGGCTTCAACGTCGTTTCGCACGCCTCCGGAGAATACCTGTGCAAATGCGCAGTTAAGATTCCGGTTGTACTGCCGAGCCCGCTGTTCCAGTGTTTTTTCGAAGGCCGTCGCTTCCGAGTAAAACTCGGCAACTGTGCTCGGAGGGTTGCGGACGAGAACGGCGAACAGCTCTTGCTTCACTCCGCGCATTAGATGGCGCACCTTCTTATCCTCAGCCATGTTGTAATCCGCACGCTTGAACAGGCGGACCATGTCCTCAATGTACATAGCAGCACTCTCGTTCGTGACCTGGTTCCTCGATTGAAGAGCTGCCTCCGCCTTTTCTTTCTGGTCTATGTTCGCGAACGTAGCCACCGCTTGTCGTCGAAATACCTCCCAGGTAGACAACGAGGTTTCATGGTTCTCAAACCATGTCTTTGCGAAGTCTTCCAGGGCGAAGTATACGCGACGGAGCTTCTCTCTTTCGTCCCATCCATTCAAGCTCGCTACTCTCTCGAACAGGTCCAACCAATCTTCAACATCCTCGTACGAGTCGCCGTGGAAAACTGGCGGCTGGTGCGGTTGGCTAATGAACACTTGTGCCGGTGTGACCTGGCTAGTCATAGTGGTGGCATCCATCGTTTGAATTCCCCTTGGTGTGAAGTGAAGAGGACCAAACTCAGGTGAGTCACCTCGAAGACGGCGACTTGCCCTCTGGTGTACAGGAGTCACTTCCACGGGGTTGATACGCTGGTCGTCGGGGCTACGATATCTTGAGCTCGCGGGGCTTCGATTCATACCCAGCACCTCCACCAGAAATGTAGCGATGCTGACGCCGACAGGTTAAAAAAACAAGCGTCTTTATAAGGGCGAACTTGTGCCCACGATTCTAAAAACTACGGTCGTCAAGTTCGAGTAGCCGAGTGGCACAGATCCGACTATCTTCCTCTTCCTCGTTGTTGGAGCGTAGGAACGCGTGGCGCATGCCAGCCGAGCCGGGTCTTGCTGTTGCTGGTGCCACGATGATTGTGGCGGGCTACTTGAATGTGGCGAACCTGTCGCAGCAATATATATATATTGTAGTGAAGAAGAGGAGCTTCAGTGGCATTTCTCGGCGCCTCAGGGGCATCGCCATTAGCTTAAGCTCGTGCTTGTTGCGCTTGGCTGGACGCTGCTGACTGCTTCGCTTTCTGCGTTCTGCTCTGCAAATAAACCCCGTTACAAGTGGTGGAGTCTACTGGGTTTCGATCACCCTGGAGCATCGGAATCGCATTTTACCATCCATTATGCCTACCGACGCAAGCGCCCCTCCAACTCCTCCACCGGCACCGCCTACTGTTCTCTGCGCCGGTTCTCTGCGTCTGCGAGATCCCCCTGTTTTCTCAGGCACAGAAGACAAGGACGTTGACGACTGGATTTTAATGTACGAACGAGTGAGTACTCAGAACAAATCGGATGACGCCGCCAAGTTGGCCAACGTCTTCTACCTGTCGGACGTGGCCAAGCTGTGGTTTATAAAACACGAAGCGGAACTCCCTACATGTTTGGTCTTCAAAACGAGCCTCACACAAGTTTTCGGACGGCCCGAGGTACGCAAAAGCCGTGCCGAACAACGCTTACATACTCGGTCCCAGCAGCTTGGTGAGAATTTCACAAGCTATATTGAGGACGTTCTGGACCTTTGCAAGCGAGTCAACGAGTCGATGTCCGAAGAGCTTAAGATCAAGCACATCATGAAGGGCATTGAAGACGACGCTTTCCAAATGTTGCTTTCTAAGAGTCCTCGCACTGTCCTAGAACTGACCGAGTTATGCCAGAGTTTTGACGAGTTGCGCAGGCAACGTCTTTCCACCCGACGTCCCTCGGTGCTCGACGACTCTTTGTCCAGCCTTTCCACCCTTGGCATAGGAGAAGACCATGCCCCTCTTCTTTCCAAGATCCAAGAGTTCATCCGCGCTAAGGTCGCTTGTCAGCTCTCTTTGGTGTCCTGCGTACCTGATCAACCACGCAGATTGACGTCTACACTCCGCGACTTCAATCAAGACCAGGTCGCACAAGTTCTTCCTCCCGCCCGTGAACCACCCCCAGTCGACGCACCTCTCACGTACGCCGAGGCCGTTGCTCGACCTCGACAGCCTGCGTTCCAGCCAGCGCCTGTGTATTCGCCGCCGCCCTCTTCGCCGCCGACCTATTCGCCGCCGACCTATTCGCCGCCGCCTATGCCGATACCACCTCGGCCGCAGTTTTCTGCCCCCCCCCCCAGCAGCAAGTAGGAGTCTACTCCGGCCAATGGCGGACCTACGACAACCGTCCCATATGTTTTGCTTGTGGCGGTGTTGGCCACCTGCCACGTTATTGTCGTCGTCGCCAGGCTGCTCAGAACATTCGAAGAATGCCCTCTTTCGACCCTCAGTTTTCTTCTACGCCTTCAAGCCCTCCTTCCTCTTCCTTTTCTTCTGATCGTCTACACGGCCCGACCCGCCGCTCCCTATCTCCACGTCGACGTTTGCTTTTCCCTATGTGTCGCCGTTACGGACTTACTAACCAGGAAAACTAACGGCCGCAGTTCCTGAGGCACGAACTGCGTCCCCGTCGCCATGCACAAGTCCTCGCCCCTGTCTAGCTAACGTCATTGAAGTGTCAGTCGATGGTATCGTCGTCATGGCGGTTGTCGACACCGGAGCCGATCTATCCGTCCTTTCCATCAACCTGTGCCGCAAACTCCGCTAAGTTATGACGCCATTATCCGGCCTCTCTCTTAGAACGGGTAACGCAAAAAGTGTAACACCTCTCGCAGCCTGTACCACACGAGTCGTCATCGAAGAGATTAGTGTATATCGTCGAATTCGTAGTGCTGCTCTCGTGTTTCCATGACATGATACTCGGCTGGGACTTCCTTGCGAATAATAATGCCGTCATTGACTGCTGTCGCGATGAACTTGCGCTATCTGCACTTCCTGATGTTGACGCTGTCGAAGCCTCCCTGCCGTGTTATAAACTGTTTGTTTCCGACGACACCACCGTACCACCGCGCTCTTCTCTGCTGGTGACTGTGTCGTGTGACGCTATTTCCGACGGTGATGTTTTATTTACACCCTCTGCCCTGTTCATTCAACGCAAATGTTCTCCACTGCCCATTGCTCTCCTTACTCTCCACCATGGCGTCACGAAGTCGCTCGTGTACAATACGCTAGAAGGGCCTTTAGCAATATTCTATAGTGAATGTCTTGGTCACGTGCATCCGATCGACGCGCGTCACATTTTGGACGCTCCATCTAGTTTACTTTCTACGGACCTCAGCGCACTCATTTCTGACTCTGTTGTTGACCAGTCACTCCTTGACGCTTTCCACCGTTCCATCGATGTCACAACGTCTTCTTCAGAACGAAGCCAGTTAGTGAACCTGCTGCAAAAGTTTCGTACTTCTTTTGACAGCCACGTTTCTGGCCTCAGTCGCACATCGAACATATCTCACAAGATTGACACAGGAAGCCATACGCCTCTACGGCAGCGCCCCTACCGAGTCTCAGCGTCGGAGCGCCGTGTTATTGACGACCAGGTTGCTGACATGCTCCAGCGGGGTATTGTACAGCCTTCTAACAGTCTCTGGGCGTCACCGGTCGTTCTTGTTAAGAAGAAGGACGGCTCCATTCGGTTCTGTGTGGACTAACGACGTTTAAACAAGATCACCCGTAAGGACGTTTACCCGTTACCGCGAATAGACGACGCCCTTGACTGTTTGCAGGGAGCAGAATACTTCTCTTCGCTAGATTTACGGTCCGGATACTGGCAAGTTCCTATGGAAGCATCTGACCGACCGAAAACAGCATTTGTCACACCTGATGGATTATACGAATTTACCGTTATGCCTTTCGGCCTTTGTAACGCTCCAGCCACTTTTGAAAGAATGATGGACACTATTTTACGAGGCCTCAAGTGGAACACATGTTTATGCTACCGCGATGACGTAGTTGTCTTTTTCACCGAATTCGACACCCATTTAAGTCGTCTCGAGCACGTCCTCACACGTCTCACCGACGCCGGCCTTCAACTCAACCTCAAGAAGTGTCGTTTTGAAGCCCGGCAGCTCACAATTCTTGGCCACATCGTATCGCGGGACGGCATACTTCCCGACCCCGCCAAGCTTTGAGCAGTCGCCGATTTTCCGAAGCCAAGGAACTTGAAGGAACTTAGAAGTTTTGTCGGCTTGACGTCATACTTCCGACGCTTTATTAGATATTTTGCTTCCGTATGTGCGCCCCTTACGGACCTTCTTAGCGGCGACAAGGACCTTTCCACCTGTTCACCAGCATGCGACGATGCATTCACCAAATTACGCCACCTGCTGACTTCACCACCCATCCTCCGCCACCACGATCCTGCCGCTCCCACGGAGGTTCATACTGATGCCAGCGGTGTTGGACTTGGCGCTGTGCTCGCGCAACGAAAGGCAGGGTTTGATGAATATGTCGTCGCCTACGCAAGCCCTACTTTGACGAAAACCGAGGATAACTACTCCGTGACCGAGAAAGAGTGTTTTGCTATTATTTGGGCCCTTGGAAAATTTCGCCCATACCTGTATGGTCACGCATTCGACGTCGTCACTGACCACCACGCCCTTTGTTGGCTATCCACACTTAAAGACCCTTCCGGATGACTTGCTCGCTGGGCGCTCAAACTTCAGGAATGCGACATCCGCCTTATTTACAGATCTGGTCGTAAGCACACGGACGCCGACGCCCTTTCTCGCTCACCCATATCGGATGAAGGTGTTCGCCTCTCTTCCCTCGAGCCTGCACTTGCATCATCCGCCTTGCGCAACATGACGGTGAAACAACGAAAGGATCCCTGGATCAGTGGCCTCATGAGCATTCTTTCTGATCCTCTCACTCCTTTGCCGTCTCGCGCTCTCCGCCGCCAGGCTAGCAACTTTTGCCTAAGGGATGATCTTCTTTATCGACGCAACTACCTTTCTGACGGTCGCAAGTGTCTCTTGTGATACCCCGCCATCTTCGAGCTGCTGTCTGCGAAGCTTTTTACGCGGACCCACTGTGCGCCTACGCAAGCCTCTTCAAGACGTACGCTAGGCTTCGACTCAGATTTTATTGGCGTGGCATGTATAACTACGTGCGAAAATTCATTCGCTCGTGTGCTCAGTGCCAACGAAAAAAGTTACTTCTCGGGCAAGTATACCCGTCACAACCTCTTCCTTCTCTAATCGACCTTTCGATCGCGTCGGCATTGACATTTACGGACCACTACCATCAACTCTAGCTGGTAATCACTGGATTATTGTTGTGATAGACCATCTGACACGCTATGCCGAAACCGCCGCGCTGCCGACTGCCACAGCCCGTGACGTTGGAACGTTTCTGTTGCAAAGTTTTATTCTGCGTCATGGTGCCCCTCGCGATCTCTTAAGTGACAGAGGCCGTGCCTTCCTTTCTGATGCTTCTAATGCCTTGAAGGCATTACTAAACGAATGCCGAATCGTGCACCGCACAAGTACAGCCTACCACCCTCAAAGAAATGGCATGACGGAGCGCTTCAACCGTACTCTTGGCAATATGCTGTCGATGGACGTCGCCTCTGATCATTCAAATTGGGACCAAGTTCTCCCGTTCGTCACTTACGCGTATAATACTGCCGTACAAGCTAATACTGGGTTTTCGCCATACTTTCTTCTGTACGGACGAGAACCTTCAAATACAGTAGACGCTATTCTTCCATATAAACCTTATGAGTCCGAAAGTACAACTCTGTCCGAAGCTGCCCGACATGCTGAAGAATGCCGCCAGCTTGCCTGCTTTTTTTCTACCGAGAACCAGTGGCAGCAGCAATCCCGCCAGACTGGGGACCGTTCGGCTCCATACTTTCCACCTGGTTCATTGGTATGGCTTCGGGCACCTGCTACCGCACCTGGCCGCTCCGCAAAACTTCTTCCCAAATACATCGGGCCATACCGCGTTGTAGAGCAAACGTCACTCGTCAACTATATCGTGGAGCCCATCATCCCATCCACAGACCTACGCTACCGCGGCCGCGACACTGTCCACGTCTCTCGTCTCAAATCCATATTATGACCCATTAGTCGTTTCTTTTCCCTAATCCGCCAAAGTGGCGTCTTTTTGTGTGGAGGGCGATTGTAGTGAAGAAGAGGAGCTTCAGCGGCATTTCTCGGTGCCTCAGGGGCATCGCCATCAGCTTAAGCTCGTGCTTGGCCGGACGCTGCTGACTGCTTCGCTTTCTGCGTTCTGTTCTGCAAATAAACCTTGTTACAAGATATATATATATATATATATATATATATATATATATATATATATATATATATATATATATATATAGGCAGATTAACATGGCAATCGCTTTGTTTCAATTATGTATTCAAATACTGCAGTGCAGACGTCCCTGTGGCTATAACCGAATTTAATGCTGCCAAACAACAAAATTACTGCCACATTTAATTCTAATCCCAATTTTTCAAGTGGAGCTACCAGGTATCTTTTCCGCTGATGAGAATATCGGCGACAGAACAAAAAGAAGTGATCTATCGTTTCCATTTCTTCGCAAGTCTGACATAAAGGTGACGCCTTCAGACCAACTTTATGCAAATAATAATTCAGTTGCGGAATTCTGCAACGCAATCTTGTAAAAGTAACTTCCAAGTGCCGTGCCTTTTCCTGTCTCCCTTACAACTTCGTCTTTACCTCTCACTTTTAGTCTGTCCTGTCTATTTTACCCTTCTGTTTACTTCCAATTTTCCTGGCGGCAAGAGTTAACATTGTGCAAATAGCCTACCTTGGTCTAGGCGCATTGGGTTATGGCAGTGTTGTATTGCTGACGTCTGCAAGCTTTCAGCATCCACAAACCTGCAGCGTCCCCTTGTTGGGCTTCGTGGTGGGTGGCCGCCAACGCTTCTGAATAAAAGTAAGACCGGCATGCATAGCGCATTCTCCCTACTTACTGATCGTACCGGCTTAAAGCGGATACGCGCCAATGACCTACATTTTTTGAACCAGCCAATAGAAACATTTCCTCACTTCCACGTCATTCACTGTGAGAAAACTGGAAAGCAAGCCAGGATCGTATCTCCTTTCGTAGTTGCCAGGTGTCTTACCAAAACTTTTGGGGCTGGATACACGGCAACCCAAATGGATAGCGGAGACCTGCTCTTCGAGATTCGGGACAAAGAAAAATTTCTAAAACGAGACAGCCTTTCAACGCTTGGTGACGTACCGATCACCGTAACACCACACAGATCTATGAACATAATTCGCGGAGTGGTATCTGACGCAGACTTACTTGACCTGACCGAAACTGAACTCTTGGAGGGGTGGAAGAGCCAAATGTCACTAATGTACAGAGAATTATCATCAGAAGAGATAATAAGAAAACACCGACGAAACACTTTATATTCACGTTTGCATCCAGTAAGCTACCAGAATCTACTCAAACAGGGTACACGAAGACATCTATCAGGCCGTACATACCAAACCCCCGTCGTTGCTTCCAATGCCAGAGGTATGGCCATGGCTCTTAAACCTGTCGTGGTCGCCAGACTTGCGCACAATGTGGAGTCCTAGGCCACGTGTCTGAGAACTGCAAACAACCGCCACACTGTGTAAACTGGGAAGGAAACTGTAACCCGGCTGGACGTGCAGCCACCAGATAACACCCTTAATCACGTGACATGTTACGTCACGCATCTCTTTATATAGCACTAACCCAACTGCAATAAAGTTGTTGTTCACCCGACTGACGGCGTCGCTACATGGTGGCAGCGGAACCCACCTGATGCATCAATGGCGTCAGCGTTATTACCACCCCCGAAGCCCATGGAGGCGTCACAGGACCCTTGGATTGCCTGGAAAACTTGAAAAAGTGAGTTTCTCCTGTTTTCCACTGCTACGAAGTTGAACACACAGCCAAAGGATGTTCAAGCAGCCACTTTGCTAGTTACCACAGGCGAAGAAGCTCGAAAAGTATACAGTAGCTTCAAGTTCGAGGAAGCAGAAGACAGAAATGATGTGGAAGTCCTGATTAAGAACTTTGAAGAGCACTACAGGCCCGCGACCAACTTCAGATTTCAAGAATTTCTTTTCGGTTCAAGAAACCAAAAGACAGGTGAACCATTTAACGAGTGGCTAACAGAACTGCGTGTGTTAGCGAAGAACTGTGAATTCGAGAGTCTCGAAGACCGCATGTTGCGCAGCCGAATCATTCTGGGCACAACGGATAAGAGCCTCCAGCAAAGATTGATAGCTGAAAACCCGACGTACGAAAAGACCGTCGACATGTGCCGAGCGCAGCAACATAGCGAAAAGCACTTCAGAGAAATAAGTGGAGCCACAGGATCAGGTGAAGGCACTCTAGTAAATGCAGTCGGAATAGGAAAAAATTGTTGCTACAAACGTGGGGGTCAAATGCACCGCAGTGACATGTGTCCAGCGAGAGGGAAAACATGCCGAAAGTGCGGAAGGTTAAACCATTTCGCTAGAGTATGCAGGTCATCCAAGAACCCGCAAAACGTCAGCCAACAAATACGAGATCTGCGAGCAGAAGACAACGATTTTTTTCTACAAACGTTGACTGTCGGCGCGATCGCCATTGATGACTGGAGCGGAACTGTGTACATCGAGGGCTATCCCATCACATGTAAGCCGCCCCGCCGCGGTGGTCTAGTGGCTAAGGTACTCGGCTGCTGACCCGCAGGTCACGGGTTCAAATCCCGGCTGCGGCGGCTGCATTTCCGATGGAGGCGGAAATGTTGTAGGCCCGTGTGCTCAGATTTGGGTGCACGTTAAAGAACCCCAGGTGGTCTAAATTTCCGGAGCCCTCCACTACGGCGTCTCTCATAATCATATGGTGGTTTTGGGACGTTAAACCCCACACATCATCACATGTAAGCTAGACACCGGTGCAAACCGTTGTGTAATTTCAAGAAGCGATGTTTCAAAATTGCCATATAAAGCTAGGCAAGCTTGCAACGTTAAGCTCACAGCATTTTTTGGGCACACAACAGGTGCGCACGCGCAAGTTCACTTGATGCTTTCAGCAAATGACAGAACGAAAGAACAAACATTTTTCATTGTCGATCAAAACATCCCTGTCACTCTGAGTGGTGCAGCAGCTGAAAGTCTTGGCTTCATCTACCGTATGCGAGACCTACAGCATGAACTGTACCCGCCAGTACAATCTTTCGCAGACGTCTTTGAAGGACTCGGGCAGCTAAAAGACTTCGAGTATGACATGAAGCTCAAGCCAGACGCAGTGGGAGTCGTCGTTCCGGCGAAAAGAGTTCCAGTAGCTCTTCAGGACAAAGTCAAGGCTGAGCTGCAGCGCATGGAAGCTCAAAGCGTCATCGCAAAGGTAACCGAGCCAACCGAGTGGTCTAGCCATATGGTAACAGTTGTAAAGAAGGACAAGGTTATAATTTGCCTGGATCCTACAGTGCTTAACAAAGTGCTGCTGCGGAAGCATTATCCAATGCCAACCTTAGAAGGCGCAGCCTCGCAACTATCCGGTGCCAAGTACTTCTCGACGCTTGATGCGGTGTCGGGGTTCTGGCAAATTAAGCTAACCGAATCAAGCTCGAAATTCTGTACGATCAGCACGCCATTTTGGCGTTATCGGTTTCTTCGAATGTCCTTCGGCATCGATTCTGCCCCAGAAATATTTCAAGCAGCTATGCATCGCATGCTGGAAGTTTTGCCTTGCGTAGCCGTGATAATGGATGACATATTGCTTTGGGGCCACACAAAAGAGGAGCACGACAACAACCTGCCACTTTTGTTGTTACGCTGTCGCGAAAACAACCTCAAGCTTAACCTAAAGAAATGCACTTTTTTTGCAGCCTGAGTCCGCTACCTCGGGCTTATTCTTAGCACTGAAGGCCTCCGCCGGGACCCAGGTCGAGTGAAAGACATACTGGAAATGGAAAAGCCAAGGAATTGTAAGGAACTCCAAGTCTTTTTAGGCATGATGAATTATGTACGGCGCTTCATTCCTACCATGTCTGACGGGACAGCCCCGCTAAGAACATTGCTGCACAAAGACAATGCATGGGTTTGGACTGACTCTCAGTACGGAAGTTATGAAATGTTGCGTGAAAGCTTAGCAAATGCACCAGTTCTTGCTTTCTTCAACGCAAATAAGCCAGTAACCCTTTCGGTTGACGCCAGCCAAAAGGGAGTTGGCGCTGTGCTTATTCAAGACGGCCGTCCTGTCGCATTCTCGTCACGTTCACTAACAGAGGCGCAGCAACGCTACGCTTAAATTGAAAGAGAAACATTGGCAATTGCATATGGTTGCGTCAAGTTTCACGATTGCACCTTCGGCCAAGAAACTGTAATCGTTGAGACCGATCACCGCCCCTTGGTGCCGATATTCAGCAAACTGCTTTATCAATGTCCGCTTCGCTTACAGCGCATGCGTTTGACTTTGCAACGATATCCTATGACATTGATCTACAAGCCAGGGAAAAATCTCTTCCTAGCTGACGCCTTATCTAGGTTTCCCAGCGATCAGCTCATGCAAAAAGAAACGGAGCAATTTCAAGTGAATGTGCTTGAGTACATTTCAGCTTCGCAGCAGCGCCTGAGGGATCTTCGTGCTGCAACGAATGAAGATCCGGCCCTGGTCAAACTTCGAGGTTACGCCGAAACAAGCTGGCTTGAAAAGAGCGAGGTGCCAGAAAGTCTTCGTCAGTACTGGTCCTACAAGGAGGAGCTACACAGACAGGATGGCCTTGTTTTTCGCAGCAACAAGGTAATGATACCAGCCTCACAGAAACAAGAAATTATGTTGCTGCTTCACGGTGCGCACCCGGGAGTTGAAAAGATGCAGGCGCGGGCAAGAGACATATTGTACTGGCCAAATATGTCGCGTGAAATAGAGCAATTTTGCAAAAACTGCAAGGTCTGTCACAAGTATCAACCGCAGAATGCCAAAATGCCTCTTCACAACCATGACATCCCAAAACTGCCATGGAAATTTGTAGGCATGAACCTGTTTTTTCATGAAGGCCGTGAATTGCCTTAATAGTGGACTTCTATTCTTTCTTTTTCGAAATCCGTGAACTCCGGCAGAGCACTGCTAGTGCTCTGACAGTGTGGTGCACAGAATTGTTCGCCACTCATGGCTTACCGTCGCAGCTCTGCAGTGATAGTGGCCCGCAAATCAACAGCCACCTTTTCAAAGAGTTCTTGCAACAACTAGGCGTTACCCATATTGCGAGAAGCCCTTATCACCCCCGCGCCAATGGTATGACGGAAAGAGCCGTACAGGAAGCTAAAAAGCTCCTAAAGAAATGTGGGCGCAACCGGGTTGATTTTTATATGGCGTTGCTAGAATGGCGCAACACCCCCAGAGATGATGTGCTAAAGTCCCCTGTGCAGAGACTCATGGGACGGCAAACCGAAGCCTTCCTGCCTGTGTCTAACAGCCACCTGGAACCAGAAGCAGTACTTAGCAAAGCTGTTCACAACAGGCTCAGAGAGATCCGTCAATGCCAGAAGGTCTATTACAACCGCGGAACGATGGATCTGCCGGCCCTGTATTCAGGCCAGCCAGTGTCCGCATACGACACCCTCCAGCGAACATGGTCACCGGCGGTTTTTCTGAAGCCAGCCAGCACGCCCCGATCAGCGATCCTTAAAACAGAAGAGGGTCGAGAATTCAGGCGCACAAGAGAGCACCTGCGGGACAGGACAACCCACAGCGACGAAGGCCCCCGAGAAAACAACTCCCCTCGAGAGCTTCGCCGAAGCACAAGAGCTTGCCGCCAGCCCTGTCGATACCCACAGCCTGAAAGGCATAATTAATTTGCGCTACAATAAAAGGAATATGTAACCCGGCTGGACGTGCAGCCATCAGATAACACCCTTAATCACGTGACATGTTACGTCACGCATCTCTTCATATAGCACTAACCCTAGTGCATTAAAGTTGTTCACCCGACTGACGGCGTCGCTACAGAAACCATGCAGCATATTCACGCTCCTGCACATACTGGAAAAAATAACAACAGATAATTACATCGAAGGTGAAGGAGAACATTTCATTTAAGGAAGCACGGCGAAGAGTCGCACCATTCTATGGACCTACATGACCTACATCCGCTGATGCGGCGCGTCAGGGGGCACCGCCGCACCAGCCCTCGCCACTCATTTGGCCCGTGCATAACGAGGCGGCGGTTGTGGCACCTGCCCTCAAGGCGGCTGCAGTCCAGACTACTCCGCCTACTCGCGAACAGAGACCGGAGACTCCAGGTTCCTCCAGTTTCAAGGCCTCGCCTCACCAGGCGAGGCCCAGGATTCGAACTACCAGCTTGCACGTGCGGGCATTCAGTGCCTCCGAGGAGGCAATTATTACGTGGGTACCGTCGGTGCCGAAAAAGCGGCGTGGATCCTTGGAGCGCCTTAAGAAAACAAAGAAGCAGATAACAGGGCCTGGTGACACCCCTGCTACTTGAATTCAAACTCCCCACCTAAACACTCACTCGCTTTTCGTGCACACAGCACTACTTTACTTTCACCATGAACACTCAAATTATACATTGGAACGTCAGGGGCCTTCTCAGAAACCTTGACGACGTCCGAGAACTTTCATACGAACACCTACCAAAAGTGCTGTGTGTACAAGAAACACACCTAAATTCAAAACACACCAACTTCCTCCGTAAATACGTTATTTTTTGAAAGGACCGTGATGATGCCATGACACCATCCGGAGGTGTCGCCGTTAACGTGAATCAAGGGACTGCATGCACATGCTTACTACCCCAAACGTCCCTTGAGGCAGAGACTGTTCGAGCTGTCTTTTTTGATAAACTCATCACAATTTGCACTATTTACATTCCTCCAAGCATTCAGCGAAAAAAAACACGATTTAGAATCTTTAATTGATGAGCTTCCGAAGCCTTATGTTCTCCTTGGAGACTTGAATGCGCATAGAAGGTTATGGGGTGACTCTCGTTGCGACGAGCGAGGTTGGTTGATTGAACAGTTCCTTCTCTCGTCGAGCGCGTGTCTTCGGAATCGAAAAGAACCAACTTATTATAATCTCGCTAATATTACCCACTCCTCCAGAGACCTAAGCATAGTATCTCCGTCTCTTGTGCCTCTACTCTAATGGAAAGTCATCAGTAATCCGTTCGGAAGTGACCACTTCTCCGTAGTTTTGAGCACAGCTACAGCAACTGTGTGTCCACCACGAGTTCCGAAATGGCTCATAAACAGAGCCGACTGGGAACAGTTTTATACCACTGCCCGTTTAGGTTGGAGTGACATATGTACTTTGAGCATCAATGCTGCTGTCAACTACTTCACAGCGTTTTTGATTAAAGCTGCAATAAAGTGCATCCCACAAACAAATGTACACCCTGGAAAATGGCGTGTGCCTTGGTGGAACTCTGAGTGCCGAAATGCGCGCAAACAGCAAAACAGAGCATGGAGGTTGCTTCGAAACTCAGCCGACAGCCGAAAACCTGGACATCTTTAAGAAATTGAAGTCTCAGGCCAGGAGAACGCGTCGGCAAGCCAGAAAAAAATGTTGGCCGAAGTTTTTGTCAGGGATCGATTCATGTACACAGGAAGCAAAAGTCTGGAAGATGGTTGGTTGGGTAGCAGGAAGACAACTACACACACTCCCACTTGTAAACACACAGGGTGACACTTTGGAAGATAAGGCGAGCTTCCTCGGTGCACACTTCGAACGGGTGTCCAGCTCGTCTCAATATACTGATGCTTTCCAAAAATACAGAATAAGAATCAAAAAGCAGAAACTCGAACACAAATATACAAGATACGAGGCGTACAACCAAGCTTTCAGCTTAGTGAGCTCCAAACATCACTAAACTCTTGCAGTAATTCCGCCCCAGGTTCTGACCATGTGGTGTATAAAATGCTAAAAACCTACCAATCAAAACGCAAAAGACTTGACTTTGTACAATGCTACCTGGTTTTCTGGTGCTATGCCTACTTCATGGAAAGAGTCTACTATTATTACCATATTGAAACAGAGCAAGGATCCTTCTTCAGTTTTGACTTATAGGCCTATTGCACTTACAACCTGCCTATGCAAACTTTTCGAAAAAATAATAAACTGCCGACTTCTACACTTCCTTGAAAGAAACGATTTGCTCGACAAATTCCAGGTTTCGAGAGCGTAGGTCCACCACTGACCACCTTGTTCGTATCGAGGCACAGATCAGAGATGCTTTTGTCCTTATGCAATACTTCCTATCTGTGCTCTTCGACATCGAAAAGGCTTATGATGCAACATGGCGCTTTGAAATATTAAAAGACCTGTCCCACCTTCGCGTTTGTGGCAGAATATTTGCTATAATCCTAAGTTACTTGTCAAACCGGAAATTTCGCATTCGAGTGGGCAGCGTTCATTCTTAAGCTTTTGTCCAAGAAACAGGCGTGCCACAAGGTGGGGCACTTAGTTGCACACTTTTTATTATCAAAAATGAATTCTTTGTGTTTGTCCATCCCTCACAATATGCTTTATTGTGCATATGTCGACGACGTCCAGCTTGGCTTTGCCCCGCCGCGGTGGTCTAGTGGCTAAGGTACTCGGCTGCTGACCCGCAGGTCGCGGGTTCGATTCCCGCCTGCGGCGGCTGCATTTCCGATGGAGGCGGAAATGTTGTAGGCCCGTGTACTCAGATTTGGGTGCACGTTAAAGAACCCCAGGTGGTCAAAATTTCCGGAGCCCTCCACTACGGCGTCTCTCATAATCAAATGGTGGTTTTGGGACGTTAAACCCCACAAATCAAATCAATCAGCTTGGCTTTAGATCTTGAAATCTGGCTATTTGTGAGCAGCAGGTTCAACTTTACTCGAAAAAAGTGTCCAATTCGGCAGAGGAAGACGGTTTCCGACAGAATTCGCAGAAAAGTATGTGTGTCTTGTTCTCTAGGAAGAGAGACATTCATTCCGAGCCTGATATTCAACTGCATGGGCAATGTCTTTCCGTTAATACGGAACACAAATTCTTAGGCATAATTTTGGACACCAAGTTAACTTTCACACCACACAAACAATATTTAAAAAACAAGTGCATAAAAGCTATGAACGTTCTTAAAGTGTTGTCACGCACTACGTGGGGAAGTGACAAGAAGTGCTTAATAAATTTGTACAAAAGCTTCATACGCACCTGCCTACACTGTGGGGCAATAGCATATCAGTCTGCGACACAAACTGCCCATAAAATGCTTAACCCTGTTCATCGTCTAGGCATCCGCCTCTCTACGGGTGCTTTTCGCACTAGCCCCGTGGAAAGCCTGTACGTGGAATCGAACGAAGGGTCGCTCCACCTACACAGATGTTACATGTCTTTTCAATATTATCTTAATGTATATTCAGACAAGGATCACCCATCACATCCCACTGTTAATGACATGTCAAGCCTTGCTGTGTTTGAGAAACGGCCTTCTATGAGACACTCGTTCCGTGTGAGGGGCCTAGCGAAGGGAACCGGTGTGCCACTTGAACACCGTTTGGTGGCTCCCGCAGTACGCCTGCCACCGTGGCAGTGGCAGGCGATAGATGTCGACGTTTCTTTCTTGGAGGTTACGAAGCATGCACCAATCGCACATATCCAGAGAAATGTCCTAGAACCAGAACAGAAATACACATGTCCTGAGTTCTTTACGGATGCTTCTAAGTCCAACACTTCTATCTCGTACGCAGCCGTCGGCCTATCCTTTTCGGAAGCCGGTGCTCTGCACTATGATTCGAGCATTTTCACCGGCGAAGCTTATGCGATACTTGTGGCCGTTAAATACAATAAACAAATAAAACTACAGAAGGCAATAACATATTGACGCAAGGCAAACGCAGTATTCAAACTACGCGCGCTAGTTCGTGCGCCCCCCAAGAGATCAGCGGCTTGATGACCAAACAAGAAAAGGCCGTGACGGCGCGCGCTTCCTCAGCACGGGATTTTGATGAAAAAGAAGTGGGTCACCGCTCGAGGGTTTCTCTCGGAGATTGATCTCTTTTTGCTGATCGCCTGTTAGAGACGCCGCTACTTTTCGGGCACAAGTTCGCCCCAATAAACAGTTATTCGTACACCATTTGGATTGTACGTAACAAATCTGGTGGAGGTGCTGGGTAATGATCCCAAACCCAGTTGGACTTCGAGGAAGCAGCCCGGAACCACGAGCAGTCGAACCAACTGAGCTCACGCCAGTTCATCAGCGCTCCAGCCGTCGTCTACGTGGTGAGCCGCCGGAATTTCCCTGCCACTAGAGCCCAGAGTGTCTCCAGCTGTCTCCGGTGAGAGTACCGAAATGTCGTCTCCAACCGCTGCCGCACACGCCGTTTCGTCTCCAGTCGCTGCCACGCACGTCGTTGTCGATGAGCCACGGACGCCGGACCCTTTTCATGGCGATCCTCATGAAGACGCCGAGGATTGGCTGGAGGGTTTTGCGCGCGTCGCCAACTGCAACGGATGGCCCGAAGAACGGAAGCTCCGCCGAGTTTATTTCGCATTGCAGGACAGCGCACGAACGTGGTTTGAAAACCATGAATGTACCATTCGATCGTAGAATGATTTCCGACGGGAGCTACTGGCCACATACCCGAGTACAGACCGCAAGGAAAGAGCTGAAGCTGCCTTGCAAGCAAGAAACCAGCGCAACAATGAAAGCGTCGCAATGTACGTGGAAGACATGTGCCGGTTATTCCGCCGGTCTGATCAAAATATGAGCGAGGACAAGAAACTTCGGCACCTGATGCGTGGGGTGAAGCAGGAGATTTTTGCTGGTTTGCTCCGATGTCCCCCGCGGAACGTCGCTGAATTTCGCACCGAGGCGACAGCGGTTGAAAAGACTCTGCAACAGCGAGCGAGGCACTACAATCGAGATGTTGACGTTGCATCCGTAGACGCGGTGTCAGCAGTCTTCGGGAATGGCATCGACGTACTACGAGAGCTCATTCGATCGGTGGTTCGAGAAGAGCTCCAGAAGCTAAATGGCAACCCCTCAACGGTCTCGTCATTAGCGGAAGTTGTTCGGGACGAGGTGAGACAGGCAGTCCGTGAGCAGCAGCCAGTCTGTAATTTAGCCAGAACCGCCGGGGGACACCTTATCGATCCGGCAGGCATGTGTACCTCTAGAGTTGGGATACGCGGCTTCACCTACGTCGCCAGCTTCATTGTCCTGTCGGAGTGTTCAAGAGATGTAATTATCGGAATGGACTTTTTGCAGGCCAATGGCGCAGTGATAAACTTGCAGGAAACGTGTGTCTCGTTCTCGACGAAACACGCCATCGCGACTTTCGAGAGCGAAAAACGATTCGATGCGCTCCAGATTGCAGGTGATGATGTAACAGTACCTGCAAGATCCATCATCGTTGTCACCGTAAAAAGCAATGTGTACAACGACTATGAAGGAATGGCAGAAAGCAATACTGGGCTATTACTCGAGAGAGGGATCTGTGCAGCAAGAGGTATTGTACGACTGCGTTATGGGTGTACGAGTGTCTTCCTGACAAACTTCCGAAATGAGGTGCAGCACCTTGCGAAAGGAACTGTTGTTGGTCACTTGCACGATTACGTTCCGATTACGGATTTGAATTCTTCCGAGACTGCACCACTGCACCCTGACGGTATAGATTCCATACTCGCATCTATCCACATCGAAGCAGCCCTATCACCGAACCAGAAAAAAAAATCGAGAGCCTTATACGGGAGTACGCCTCATGTTTTTCCACGTCATCGAAAGTGCAAAGAACATCTATCATCAAACACCGCATCATAGTCGATCAATCTGTTAGACCTATTTGCCAGCACCCGTACCGAGTGTCACCAAAAGAGAGAGAAGTCATCAGAGGCCAAGTTGAAGAAATGCTCAGGGACGACGTAATTCAACCGTCGGCCAGCCCATGGGCCTCACCTGTAGTACTGGTAAAGAAAAAGGACCAGACCTTGCGCTTCTGCGTTGACTACCGAAAATTGAATGTCGTCACAAAGCGGGATGTCTATCCCCCTTCCAAGGATCGATGACACCCTTGACCGACTACGAGACGCGAAATTCTTCTCCTCTCTAGACCTCAAGAGCGGATACTGGCAGATAGAGGTGGACGAACGAGATCGCGAGAAAACTGCTTTCGTGAGCCCAGATGGGTTATACGAGTTCAAGGTACTCCCATTTGGCCTGTGTTCCGCACCCGCCACATTTCAGCGGATGATGGATACTGTGCTGTCCGGGTTAAAATGGCAGTCCTGCCTTGTTTATCTCGATGACGTCGTGATCTTTTCGGCCACCTTCGATCAGCATGTGGAACGACTACGTACTGTGCTCGAAGCGATTAGTTCAGCAGGGCTGACGATAAAACCCCAAAAGTGCCATTTTGGTTTTCATGAACTGCTTTTTCTCGGTCATGTGGTTAGCTCTGAAGGCATTCGACCTGACCCCGAAAAGACAGCAGCTGTAGAAAAGTTTCCTAGACCGACAGATAAAAGGGCTGTGAGACGATTCTTAGGACTTTGTGCCTATTAAAGAAGATTCGTTAAAGATTTTTCGAAGATTGTGGAGCCACTAACCCGACTGACGAAAGAAGACATGCCTTTCACCTGGACAAGCGAGCAAGAAGAGGCGTTCAATGAGCTACGACAGCGACTCCTACACCACCCCGTCCTGGCACATTTCCACGAAGAAGCCGAAACAGAGATTCATACGGACGCAAGCAATTTAGGACTAGGCGCCGTCCTTGTGCAGCTGCAAAGCGGAGAGGAAAGAGTGGTCGCATATGCTAGTCGCACTCTTTCGAGAGCTGAAATAAATTATTCGGCGATGGAAAAAGAATGTCTGGCGGTAATATGGGCCATACAGAAATTCCGACCGTAGTTATATGGTAGACCATTTCGAGCAGTGAGAAACAACGTTTTATACAAAAGAAACTTCGACCACAGCAAGGAGAAATTCCTACTCGTCGTTCCTTCGGCCTTGCGACCCGAAATCCTGGAAGCCTGCCACGATGACCCAGCAGCAGGACACCTCGGAGTGAGTAGAACATTGGCTCGCATCTGCACAAAATACTACTGGCCAAAGTTACTGGATGCTGTACAGCATTATGTAAGGACATGTAGAGATTGCCAGAGACGCAAAACGCCTCCATTGAAACCTGCAGGATTTCTCCAACCAATCGAACCACCTGAGTCTCCGTTCGAACAAGTAGGCATGGATCTACTTGGTCCTTTTCCCACGTCATCAATGGGCAACCGATGGATAGTAGTGGCGACAGACTACTTAACCCGGTATGCCGAGACAGCCTCTCTCACCAGGGGCACGGCTATAGAAGTAGCTGAATTTTTCGTCACTAACATTGTACTATGGCATGGTGTACCAAAGGTGGTTATCACGGATCGAGGAACTGCATTCACAGCCAATCTGACGCAGTCCATTATGAAACTTACCCGCACAAGTCATAAGAAAACAACAGCTTACCACCCCCAAACAAATGGGCTAACCGAGCGACTCAACAGAACTCTAACCGATATGTTGTCCATTTACGTTGACTTGGAGCACCGTGCGTGGGACAAGATATTGCCGTACGCCACTTTCGCTTACAATACTGCTGTGCAGGAGACTACTAAAGTGACGCCATTCCAGCTAGTCTATGGTCGAGTAGTTACCACACCATTAGATGCAATGCTTCCTGTAGGCGACAATACAGAGCACAAGCCTGACATCAGCGAATTCATTCAGCGAGCCCAAGAAGCACGGCAGTTGGCGCGACATCACATAAAACAACAACAACGCGTGGATGCAAACCGTTACAACCTTCGTCGGAGAGGAGTCGACTACGCACCAGGCGACCTAGTTTGGATTTGGACTCCTGTGCGGACGCCTGGCCTTTCCGAAAAGCTCATGCGCCGCTATTTAGGCCCTTACCGAGTCCTTCGTCGCGTCAGCTCCTTGAACTACGAGGTGTCACCGGAAGGACAAGTGAGCTCATCAAGATGCCGAAGGAGCACAGAAATCGTGCATGTAGTCAGAATGAAGCCATACTATGACAGGCAATGAACACCGAACTATACACACCCGATTATGAGGAATACCTATTTCTCCATTGGAAATCACGCTGTCAGACCATCTCAGCAACACTGCTTTTTACGCATCGGGACGATGCGCTTTCGGAGGAGGGATAATGACGCAAGGCAAACGCAGTATTCAAACTACGCGCGCTAGTTCGTGCGCCCCCCAAGAGATCAGCGGCTTGATGACCAAACAAGAAAAGGCCGTGACGGCGCGCGCTTCCTCAGCACGGGATTTTGATGAAAAAGAAGTGGGCCACCGCTCGAGGGTTTCTCTCGGAGATTGATCCCTTTTTGCTGATCGCCTGTTAGAGACGCCGCTACTTTTCGGGCACAAGTTCGCCCCAATAAACAGTTATTCGTACACCATTTGGATTGTACGTAACAATATACAGATTTCCTAAGCGTAGTAAAAACACTGAAAACTCTTAAAAATAAAAAACACAAAAACCTTGTCCTTGTCTCGCTTTATCCGCACATATGCACAGTCTGCTCATATAAGCAGAATGTTGTAGTCCGCTGGGTGCCAGGACACCGCGAAATTTAAGGCAGTGTTCTGATGGACCAGCTAGCATGATCCGCCAACAAAACCCCTTCCAATACATCGATACCAGTTCCTGCACTCGACTTGAAACCTTTTTTAAAACGAAAGCTCAGGGGTTATTGGTAGAGCACATGGGGCACAGACACAGGCAATAAATTGCACGTCATCAAGCCGCAACTGTGTCATTGGCCGCCGGTATGGAAATCGCGCCACACAGAAGTAATCCTTACAAGGTTAAGAACAGGATATACGCACAGAACACATTGATTTATTTTGTCTGGGGGCGATCCACCTTTGTGTGATAGATGTGAAGAAGCACTCACCGTACTTCACATTCTAATCCAGTGTAAAGATTTAGACACGCTGAGAAAACAAAATTTACCTTTGTCCTACCGACAACAGATACCACTTCATCCTGCATTGTTCGTTGGTAGAGAACCACTTTTTACGCATAAATCGTTGTTAGCTTTTTTGAGAGAAGTTCGTACATTTCATATCATATACCCGGGCATTCCTTAGCACGACCTCTACAGAGAGGTATCCGCTGCGGTGGCTACACTGAACAAAGCACTCTTCTCACGGCCTTTGGACGCAAGGGTGTGAAAAATCGAGGCACTTGTGCTATTGCCATACATGTTCACCATCGTTTTTATTATCACAAACTTTTGTCATCCAATAAACATACACACTTTTCACGGCTTGTTTGTTTACTTCTATGTTTTTAGCCGCCCTAGCGCGAGGAACTTTATGGCCCTTTACAGCCACTTATCACAATCATTGTCCATATCTTATGTCGGATGAACTGGCACTCTCTGGCCATTAAATGGCCCTTGCGCCACAAAGCATCAAACATCATGATCATTTTCCTCAGTGTTCTTATTTAAATATTTTCTGGCGTGCCAATGGAGCATTCAAAGTGAGTCAAAACAAAATATTGATTTGCTGTTGACCGTATGAACTGCGTTTGCATTGAATAACTTAAATGACTTGATAATCAACCTTTATGGAGTTCAGTCAAAAGCGATTGGTAAGCAAGCATATCATGTACAACTATTGTGACTAGCAATGGCCTATAGCCCCGCCGCGGTGGTCTAGTGGCTAAGGTACTCGGCTGCTGACCCGCAAGGCGCGGGTTCGAATCCCACCTGCGGCGGCTGCATTTCCGATGGAGGCGGAAATGTTGTAGGCCCGTGTGCTCAGATTTGGGTGCACGTTAAAGAACCCCAGGTGGTCTAAATTTCCGGAGCCCTCCACTACGGCGTCTCTCATAATCATATAGTGGTTTTGGGACGTTAAACCCCACATATCAATCAGCAATGGCCTATAAGCGTGACTGCTAAAACTGGTGTCTATGGGTCTCTGTGCGCGTGGGAACGGAGGCTTTTAGCGATATTTCTCGCCAACGGTACACTAAAGATATTTTTTCTAAACGTAATCCACTTTCCGTTCTGCCAATAATGCATCAATAATGCAACAGCGGTAAAGAGCTCGTTCCGAAGAAATTCCGCCGTAGGCGTCGGTGGCTCTAAATAAAGAAATCGTCTTGTCTATGACCGAAGATTGAGAAAATGCAAATAAAACAAATATTATAAATTTTTTGGCCTGAGTCATTATCGAAATCCTGCAGGCCATTTGCATGGCAAGCAAGTGCTCTACCTCACAGCTATGCGTCTTCTTGGAAATAATGTAGGAATAACTTCCTTTGGTTGGAAATGAAAGAAAAATAACTCTCATGCTTAACAAATACACGCATTCTGTATACAGGTTTCACAGCACAACATTTAATATGGCAGCGATATTGCATGATACGAGCGTGCAATGTCATCGGACATCACAACACGGGACTTCGTGGTCTAAAGAAGGTCAACCATTACAAAAGGCCAACACGTTACTGCGCGTATTCCCTCACGACTACATAGTGGGTGCATAAAGTTTTAAAACATTTTATACACATAGTATTGAGAAGCACGGTCTGGAGGGCGAGTTGGTAATTCATCTTAACCGAGTTGCGTGAAAAAATTTGCAGTGCAAAAGGAAGACACCTGGACACAACGCACACTAACAACTGAAACTGTATTGGAGAAAACGGACATATATAAGTGGTTACGAGAACACGTGAGGTGAAAAAAATGATTACATGAGCAGATATCTAATCATTTTCTTTCACTGTGTGGACATCGTGTGGTGTACGTCACTGCGCTGTCGTGCGGGTAGTATTATTTAGGATTCAATAATATAATTGTCGATCACAAAGCTTTTCTAAAGGGACAACCGTGCTCTAACCAATCATCGCACCGTAGAGAGTGCGGCTGCGCGCCCTTGTTTGATGATACGGTAGGTAAAGCTAGATTCAGGGATACTGTAACGCGTGAAATCGAACAGGTGTATCTGATAAAGCTGGTGATTTATTTTTCGCCTAACTCTCGGTTATGTTGCGTGCCACTGAGGTAGCTTTTCTAGAAGCGCGTCAATAATACAATCAGCCTGCTCATCTAATTATTTTTGTTCACCGCACGTGTTCTTGTAACCGCATATATATGTCCGTTTTCTCCAACAAAGTTTTAGTTGTCAGTGTGTGCTGTGTTCAAATGTCTTCCTTTTGTATGTCAATTCTCTTCGCGCAACTCAGTAGTGACATCATATTGCTCGCGCTTTAAACTATGCTACCCTTGTTTTACACAGAGTGCAGCAATGTGAGAAACCTTCATTGAGACAAGACACTTTCAACTTTCTAAATTACACAGTATTATTACACAAGTAAATTGTTCAAGTAGCATCATACAATGTAAAGTACACAATGAGTGGTTGAATAACGCACAAGAAACAGAATATTGCTATCGCGTTCAACTCTGAAAAACAAAGCTTAATGGTCCCCCAGTTTTATTTCACGCAATAGCAAGCCCTAATGCATCAGAGTAGTTTATTTGTCGGCTTGCGTAAAACTATCTACAGTGCTCATGGATTAAAACCTGACAACACATTACTTTGTGTAACTATGTATGCAGGTATGTGCGGTTCGTTGATTGATATGTAAGGTTTAACGTCCCAAACCATAAAAGACGTCATAGTGGAGGGCTCCGGAAATTTCGACCACCTGGGGTTCTTTAACGTGCGCCCAAATCTGAGCACACGGGCCTACAACGTTTCCGCCTCCGTCGGAAATGCAGCCGCCGCAGCCGGGATTTCATCCCGCGACCTGCGGGTCAGCAGCCGAGTACCTTAGCCACTAGACCACCGTGGCGGGGCTATGTGCGGTTCCTCAAGATAATCACGCAATGTTGCGACATCTGTAACGATAATGTTGCCTGTGATGTACGCATTCCAGTCGAATTTACACTTGCATCACCCGAATTGTAGATGGTGCAAACAATATTCTGCGCTATTCCTAAGATTTCCCGTTTCGATCCGTGAGCATTGCGCCCTGCTTTTAAGAACCAAACTAGCAAAAAAAATTTCACTGCTTATCCTTATCAAAACACACATAAAAAGTTGGCCCCGTATCTGCATGTAATCTGCAGATGTCGTCGAAAGACGATATTCTTGCGTGTAGAGAGAGTGAACAAAACATTTATTAGATGTTCTGCGCCAGAAAATTGGCGAATTATATTCCGGAGGCGCTCGTTAGAGTGCCTCGAGCGTGCAGCGAAGGCAAACGAGCGCATCAAGTCACGTCACACGTGAGTTATGAGCGCTATCTGGTAGTTTTCTTTGGGAAACAAAGCGCATGGCCCTGAAACGGGCGGGCGTGCTCGTCTGAGAGGTGATAATGTGTAGAACGCAAGGTGACGGGTAGGTGACACCACCGTGTCGTCTTAGCAAAGCGTTGGAAACACTCGCTTCTTCGTGCAAGCGTTGCATGATCAGCGCAGTGTGATAAGCGCTGTGGTCATTAGAACTACTTATGTATGCCTTTTCTAGTAGAAGACGAACATGCAGAATATATACGTGTTGTTATGGTGCCTCCGATATGCGCACTTATTTGTTTTTAATTGACAATCGCACACGTATGAACGGTGATTTTTGAGCAACATTTGTGGGCGCTGTGGATGGGGTCGGCCGTTCGGGGTATCGGCTGGTGCTGTTTAGAGTACTCGGTTCATGGTAACGGCGGACAAACAGACAAGAGTACAGACAGACAGACAGACAGACAGACAGACAGACAGACAGACAGACAGACAGACAGACAGACAGACAGACAGACAACACAGGGTAGTACTCAACGTTGGACAATTTAAATAATACATGCGTGGTACACTACAAGGCTAAATGAGAGGTACACGCTTTTTTTTTCCGCTAAAACAGACCAAAGTTTTTGCATCGTAGGTCCCCAAGAAAGACTACCGTCTTTAATATAAAAATAAGGGCAAAGTACACGAAGAGAGGCAAAATGACAGGCAAGTTCAAACGCAGGCTTATAATTGTCATGACGCCCTTGGAGATGGAGATATGCAACTGTTTTTGATTTGTATCGGCAGAAGTTGTAATTTATCCTTGCTGATGCCTCAAGCGTTAAAATGAGAAAAATACAAGACATGTACATTTACATCAATACATTTATGAAAACTACAATAGCACCAAACTCACATTCTCCTGGTGTAGAGTTTTCGAATAAATAGAGTTGTCTGGCAGCAATAGAAAAAAGAAAGTGTTGTCGCATTTCTTAAACAAAAAAGCCTAATCATGTAAGCACCATTACTATGAAGTTATTTACTCGCGAAACATTCAATGCGCTATGTTTTCTGAGTTATCACAATATTTGCGAACAACGTGCGAAATTAATAAAAATGATAACTTACCTTAACATTTAACCGAGACTTGTCTTTCAAGGAGCCTGTTGTAAATTAGAGCAGTAGTTGAACGCGAAATACGAGCAAGAGAAATGAAAAGTGACAAACTCGATCAGCACCGCACCCACGACTCCGGCGAGCGAAGAAGCAATAATGGCGCGGATGGATACAGTGCAGGCTTGACAATTTAACCTACATTACTTCATGGGATCAATGATTTATGCACTTTTCACTGAAACTAAATTTTCCTGAGCCTATCGGTGAAGAACGTTTCATTTGTCCACAAATATTGACGCAATATTATTACCATACGACTGAATGTTTGTGCAAACTATTTTCTTCGTCGTTACTTGAAATGGGTCGCGGTACTTTCTTTCCTACTGTGTCGACCGACTGCTGTAGGCCACGCCCGGGCTAGATGGCACCTACGCGTGCTTTTTCGCACAACATTATCTGTATTTTACACCCCTCCGACTAGTGACCTTTTTGTATTCTTTACTGTACGCACCCCTTGAAAACTTGCCAACAGCTGCAGTTTGGTCAGGCGAGTTTTTGGGGACAATGGAGCTCAACTTCCCTCCGCGGGCCCAGAAAGCTGCAGGTGCATGACCTTTGAGACAGGCATTCGGTGAAAGTGAAATCACTTCTTCGTGTACGCTGGCTACCAAGACGCGTTCAAGGCAGATTTTCATCTTATTTCTCAAGCATTTATAATAATAATAATAATAATAATAATAATAATAATAATAATAATAATAATAATAATAATAATAATCAACCAATCATCAATCAATAATTTTTAACGTGTTCAGGAACAACCATAGAGTCTTTAGTGCTGGCGCGCGCGAAAATAAAACAAAAATAAAGAAACAATACATTACAGACTGTCCACAGAAAAGCAAATCAATAAAAAGAGGAAAATGCACAGTCGAAAAGCCATCAACACACAATGGGAACAACAAATGAAAGAGTAGATATTCATAGAATGGGACTGAAAAATAATGTGGAATATACACAACTGGTGGGTTGGCCACTAGGGGGCCAGAGAGTGCGGACGCGCTTCACAACGGCTCCGCAGTTTTTCGATGTCTGTGGCAGCAATTCAGATCCACGTTCAACGACACATATCTGAGAAGATTTGTCATGGTCAGGACGCCCTGCTGGTTACGAGTTTTTGGAGGTGAGCCAATTTTCTGGTCACCGCAGCAACGCTATTTTGGCACCACACCGGCAAACGCACTAGGCCTATCGCACTAGTGGTCGACGCCGTTGCCTCCGCCGCAAACGGGGCCGGCGTCCAAGCCTAACGCGAGCCGTGCGAGGCCCCCTAGCGACTCGTTTGAGGCGTAACTTACGACCATAATGGACGCCGTAATCGTACAAGGTGAAGACATATCGCTGAAGGGGATCCGAAATGACAAGGGGTGGCTTGAAGCACAAGCATAAGAAAAACGCGACGCCTGTCGAGGAGACAAATCCAGCTGTGCAGGACGCGGCCGCGTTGAACGCGAAAGAAACCTATAAAAATAGCAGCGGGAACTTTAAGAAGACTTGGCATGACGAGCAAAAAACCCAACCTGACGGTAGACGATATCAGGGTCATCATGTGCCCAAAAGGCGGCTTCAGCCCCGCGACTAATTGTGCGGGTCGAATCGGCGACGCCATACGCAACGCAGCCGGACTTAGAGAAGAGGAAACAAGAGGCGATATCTTTCGTGTGAACGAAAGACAGAACATTATAGTGGTCAGCACTTCATCGGAAGAGCGGGCCAGAAGGTACTGTGAAATCACCTAGCTATGCATGGGAGATAAAGAGTACGAAGTGAGCGCATACGTAGCAGCGCCCGAAAACACAACCAAAGGTATCATACACGGGATACCCGACAAGGACACCCCGCGAGACATAGAGAGACATCTCGGCAATGAGCACAACCCAACGCTGTTGCACGCGAAGCGAATGGGCTAGACGGCAAACGCCATGGTCGTATTTGAAGGAAGTGTAGTGACACACTATGTTTACTGCAATGGAACTGAGCATCGTTGCGTGCTATACAAGAAACAGTACGAGACGTGCTACTCACGTGGCAGACTTTTACACAGATCCGATGTTTTTCCCAACCCAGAAAGCAAAACATGCAGAGGCTGCGCCTGTGAGGATCCGCTGGAAGACCACCAAGGCGAACCGAGATGTCGACTTTGCGGCAAAGGTCACCAGACCGTAGATAGAAAATGTCACGCAAAGTACAGGACTCCTGACCTTGACTAGAAACGCCAGTGGGAACAGAGGAGACAAGAGGAGGAAGAAACATTCAAGGCTTAAAGTCACTACAGGCAAGGACAAGACTTTTCGTTGCCAGAGGGAGAGGCATGAGGGTGACCGAGGTCCTGTTCCCGTTCTCGCGCTCGCTCTTGGTTGAGGCGCACTGAGCCAGAGCCCACGCCTGGAGCCAGAGCAAACACCAGACCTAGGTCCCGGAGCAGGTCTATCGCGGGGACGGGCCCCGTGACGATGCGAGCTCCTGGAAACGAAGACACGAATGTGCGACCCAAAGCTTCCCAAGTGAGCTGGGCGGAAACCGCCTCTGAGGTGCGCGCGCGGTTCGGGACTGCCACTATTAACAGGGAGGGGGATCATGCAATTTCCATGCAAATCGAAAAAAGGCTCGTGCAATTGTAAAACGATAACGCCACATACATGCATGTTATCAAGGAACTCAGGGAAGAAAACGCTAAACTAAAGGAAGAGGTAGCTAGGAAGGACGTCATCGTTCAGTGCGCAGAGAATAGAGAGAAAGTCCAAGTTGTGGAGGAAACGGTATTCGTACCCGCGAAACGCAGGGCAATTGTAGTAGATCCGGCTCAAGCCGTAAGTAAAATGCAGAACAGTGAGGACAAGATCCGGAAAAAGACAGGATAGATTAGAAGTTCAAGTAGAAGAAGGCATAAATACGTTGCAAAACGAAATAGAGGAGGGAAATAACAGGCGTAAGAACGAAATGGGGGGTATGCTGAGCCAACTCACTAACGCGAATGCAGCAGATAACCTCTACAATGCAGCAAATTCAGCAGCAGCTCACGGCCCTCCAGATGCGAGTCGAAACTGTAGAGAGCAGGCTGCCAGCTAGCAACTGCGGACCCTTCAAACCGACAGGAATATTGTACAAAAGGCCAGGAGAGACGGAGGCAAAGGATAACACTGGAAAACACTAATATTGGTAGGCACGATGGTGAGACACGACTATAACACTTATAAAACCTGGCAATGGAATCGCAGAAGATACGACAGAAAGCGTGAGAATCTGCGACAGTACCTTATCAACAACGATCAACCAGACGTGATACTACTGCAAGAGACAAACAACAAGGCTAAGTTATCGTGTTATAGGTCCTTTAACGAGACTACTCCTCGTGACAAAGCGGCCGTAGCGACGTTAGTCAAACGCAGCCTTACTGTAACGCCACACGAGATTAAGCACGACACCATACCACACTTGCTACTGCAGATAGTGCCAACGAAGAAACAGGACGAAAGTCTTTTCATACTTAATGTGTTCAGTAGCCCTCGACGTAATCACCGATTCCTAGCGCTACTCAAGAAAGTGTTTCGTATTGCGGGTATTCGGGGGGCTGTGCTTGTGGCGGGAGACTTGTGAAACTTGACTTGGGTACAAATGTGAAACTCGAAAAGGCAGGAATCTGTGGGAGGACTCCCACCAGGAAGGTTTAACTTACGTTACCAATCCTTCTGCACCTACGCGAAGATGGAACAGCGTATATTCTGGTACATCACCCGACCTCGCATTTGTTAACATCATCGGAAACGTTCGGTGGACTAACAGACAAGAGGACTTAGGCAGCGATCATACACTTATAGAGATCCAAGTTGACGCGGGACCGCGCAAGCCGAAAGACAAACGACTTACACTGGTGGAATGGGACAGGTTCAGACGGATCAGGAATGAGGGGAGTAACTGGGTGGAAAACATTAACGACATCGAATGATGGACAGAAATGCTGAGGCGGGACGTCGTGGCAGCTACGCATGAAGTCCCGCCCGACGCGAACCTTGAGGTCTTTGACAGTAAGCTATTACACATGTGGTAGGCTAAGCGTAGTCTACAAGCAAGATTTAAGGCTCAATGGCACAATAGAACCCTGCGCAGGCAGATAGCCAAACTAAGCCGAGATATCGAGGAATATGCGTTACAGCTTTGCCAGTGACAGTGGGAGGAAACTTGTAACAGCATGGAAAGTCAGCGTGGAGTTTTCGCTAAGACATGGAGTCTCCTCAAGTTTCTACTGGACCCAGAGGAAACCAAAAGCGTACATTGGCAAAAAGTTAATAAAATAATACATGAATTCAATGGCACCAATGAAGAACTGTTGAAGTAGCTCAGGGCGAGGTACACAAACCAAGACAGACCCCTAACTCACTCCGAAAACGAAGGTACGCAAACGACGATTTAGATAGATCGTTCAGCGTTGCCTAAATTCGCGTGGCGTTGCAAAGGCTGAACACTAAGTCTGCACACGAACCGGACGGGGTTACTAGCAAAACGCTTCGAAATCTAGATGGCGCATCCATAGGCCAACTCACTAATTTCATTAACGAATGCTGGGAAAAGAGACGGATTCCTCGGCAGTGGAAAACTGCCCGCGTAGTAATGATACCCAAACCCGGAGAGCGCCTAGAGCTAGAAAATTTAAAACCGATCTCGCTGACGTCCTGCGTGCGCAAGGTCATGGCGCCCGCAGTCCTCGCGAGGCTTACCAACTATCTCGAGGACCGCGACCTAATCCCTCACACCGTGCTAGGCTTCAGAAGAAAGCTTTCCACGCAGGACGCCATGTTACAACTTAAGTACCAAATAATAGCACGACCTGATCCGCCAAAGCGGCCTGAGCCCTGGACCTCAAGAAGGCGTTCGACAATGTCAAACACACTGTAATACTGACGCAAATAAAGAAATGGGAACTCGGTAAGCAGATGTACGACTACGTGCGTGATTTTCTCACGGGCAGGACAGAAAGGATCACGCTGGAAGAGCTCGAATCTGGATAGATTGAGATGGGCACCGCCGGCACCCCTCAGGGCTCAGTGATTTCGCCTATGCTGTTTAAACTCGCACTCATAGGGTTGCCGGCTAACTTGGAGGGGTTTGCGGGCTCTGCCACAGCGTGTACGCCGATAACATCACCATGTGGGTAACGCAGGGATGCATCGGCCAAATAGAACAGACACTGCAGAGAGCCATCGACGCCGTTCAAGGCTACCTAGAAGGCACAGGCCTTACCTGCTGTGCTGAGAAATCGGAGCTACTAGTCTGCAAACCTACGAGCAGGGGTCGCAAACCGAGAGACAACGAGCAGAGTGAAGAGATGGTGGAGGGAGAGATACGGCTGACGACCGCGGAAGGCCACGTCATTCCCAGCGTAGAGAGCATACGAGTATTAGGCTTGCACCTCTCTGCTAACGGGCACAATGGCGAAACCTTTCGTAAGTTCATCACACCAGATCATCAAACTGCTAAAACGCATTACAAACAGGCACAGTAACATAAAAGAAGGCAGTACGATTCGTCTCGTGCACGCCTTCGTCCTTAATAAAATCACGTACGTTGCTCCTTACTTGAGGTGGCAGGTTGCCGAGAAAAAAAATTAGAACGCTTAATCAGGAAAGTTTTTATTCGCACTGTGGATACTTGTGCGCAAGTATCCACAGTGTGAATGCAAAACTGAAGTATAGTAGGTTAAAATGAATTTCACAATGTTTTTGTCGATAAAATTACGGGAGGCGTAATCTTTGTCCCTACTTTGAACCATATGATCTAAAGCATTGCCTCCGAGATGCGGCGCCCAGCAATTCTTCTGTAGAGAAGACGACGGATGACAACTTGCCCTAAAGTGTGTTCTTCAGTCTACGTGCCCCAAATGATAAAAATTTGTTATGAATCGTTTATGAACTCATTCAACATTCAATTCTCTTACCCAACTTGTTGCAAACACATGGCCGTCACAGCAGCTCCATCTGTGTGTCAGTAATGGAAAGGCACCACATATTAGAAGTCTTAGTGCTCTACGTATAAGAGTGAATTCAGATACTGTAGAATACCGTGTTCAAAATAGTTACTCCTATCTGCTAAAACAGCCTTTCTTCACCAAAATGCGGTCAAGTTTACTCGCGTTTGAAGCTTATTGCCGCTTTTCCGTTCCGATTTCTAGATTTCTCAACTTATCAGCGCATTCTAGAAAACCTCTGATTTGTACCACGAATATTGTCGCTAAAAACAAAATATTACAACATGTTTTCTATGTTACTGTATGATGGCCTTCGGTTGTCTATTTACGAGATTTTAAGAAAAATCGAAGATGGGGCTTTTTTATTATTCAAATTTCAGTGGAGTACTGTTTTGCCAATATGAGAATTTGAGGCAATATATAAAAATTTACATTTGCCCTACGACAGCAATAATTTATGTACCTAATGAACACACTATATCCTTAAAACGTGTCAAGTTTGAAAACGCTGCTTGCATTACTTTCGGAGAAAAAAAAGGGAAATACGTAACCTATTTTAAACTGTCCCAAAATTAGACATTCTTAAAAGCTATTTTCTTAAGGTCTACAAACTTGAAAGCTTATGAATTCATTCTTCATTAGACATACATTTCAGCTAGAAAATATCTTCCTTGAAACAAAAATATTTGTCTTTTTATAGCATGTGCGATTTTCGAAAATGACATGTGACGTAATTGGTGCGTCCGTGTTGGTGAAGTTTGATTTTTTTTCTCGTAAGTTATGCCGTTAATCATAAAACGAAGTTGACTTTCGGGCTACATGGTGAGAGGTGCACGAAATATGAAATACTCAATGAAATCTAAAATATCAACTTTTGGACCCGTGTCGATCTCTCGTGGAATCACTCATCTTATAAAAATAAAGAAAAATATAAAAAAATATAAATAGTATTCCGTAAGGGTATGCGTTTATATCAGAGAAAGGGCGGCATCCTGGCAAAGTGATATCAATTGCCAGAATATCACAGTCCGAAGACATGAACTGAAAAGTCAGACTCGCTGTGTGGCAAAATTTGTTCGATAAAATTATCATTACACTACCCTCTTGTGAAGGGCGATCTAACCGAAATATCCGAAAATTTTTAAAATGATAATTTTTACTAGGTGTAAGCCAAGTTTCTTGCAATGTTATTATGTCGGGGTTTGAGTGATTAACTAAGCAAAATAAACCTGTTGAAGCGGAAAACAATGAACGACAATTCCACTGCAGAACTTTCAAAGTATCTATGGTGGTGCGCGAAAGACTTCGGCAACGACTGTTTCGAAAATACTTCCTCCAGGAATTTGAACGGGATTAAAATCACTTTTTCTGGTTTTAAGCTGAGGCATATAAATTTTACTGTGGACCCAGTTCGCTTATGGTTCCTGCCATCATGGCTAACGTCCATCTCATCCTGAAATTCTACTTGATTTGAGATTTAAGGTTGTAAAACAGTAGGCGTTGGATTTGACTGATTTTCCTGCTACGGTGCTGGATTAGACACCTCTGCGTTATCTGCTGTTTTTGCGCAATACCTCAGATTGGTCATCGGTGCTACAGCTCTTGAAAGTGGTTGTGTCATCCGTAATAAAAAAACGCTTGCGAGACACACTCAGTTACAGTAGTTATCTGATCGAACACCTTCGACATTAGTTTTTCAACTTCTGACTCAAAAAGTTGCAAAAATATGACCTCATTTAATGACTCTTGCCTTGCAGCAACACCAGCAGTATGCGAAGGTCTGATCTTTGACAACAGCAATAGCTTCTCTTCGTGAACATATGCGCCTATCCATTATTTCTAGCAGATGGATTTCGCTTGTTTTTGCCTGACAATTTATGTAATCAGCCATATGGTCTCCTCCACATAGACGGCAGTTTTCTATCTCAGCAGTACACTTACCAGAGGGATGGTCAGCGCCACAGGCTCGGCATCGGGAACTTAATTTGTAACCCCATAAGCTGTATCCAAAACGCCAGAAGTTACGGTATGGAAGAGGACGGGAACCGAGGCTTTCAACACGAAAGATGAGTGGCCATATTTTCATTTCAGATGGGCAAGAAGTGCCGGCAAAGGTGGCAATAACTGATTCTGTGGGAACTTTCTCACTATTCACTACGCGGTTACACAGGTATACGGCTATGACGCCAGCGTCCGACAGCTTCTTCAGAGTCTCGGCTGGTAACAATAGGGAGTCAACTCCTCGAACGATTCCATTCGAGCATGCCATTTGAGGCGGAATGAATGTACTCATCGGAACTGACGCAAATTCCTTGATCGTTAGGAGATCCGAAACACATGAGGGATCTGACGATCTACATACTACGCCATCTCTTCCGAGCTGTCGAACGTCGCTTATCAATTGAAAGTACGATATGACGACCTGGACAGCTTTTTGGTTATTCAGTCTGAGAAATCCCCCACTCGAAGAAGGCACCAGCGCAACAGGGATGCTGATAACACTGCGAAAAAAAGGATTGCAATGACAATTCATCATTAGGCAAAGAGGCTGACCAAGGGCTGTGCCCTTGGCCAGGAGACGAATCAGTCATTGGCACGGTTGCAATCGCCTAAACAATGGTAATAAATATCGATCAGAAATAACACTGGTCAAATTCACCCAAGAGTCAGACAAACCACCGGTCATAGGCTTTCAGTACCCGGCTGCAGCGTTACCGGAGCGGCAGGCGAATCCTTTCCACGCACCTGATGCTCGCCTGTGTTTGTAGCCTAGAATCCTAGACTCAAACCCACTCTGGGAAATTGGCCAATAGATCATGTAGTCTCATATAGACGATAACTGCACTATTGCTCACAACAAAAAAGTAAAAAAGCTGTAGAATGAAGAAAGTATATTATAAAAGAAAACAAAGGTTCAGCGAGTGAGAAAAAAAAACAAATAGAAAATAGACACTAATAACTATACCGTGATTTTGGGAGCCAACCAGACAGCTGGTTTTGCCAAACCCGATTAATTTGGTATGTCAGAGATTTATACAGACTCGAAAATTACTCCTCAACCCGCTTTTTTAGTATCTGTTAACGTGGGCTTTATGTTGAAAAACGTTTATAGTCTTGAATAAAATTACATACCGGATCGAATGCATCTCTGTGGCAATTTCCCAAAACATTGGCACTAAAACTTGGAACATTTTCTGTGGTTAAATATTTCCTAGCTTCGCAAATGGAATAGCTAGAAGTCTTTTCCTAATTACTGGATTGTTCCGACATGAGCCAAAATAATGTTCTATAGTTTCTGATTCTTCGCAGAACGGACAAAGGGGGAAAAGTGCCAGACCAGATCTGTGTAAATAAAAATTTACTGGGGGAACATGGCACCGGAATCTGGAGATTATATTTTTTTGACAGACACCACTGGGCTTTCCATGGAAATTTGAGGTGCTGATAATCTGTCAATGTTGTGATATTTTCCAAACTATCTGAAAAAATAGCCTATTGTCTATATTTAACCCCTGATAAGTATTATAACTCGGGAAGTACCGAAATTACTGGTCCATCAAGTGATGCTCGCGCCAAGGCATCTGCCAATTCATTTAATTGTAATCCGCAGTGACCTGGGACCACACTAATTCCAGGAACTTTAAATGCGGTGGTGCTAATGTGTGGAACGCTGCTAGGGCACGACATTGTTCTGAGGTTGTCAGAGCTGCACACACCGAAAGTGAGTCTGTTAGGATGATTGCACTGGTCTCGGTCGTAGGATTTTTTCGAAGAGTTAAAATAATAGCTACTAGCTCGGCTTCAAATATAGGAGTGAAATCTGGAAGCCTCACTGAAAAAGACCAGCCGAGGAAATCAGACGCAATTTCTACGCCTGCCTTTTCATTGTTGACAGAAGCATCTGTAGCTATTACATTTTTTCGTTTCTGCATGTACCAAGTAATCTTTTAATGTAGTGGTCAAAAATCTAAGAGATTGCAACTTGGCTTGTGGGGGGAACATTTCATCGTACTCTGTCCTAATGTTGAGAGTTGAGGATTTCTCACGAAACAAAAATCTGCAAATGTTCAGAGGTTGTGCTTCACCACCTTATTTTTTTAAAGCTTAGTTTTTCAAATCAGGTCACGAAGTTCAAAAGGGTTCATTCTTTTCTTCAAAACGAAACCCTAACCAGCAATACACGAAGCCACAAGTACCATTCGCCGTCCGCAAGTACGAAGACTAGGCAAGTGTGTGTACTACCCATCATTCTCCGGCTCTCATGCGGGAACACAGACTTGCCAACTTCTGCGGCTCTTATGCGGGAACACAGACTTGTCAGTTCGTTTGGTTGCTGAACCAACATGATTGCATAATGTTTGCAGCGCACTGAATTCATTTTAGCCAAGCCGTTTTGTATTTGCTGCTAGCGATATAGCTAGAGCAGTGCGCTGGCATGATTGCGCTGTACTTCGCGTGAAAAACATTACAGTACTCAATCAGTTGTGTTGGCGTATCTATCGGATGAGCCTAAAGGCGTTATAAAGCATTAGAAGATGTCGCCATTTTGAAATAGCGAGAAACGGACATTAAACTTGACAGTAGCCACCGGTAAATTGTACCTGCTCCTCAGTCCGCTTGATTTTTTATCTGGCGGTTGCGAATCGTAACGAAAACTTAGCGCTATTACCATTGTCGCAGTGGCAATTGTTACAAGCAGCAGTTGTTTGAGTTTAATAAATGTGCAAATTTTAGTCCCACCTATTTCGAGTACGCGACATACAAAACTGAAGTTGAACGGTCACTTAGTGAGTTCACTTATTTATTTATATATCCTGCGATCTGTTCCTATATATTAGCAGGGTGGTTATACATAAAAAACAAACAATGTAGCACACATACATTCTAGTCTTTCATCAAACATTTTTAAGAAATCAAAAGGAGCAAAAAACACTGGCAACGAACGAACGAAATAACACAAAGATCTGCATAACGTATTGAGATGTTTTTCAAACATGGCTAATGACTATTGAGAAACTACATTGGTATTAAGATTATTCCAGTCGGTTATGGCTACCAGGTGTGTTGACTAGTCATTTTATGATGTACTTTGCATACGTCGGCATGATGCAGTGGCTTGTGTGTTCAGCGGGGAATCCGAAGGTTGCACATTCGAATCCTCGTGGCCTAGTGTTTTTTTTACGGGTGCTTTTTTGCATCGCTTTATATACAGGTATTTTGTATGTATTTTAGTGACACCCCCGTCACGGGGATTTTGACGCCATTTCGCACTCTAGCATTGATTACACTCCAGCATCCACCGTACATCATGTGCCACCAACATTTCGCGTATCATAATTCACCAAAATGGTGGATGCTAGAATGAACCATTCCTATAGTGGATGTTTTTAATAGGTGATGCATTCAGTATTACATTCCAAGAAAAAAATGAAGGAATACGTTGTTTGAGTGAGTTTAAGTAATTAAAGTGAATTAGTGTGTATCTAATTGTCTAAATATTCTGCAACGAGTGAGCTTCAATACTTCCACAAAAAACTATTAGGCCCGAAATGCATGCACACTTTTTCGCAGCATTCGTTGCGTGCGGAGAAAAAAAACACACTCTTGATGTAGCTCCTGAAACGTGCCACGTCAAACAATCATCGAACCTATAGTTTCTCCAGGACAGTAATCCTATACAGCAATACAGAGCACGTTGAAGTTCAATGATCGCTAGTTATCCAGTCCGGAAGGAAAGTGCACATTGAGTTTCAGACCATTTGAAGGAAGAGGCGTGTGATGCGCCTCCGAAGTTCGCGTGTGTACGTGATGGCTAAACGAGCTATCGGCACGGGATTGTTTAAGCCAGACACAAAAAGACTGATTCGAATATCTTGTCCCAAGTGCTTACGTTTTGATGCAATTGGGGTCTTCCCGAAGACCGTTTTGTATCTATTCTATCGACAGGGTCTCGGCCCGTTCTGTGGCTTGTCCGACGTCTTGGTCGTCGAACGAGAGTCGACCGATTCGGTGCGGCTCCTTCTAGCTCCGTCCTCTCTCTGTTCTGTGACGGCACGATTACAAGATAGCCTCCGGGGTACCGCAGCAATACGGTTCCCCTATTTCTACTCGCATTTAGCATTAGTAAAGTTTATTCTCTCGCCCCCCCCCCCGCGCGATTGATATGGTTGCAGTTTTATTTTACTGTGTACCTGAATGTTCAGCATATTTAACAGTTAGCTTCACCCATTCCATCCCTTTTATGTAGAGATAATTTTTATTTTCATCACCTCTTTTCTTTGTTTAGTGAACTATTCGGACAACTCGCACCAGAAATCACAACGCTGGTTTCCACAATGTAATCCACGAGCTAGTATGTCAGGACTAGAACACAAAAATGCTGCCAGAAACTTGCAACGACTCGCCAGAAAAGCAGCCAACTAAAGCCAAGGGTAGCGAAAATAGCAAAAATAGCCAAAAGTAGCTACAAGCAGCTTCAGCGTCTTTGGAAACAACTTCGGCGTTTTTATTTCAATGACCCAATGCAAATTCATTTTGGAAATGTGAATAAGTCGAGAGCAAACCATGCAAGGTTATAATTGCTTTTCTAGCAAGAATTGTTGACATTAGTATTCATTTCGTGCGCTTTTTCTTCCGGTTTTCCAAAAAATTACGCTCTCGTCGCGATTTTCGCATGAATACTAACACTAGAAACAACATATTCGCCATGAAAATTAAAAAAAAAACGCAGGAAGAAGAAAACGAAAGTTTGCTATGAAAAAAATTTGCCGACTAGCGCACTTACTTTCCAAGTTCTAGCCTTTGGGAAGACATGGTCCGCTTGTCGAAGTACAACCCTGTTTACTTCTTTTTTTCATTTACGGCAAGGGTGTCGGTGTTATGCACCCTAATGCAAGCTTTCTCACAGCAGTGGCTTATAAGATATTTGCGGCAGTTAAGGACATCACAGAATTCAAACGGCAAAGTTCAGTGATGATCCTGGAAAAAGCTTCACAACTCTGAAAAAGAAACACAGTAATCCTGTCCTCGTATTTCTCATTCTTATGAACAATTTACCCGCACCAATAGCATGTTGCAGTGTGCTGGTTGTTTGTGCACCAGGAGATTCAATTAAAAGTGTTGGCAGACCTTAATCGGTTCAAGGAAACAATGCCGATACATTCATAGCTATGCGTATACATTAGACCTGAAGCCCTTCCTAAAACAAAATCTCAGGGCTTATTGGCAGTGATCATAGTGTATAGGCAAACACAGAATAAACTTCAACCTTGTGAATCGGCCGCTAGTATCGAAGTCACGTCACATACGTGCAGAAGTAATACTAACCACAGTAATGTACAATACCGCTGGTAATAGGTCAACTAAACCCACATTGTTAGACTCGGGCACGAAGGAAGAAAAGTCAATGCATTCCCAAAAATAACCCTGGTAGGATGTGAAGCAGCAGTGTTGAGCACCGGTGTCACAGATTGAATGGCGCTGATGTGGGTCTCCATTCTAAAACGCGATCGGCGTGTTTGACTCACACCTCGTTGGTCTTCCACGGCTGACGCTTCCGTTCAGCTCCCCAGGATCGCGCCTCGTCGGTGTTGCAGGCTTGACGTCGCCATTCGCGAACGCGATCGGCTCTGCTAACCCTCGCAACGCCGGCGACGGCTGGGTTAGGCCAAATTGCTTCGGCGCCTGTTTCGACGGGTGGAGGAGCTCCGCCTTCCGGCGGCTACTTCATCGCAGATAAACGAGTCAAAAGAGTGTTCACTCGATGTGCCCTCGTACGTTGTGAGGTTGTGAGTGGTGAAGAGAGTGAAGTGAGAGAGAGGTGACACGCGGTGAGTGCATGGCATGTGAGGGAGAGAATGACGTCACCTCGCACTGCGAGGAAAGGTGTGACCTACGTGGCACTGCCCCAACGCCTGCGGCGAGGAGAGTGGGGTGCGGTGCGTTGACACGGAGACACGGATAGACAGCGTTACAAAGGCTAGTCAAAGAGCTGCTTCGCATTATAAACATTTAGGAGGTGCAACTCCGCCGCTTGATGAGATCAGATAATGTCACATGGCCGGAGAGCCAAATTATGCTGGCGGCACCTTGCGGTAGAAAGGAAAATTGCTGCCGTTTCGGTTTCCGAGGGACACGGCCGCGCGCGCCGCTCGCGTTCCGCCGCAGTCACGGAGTGGGGACACACGGAGCGCGTTCAGAAGTGCTCTGCTAGTAACGTTGCCTTTTCATATTTGAAGTGTTGCTGCATTGCGGCGCAGTGCGCCGCCAGCTGAAATATCGCCATCAGAGCAAGTTAGTTTAGTACTTGATGTCACTGAGTTTCCTAATATACACTAGAGAGAACTCTGGCACTAGTTTCCATGGGAGATGCAACGCAGGGTGCTATAGCGAGCATGAGAATAATGAGTAGTACACGTATTTGTCTAATCTTCGTATTTCTGTCATGATTCTGGCTCCGTGTGTGTTCGTGTGGCTTGGAGCTGTTTTCTCCCGAAAGGACAATCAGCAAATGCTCAGCGGTTGCGCTTCACCAACTTATTCTTTTATGCTCACCAGTTCGAATAGGGTCACGAAGTTAAAACGGGTTTGTTCTTTTCTTCAAAATGAAACCGAAAACAACGATAAACGAAGCCGCAAGTACGATTTACCAACTGCTAGGACGAAGACTAGGCAAATCTGTATACTACCTATCATTCCCATGGTCGCTGAACACTCGCAGCGCCAGAGTCCCCTTTAGTTGTTTTTGACAACTTCATGCTTTATGTGACGTTATCTGCACGCCTTGGACGCCCTTTCAGACGGGAGTTTCCCCTCCTTATATTTCTTCTGCCATGGACTCGGGGAAATAAAAACAAACAACTGTGCCTACCCAACTGGCGGCTTGATGGAGGTTTGGCGTAAAGGTTGATTCTCTATGGGTGTTCAAAGTTAGATGATTGTTTCGGTGGCATTGTGGTTTTCACGTTACGGTGTCATGAAGTCGAACGCAGTATAAACTGGTTTACCCCGACTTCTGCAAGCTCGTGTGGCGTGGGTCCTAATTAAATCAGTCTGGCTGGCTCGTTATTAATCTCAGTACATCAATAAACTGGACCTGATTTATCGTTTTCGGACGTCGCGGTGAGCGGATGTCTGAAAAGCAGCCTGTCTGAATGCCGCGTCTCGTATTCGCAGTTGGCGTCGCACGTGACAATGCACGCGTTGTACGTTATAGGTGGGTGTCACCTTCTGTGTGCACATTGAAGTTGATGTTTGCGCGAAAGAAACGCGTCCTCTGGGACACATACGCTCCGGTCACGCCGTCTCGCGCCGACTGGGATGCCGTCGTGTGCCACGTTGCTTTCTCTTTCTAACCTTTTGGTCATTTTTCTCTCGCTGCATTGCTCTCTGCTTGACGTCGACGAGTGTTCATGTGGCAGAGGTAGAAGAATGTCGGTAATGGAATCCGAACGAAGAGTGCGTCGCTCGAAATAAAATAACGCGCATTGAAATTGAGAGCTTGTGGATCGCTCGCCGCTGCTGCTTGCAATACACCGAGAGACGCTCGTCGACGCGTGGACAGATGTGTCGCGCGCGGTTTGACGCAGCTGCGTTGTGTCGCCTCCACCGAAAGCAACGTCGTCGGTGAGTGCGCTGTCAACTGGCGTGCCACTGCGCACGTATTGGTTTCTCACCGGCTAAGTTGAGTCGTTTAGACAGGAGGTTGATTACAGAGAGGAAGTAGAAGGGAGCAGAAGACGCTCTCTGCTCCCTCCTACGCTTTTTTTGTAGTCTGTACTTTTTCCCTTAGATTCAGAGAGCACAAAGACAGCGTCTAAACAGCGATTGGAATGAATGGCGCACCGATTTGGCGGCACTAAGAAGGTACTCTTAGAAGAAGTCAGATATACCCAATAAAGTGGCTGGGAGGATAGCACTTGCGCGAACATCTCTTGATCTTTCGATTGTGTCAATCATGCCTCCTACAGCTTATGTAACAGCAGCGAGGTTTAGAACCTTTCCCTTCTTGAAGACTCATCAAAAATCATGTTTCCGAATCCAGATTGCTCGCACCTGCACTTCACATGGAATAATAAATGGTGTCCCACGCGTAAATTGGAAGTCTTGATAACAAAATTACGTTGCCGTGTGCTACCTCTTAATTTCTACTTAAACAGGTCTGGTCTGGTGCCATCCCCTCTGTGCTCAAGCTGTAACGAACCTGAACATGTCGACCATTTTCTTATCACATGTCACCGTTTCAAAAATCAAAGAAAAAACTGCTTCGAAATTTTATTAAGAAAATTAGGAATATCACTTAATACTCCCAATATTTTGTCTTTTGGGGCCACTTCATTGGGACACAGTGACAGGAACATCTGCGGGGCTGTCGGCGAATTCATATATAACACAAGAAGATTACCCTGCTGAGTCAGCGATCAGCTCTCGAATTTTACTAGCCACACTACCACTTAATATTTAGCTGATACACTGCAGTGATTCAGCTTTCAGGAGAATTTCATATAACGATTCCACCTCAGTTGTTCAACAAATTCTATTACTTCTCTCCCCCCTTTTTTTCCTTTTTTTACATTGCGCCAAATTAATTTCACAGTCGAAACACAGTAATCATATTCCCCTAGTCTAGAAAATCTATAGGTATTGACTTGCATTAACCACCGGCTTCTTGGCCTATCCCCCTTAGTGGGTGAGAGCCACAAAAGAAAGGAACGAGCAAGCAAGCAAGGATAGCCGGGGTCGTAGCTCAAAGGTAGATCATTGAACACGTTATTCGAAGGTCGCAGGTTTGATTCCGGCTTAGGGAAAGTTATCTCTTCACCCACTTTTCTTTCTTCATGTTTGCATTCTAATTCGGTCTAATAGCTTCTCCTGTACTTTCCTTGACGTCATTGTCTGTTAGAACATTAATCTCTCCGGATATGAACAACTCTCAGATTATGGAGGGCGGATAAACTCCGCCTTGGACGTCACTTTCTCCCTAGAGGAGATGCGAGCAGAGATCAATCGGCTAAGGACTAGATCAGCGGCAGGGCGAGACAGAGTGACCAACAAAATGCTCCGTAAATTAGCCATCCGTCGCTGACCTCGGAACGTACATGAATAATAAACCATGTTCCCCCTCGTACACCCTCTCAGCCTCTATTTTCCAAAACCGCAATAATGCCCGTGCTTACGCTACGAGATTATCGTATAACTCTCTTGGTATATAAAATAATTTGTAACAACTTCCCCTTTCCTGGAACTATTTTCCAAACACCAGGTAAAAGTAGTCACTCTGCCTCCGAAGGCAAATTTATAATCCCTCTCTCTCATAACACATACGGACAACGCTGTCTCAAGTACGCCGGGGTTAAAGTTTGGAATGATCTCCCGTCATCCGTTTTACAATCAACCAGGGTAGATTCAGGCGTTAAAAGACTTTTTCTTGCATCACAGAACATCCAGCTTATCGAAGAACAAAAAGTAGGAAAATAACATCAACTTATAATACCTTGTACATGTTTTTCCTACTGCTGCTGTTTTGGGGACGACGATAAAAATTTGCAGCCTCTACCAGTGACGATGTACTGCAGTCCTGACGTGTGGTCTTCTGTATGTGTGTTATTGCAATGAGAACTATACACAGCTGTCTTATTTATAGTTTTTGTATAAACCGAGCGTTTGTTTTTAGCACTGTAATTTATCTTGAATGTATTTTTCCTATTCATACACACGCTCTTTATGGACAATTTTTGAACACCAGTATATACTACATTTCCCCCCAAACATGTGATTGTACATACATAGCCCCTGATTCATTTGTATTATGTTTTTAATGAATCCATTACTAGCCTATAGGTTAAGGATCCAGACATTCATGCATGTATTTGGTGAAAATGAAAAAGAGACAATCAACAATCTTCTTCAATCTTCAAAGTGTTGAAAAGAGGGGACCATACCGCAGGAGTGGAAACTCGCAAATGTAATTTTCATTCCCAAGCCGGGTAAAAAACTCTGTTTGGAGAACTTTAGGCCGCTATCGTTTACGTCTCGCGTAGTTAAACTCATGAAGCATGTCGTTGAGACGCGGCTCAATAGGTACGCGGAGAAAAATGGTATGCATACGGACACCATGATCGGTTTTTGACCAATATTAACGGCATTCAGCGTGATGCTACAGCTCAAGGACCAAATTATAGACAATTCAGCGTGAGATGCAAAAGCTATCATGGTGTTGGATGTGGAAAAGGCATTTTACAACGTGAGGCACATGTGATCTTAGAGAATCTGACCTCCCTGAATGTCGGATAGAAAGTTTATAACTACGCCAAGGACTTTCTTCCGCACAGGAAATCCACTTTAAAAATTGGGGAAGAATCAATCGAGGGCATTAAAGTAGGCAACAGGGGGACGCCTCTAGGCTCGGTGTTAGCATCCGCTCTTTTCAACATTGTGATGTTGAAACCGCCTGAACAGTTAAAAGATATTGAGAATTTCAATCACACAATTTATGCGGACGACTTAACATAACGGATGGACAAGGGCAGTCACGGGCGAATTGAAGGCTGTGTGCAAATATCCATAGATCAAATCGTGCAGTAACTAAAATCTGAACCTAAATGCTCGGCCAAAAAGTCGGAATCACTCTTCCTCATGCCCCCCGGAAAATGGCGGCTCCACGAAAAACCAGAAGTTGACATCCACTTGTACGTTGGCGGCGCAGAGATCCCCGCGGTCGACAGTGTCCGTGTTCTTAGACTGAGGATTCAGGCGAACACCAAGGAAGGGAGGAAAATAGGACGAAAAGAACAGAAGGGAGGTTAACCAGCTTATAGGCAGCCGGATTGCTACCCTGCGCATGAGAGGGGGATGGGGGAGATGTAAGATATAGAGCAGAGAGGGGAGAGAGATAAACACACCACATTCGACAGCACACGCGCGCACACTCAGTCATAGTCCAGTCTTGTCTTTCGCGGTGTGTGACATTGCTGTTATAGCCGCTTGTTCCAGTCCAAAATCGCGTAGGAATTTCAACAGAGCTTTTGTTGCTTTCTGTTGCAATGCCTTCTCTCGGGCACTTGACAGAATAGTGTCCACAGACATTTGGCTGTTGTTGATGTGCGCAAGAACAGGCGCCAGTGACTGTCTCTGGATGTCATACAATGGACAGTCGCAGAGGATGTGGTGTAGCGTCTCTTCGCAATGGCAGGCATCGCAGAGAGCGTTGTCGGTCATTCCTATGATAAAGGAATCAGATTTTGTAAATGCCACTCCTAGCCATAAGCCATGAAGAAGGGTGGCTTCTCTTCGGTCGAGCCCAGTGGGCATGCAAAGAGCCATCAAAGAGGACAAGTGGTGTTGGCGATTCGTCTCGTTACTTGGTGGGCACCGTAGTGAAAACGTGATTTCACGCGCAAGTCGTTGAAGATTACTGGCTGCATCGGTCCGCGAAAGTGGTAATGATTCTTCTCGTTTTCCTTCAAGAGCTGCCTGCGCGGCAGTATCGGCACGCTCATTCCCTATGACGCCGCAGTCACTTGGCAGCCACTGAAACGTCACATGATGCGAAGGAACGATACCACTACCGTCACAAACGGGTATTATTCGAAAAAAGGTTACTTGGTGTTACTTTGGGCACCGCAACGCAAGCGTGGATAGTGTCAAAAGCTTCTGTCACGATATTCTGGCCCATTTGTAGTTTTGGAGCGTCTCAGGCAGCTCACTTACGTAATAGCTCCTCGTCTTTTGTCCAATGGTCGACGATCGAGCAGAACGCAGCTACTCACATCGCTCGCTTGAAACCTTTCTATCCTCCTTGTGCATCATAACTCACCCTACTGGCTCCGTCTGCTTGCGGAGGAATGTAACGGACTAGTAAAAGGCAGAAGAGGAGGAGACGAAGACGAATAGTCTTGGCACGATCGCAGTGCGCTGCCGCGAACTACCATCGCTTACCTCCTGTAAATAAAACCATTTCATCACAGCTCGCTGTAAGAATATATATATATATATATATACACACACACACACATATATATATATATATATATATATATATATATATATATATATATAGTGTGGGCATTTGTTACTTACATCGTCATCATCCCTGCATGATCACAATCACCATCCTCAGCTTGTCTCTTTGTCTTCATTGCCACTCTGGGTCATCATCATCGTCATCGTCTGTGTACTGGCTCTGCCCGTTCGTTTTGCGAGGTCTTTCCTCAAATAAACGCTGACGCAGCCAAGACTACCAAGACTTCATACGTGGTGGAGGTGGATTTTCGGTCCTCTGACCTCCCGCAGCCCGCTATACCCCCTGGAGCTTCGTTCAGGCCGCCGCTCTCGCCCACAGTCAGGCATGTCCCAGACCGAGCCTGCCGGCACCGATGTCTTCAACCACGCACCGCCGCAAGCTGCCCCTCCTACTTACATACACGGACATCAGCGGGAACCCCCACACTTCGCTGGTCTTCGGGGAGAAGACGTAGAAGACTGGCTTGATGACTACGACTGCGTTAGTGCCGCTAATAAGTGGGACGAGGCCGCCAAACTGCGTTACGTGCCTTTTTATCTGATTGGAGTCGCGAAGACATGGTATTTTAACCACGTAGTTGACTTACCTGACTGGGCTATCTTCTAGCAGCAGCTGCGACACGTCTTTGGGACACCAGACATTCGATCGGCCGTCGCGAAGAGGACACTCGATACTCGCCGACAACATCCTGGTGAATCGTACACTTCATACATCGAGGATGTCCTCGCACTCTGCCGGTGTGTCAATCAATCCATGCCTGAATCGGACAAAGTGCACCATATATGGAAAGGCATTGGGCCTGTTGCCTTTAATACCCTCGCTGTGCAAAACTCAGCTACTATCGCTGATGTCGTGACGACATGCCAGCGCCTTGATGCGCTGGACTCCGAACGCCTTCAACCGGACATTGGCGACCACCACTCCACGTCAGGTGGCCATCTGCGTGACCTCATCCGGGACATTATACGGGAAGAATTGTGGTCCATGGGCTTCACACCTCCTACACCGCGACCTACACAGCCTTCGGGAATGCCCTTACGTGACATCATCAGGGAGGAACTTACATCCCTGACTGGCTCTGCGCCCGTACAGCCACCTGCTTCTCACCCTATATCCACGTACCCTCAAGTTGCTGCCGTGCCACCCAGCGACGCCCACGCGACATTGCCGCGTCAATCCTACGCGTCAGTTGCTGCCGCTCCCCCGGTGAACTACCATTCCGTGCCCCCTGACCGTTCGGCCCACCGGACCGCGCTATCTCCAGGTGCCCCGAATGCCTTCTATTCCCCACTGTGGCGCTCGTCTCGCCCTGTATGGTACTACTGTGGCTATCGCGGCCACATATCTCGTTTCTGCCGAAAGTGCCAGCAAGATGAGCGTCCGAACGACATGCGTGAACGGGATTTGTACACCGGGGCGTCTTATCAAGGTCGGTGTTATTCGTCTCCCCCGCACCACTCTCTATCTCCTCCTGCATCGACTGCACCACGAAACAGCCGAAACACGAGACGCCGCTAGCCTTCGCCCTTCCGCCGTTCCACTTCTTACTTCGGCCTGCCTCATTCATATGTGATATTCATTCGGAAAATTAAGTGACGCAGTTTGTGGAGGAAAAACTGCATTCGGAATTAAAACTGAAATTCCTCCATCAGGCCCGTGTAACATGATTTCTGTGGAAGTGGAAGGAGTGCGAGTCGATGCTTTGGTGGACACAGGTGCGACATTGTCTGTGATACGTGCTGATTTGTGTGAACATTTAAGGAAAGTAATGACGCCTTACGATGGCCCCACGTTAGTTGCTGCCCAGGGGAACGTCAGTCGCCCTTCCGCATTTTGTACTGTGCGTGTTTTCATCGACGGCATCCGCCATCATGTCCAGTTTGTTGTCCTGTCCCGCTGCTCTCACCAAATAATTTTAGGGTGGGATTTTCTATCATATGCTTCCACGGCGGTTTGTTGTGTACAACGCGTCGTTCACCTCGCTGACACCGACTACATGCTTGGCGACGACAATCAGAAGCCACTTCGTCTGGTCGCTGCGAAAGACATCGAACTGCCGCCACTACAAGAGCAAATTGTCAGCATTGCGTTCAACGACATCTATCACGGGGATGTATCGGTCTCACCGTCACCACTTTGCGTTCGCAAAGGTATAGTTCTTCCGTCCGGTGTCGTTCGTTTTTGCAATGGCTTGGCACTTGTCACCGCTGTCAACTCTACACCGGAGAAGATCTTACTGCCACAGGGCACTACTGTGGCCCGTGTTGCTGACTTCAAGCCTGTATTTGTCACGCCACTTTCAGGCCAGCGCATCCAAGAACCTTGCCTCGGTGAGCATGTTTCTTTCCTCCGCCTCTACCACCGCTATCAGCAGCGAATTGACATATTCACAGAGGCAGCAGCTGCTCGCATTGTTACAGAAACATGCAAATTCTTCGATATTTGCTCGTCCAAGCTGGGCCGCACTAATACTAGCAGCACATCGAATTCAAACTGTTGGGACATCTATTGTGCACCGCCGACCCTAACCGCGTGTCTCTAACTGAAAGAAAAATTATAGAAGAAAACGTTGCAGACATGCTTAAACGGGAAGTCATCCGTCCCTCATCTAGCCCTTGGTCGTCTCCTATTGTTTGGTCCATAAAAAGAATGGCTCTGTGCGGTTTTGCGTGGACTACCGGGCGCTCAATAAGGTCACACGCAAGGACGTGTACCCTATGCCACGCATTGACGACGCCCTTGATTGCCTACAAGGCGCGGAAATTCTTTTTCAAGCATCGCTTGCGTTCTGGGTACTGGCAGATCCCCATGCATGAAGACAATAAGAGAAAACGGCATTCGCAACCCCCGATGGGCTATATGAATTCAACGTGATGCCTTTCGGGCTCTGCAACGCACCCGCGACTTTTGAGCGCATGGTATATACCGTGTTGCGCGGCCTGAAATGGAAAAGTTGCCTTTGCTACCTGACGACATTATTATCTTTTTGTCAATGTTTCCTGAGCACCTAGAGCGATTGGATCAAGTTTTGACGTGCCTTGCCGCGCCGGGCTTCAAATAAACACTAAGAATGCTCTTTCGCTAGCAAATCTATCAATGTCTTAGGACATTTCGTTAGCAAAGATGGCATCCGGCTCGACCCTGACAAAATTTCTGCAGTCCTTCACTTTCCGCGTCCCGAAAAACCAAAGGGGCTTCGCAGTTCCCTTGGCCTCGCCACCTATTTTCGCCGGTTTATCCAGAACTTCGCTTCTATTGCTGCTACATTACACCAACTACTTGCTTCCAACGTCCCCTTTCTGTGGTCTCAAGAATGTCAAACGGCATTCGACCTGTTGAAGCGGGCACTCACGTCTGAACCTCTGCTCTGCCACTTGACGAAGCCTCACGACTATCCTCCATACCGACGCTAGCGGCCTTAGTATAGGAGCCGTTCTTCGACAACGCGACAAGTCTTCCCTAGAGAAAGTTGTTGCATATGCCAGTCGCGTACTCACCCCTGCCGAAAAGAACTACGCTATAACTGAGCAAGAGTGTTTGGCTCTGGTTTGGTCGGTCAGAAAATCCGTCCCTATCTTCACGGCCGTCACTTCACAATCGGTACGGACCACCATGCCTTATGCTGGCTTTCTACACTGAAGAACTTGTCCGGACGCTTGGGTCGGTGGATACTACGCTTGCAGGAGTACGACTTTGACATAACTTACAAGTCAGGCAGGAAACATCAAGACGCCGACGCTTCATCTCGTTGCCCGCTTCCAACTACCCATATCAGTGTTGGTGAGAACTCAACCGCCACATCTACCAAAGTTCATACGGTCGCATCATAAGGCAACCCTCTTCGGACGACGAGCCAACATTTATCTCCCACCAGCGGTTCGATTCATACTGCAGACGCATGATGAACCACCTTTCGGGAGTTTCTCATCCACCCAAACGCGCGACTCCGTCGTCAACTCATGCACTTTAAGCTGGACGATGGGGTTCTCTACTGCCACGTCTATCACCCTGACGGTCAGCGCTGGGTTCCTGTACTGCCACGCTCTCTTCGACTTCAGGTGCTCGAAGCCTTCCACGACGACTTGACTGCTGGTCATCTTGGTTTCAAAAAACTCTTGACCGCATTCGATGTCGTTATTACTGCCTGGCTTTTTTTCTAGTGTAGCGCGGTACGTCGGCTCCTGCTACCCTGCCAGCGTCGTAAACTCCCCACGTCTGCACCTGCTGGACCTCTACAGCCACTTCCGTGCCCTTCAATGCCGTTCGAGGTTGTAGTTGTTGACCTTTACGGGCCTCTCCCCGTCACATCTGCTGGCAAGCGAGGATAGTGACCGCCGTGGACACCTGACACGCTACGCTGAGACTTCCTTTCTTGTTATTACAGGCTCTCCTGTGGAAGTTGCAGACTTTATTCTTCACGCAATAATACTGCGTCATGGGGCTCCTCGTGTACTGCTTAGTGACCGCGGCAAAGTATTCCTGTCACAAATGGTAAATGAAGTACTGCGCGCTTCTCGAACTACTCACAAGACAGCTTCAAGCTACCACCCTCAACAAATGGTCTCACAGAAAGGTTTCACCGAACCCTTGCTGACATGATAGCCGTTTACGTCCAACCCGACCACAAAAACTGGGATAACTCTTTTACCGCTCCTGACATTCGCTTACAACACCGCCGTTCAGCGAACATCTTGCTACTCACCGTTTTACCTCGTGTATGACGCACCCCGACTACCTTTCTCGGCGTCTCCTTCTTTAACAGCCATGGGAATTCATGTCAGTCTTCTAGCGAAGAATACATTTCCCGCCTGGCACAGTCTGGCCATCAGGCTCGCATCAATACTGAAGCGAGACAGCACGAGCGGAAGATCATCTATGATGAATCCCACCGCGTTGTGTCTTTCCAACCTGGTGACGAGGGGCTGCTTTTGACACCTATTCGCGCTCC
>WOVY01009261.1:0-24345 GCA_013436015.1 Rhipicephalus annulatus
ATAAATATAGCAGACACGTGCCATCCGGTTTAGAAACGAGACCGACAGCACTACAAAGGAGAGCGAGAGCAGAATTTTGCTCGGCTGACCGCTTGGATGCAACGCTGCGTCTCTTTCTGCGTTCTGCCTTTCCTCTATACGTCCACTTTTTTACATACTGTTGCACGTTTCTACGCAGCAGTACCACCAGCACCTGTTGATTTTTTAGAGAGAAATATATTTCCTTAGTGTGCAGGAAACATTTATGAAGGAAGATATAGCAGAGAGACAGACAGAGCACACACGTACAGCCAATTTTATTGCACAGACGGGGGAATATATATACAGCCAAGAGGGTGAGGACATCACGCACAGAAAGAAGGACATATGATGGCGCATGCGCCAGACCACCTTATTCCAGTCTTGAAATGACAACTTAACTGGAAAGATACCTGTATTCATTATTCGACAGATTGACAGGGTATCTTTTCAATTAAGTGGTCATTTTAAGATAGAATAAGGTGGTCTGGCGAATGCGCCATCATTTGTCCTTTCTTTTGTGTGTGATCTCCTCACCTTCTTGGCTGTATATATTTTCGCCGCCTGTGCAATAAAATTGGTTGTAAGTGTGGCTCTGTCCTATTTCTCTGCAATATCTTTCCTCTGAAACATTCTCTGCGCACTAAGGAAGTATATTTCTCTCAAAAAAGCAATACCAAGCTGCCCAAGTAACGACGCCTTTGGTTTTGTTAGGGGATTGCGCGCACGCACAATCTCTACCAGCCGCCACTCTCGTCTGCGGGAGCAGCTGAGATGTGCGCGTTCTAACCGCCAGGGTGGTCGTGGAAACTCCGACACTGCTTCTCCAATACTAGCAATGTTTAGGATTCGATGGTGCGGGTTCAGGAGAAAAAAACTTCGAGAAGGATAACTCGACAAGCAGAGCAAACTTTGAACGACCTGTTTACAGGGATTAGTGACAGAAGTCAAACCTGATAGGCACATTATCAGCATATGGGGAGGGCCCCCTAAATAACTATAGATGGCCGGACTATGAAGACGCAATTTCCTATCAATCGAGTCCACTAGGCAAACAATGTCAATCTGCAGGGTCAATCTAAAAATTGACCCCGCAGTTTTAGCTGGATTCATGCATTCCTTTCTTCTCGTGTTTAATTTGTCAGCATAACGATGTTAATTCTTCCACTGCACCGGTTGATTCTGGGGTTCCTCAAGGATCAGTACTTGCCCCCTGCTATTCTTAATTTATATAAATGACTTACCCTCTACTATTACTTCCAATATTTTTTTGTTCGCTGACGACTGTGTGATTTACCGTAAAATATCTAATGACAATGATCTTCATTCTCTGCAGGCTGATCTCAATAACATACTTCATTGGTGTCATATTTGGAAAATGGAACTAAAACATTCAAAAATGCAAGTCTATGAGGATTTCTCGGTCGAGTACAACTTGTCCAACTTACTTTCTTCACAGTCACCCCCTTGAACTGTAACATCTTACCGGTACCTCGGCGTCCACATAACTAACACTTTGTCCTGGAAATTACATGCAGAACATATAGCGTCCAAAGCTAATAAAACAATGGGTTACCTTCGAAGAAACTTCTTTCTAGCTCCAGCATCACTAAATTTATTACTATATACCACATACGTCCGTCCTCAAATGGAATACGCTTCATCTGTTTGGGACTCCGGCCAGGTAACCTTATCACACATGTTGGAATCCATTCAAAATCGTGCAGCTCGTTTCATTTTGGCTAACTACCATCGTTCAGCTAGTGCCACTCGAATGAAGGCATCTCTAAACCTCATCCCACTAGTTACCCGCCGAAAGCGCACTCGCATTTGTCTGTTTCATAAAATATTCTATCATAATCCGAAACTCCGTTCCCGTTTAATCCAAGCTGCTCCCTTCATTTCTCTTCGCCGTAATCACCAACAAAAAGTCACAGTCCCCCATTGCAACACAGTAACATATGCCCAATCATATCTCCCAAGAAACTTGTAATGAATGGAATTCCCTGCCTGCACCAATAACAAGCATCAATGAACCCATTCAATTTAAGAATGTCCTTAAAACAATGATTACCTAATTACCCCCTGTATGTTTTGTTGAACAGTTTATTTGTGTTGCTTTGTGCCTTCACCATGTAATAAAAATAAAATTAGTGTTATCGTTTGCTTTATTATGTTGTGAGTTGTTAGGAGTAATAATCTTTGTACCCCAATTAGTGACATTTTTATGCCATTTGCTTTGTATTCCTTGTTTTTTTCATTGTTGGGCATGCCCTTTCCCTCTGAACTGTACTGTGTACCCTGAGGGTAAAATAAATAAATAAATAATTGTATCTTTGAGGTGAAAATCTTGATTGAGAAGGTACGTGTATGAATAAATTTTCCCACAACTCTGAGGTTGCTAGAACAGACACCACTTGTAGATAACTCAAATGAACGTTTGACTGTGTAACTTTGTGCTAGCCTTTTTTCCAAACATATTCAGCCAAAGACAACTTTGTCACAAAGCTGCCCCACACGATCTAGAGTCATTTGCCCCACCTCACCTCCTTTCCTCAATAGAGCCATTTGTATTAAAAATGCGGATCAGTAGAACACTCCGTAGTGCGAGGAAAGATTTTAAAAACGTTCTGCCATACTTAATTTGCCTTTATAATGACAATTCTCCAGCAAGAAAAAAAACGTAGAAAAATCTGTCAAAAAGTAACACCAATCAACGGTAGTACAGGTCTTCGACATCTAAGCTAAATTCACTGCATGTCTTCGGATCATTCTGCCAAAGAGTCATCACGATAGCCCCTGAATTGGGCACAAGAAAGGGATCATAATAACGCTACGTCCTGCTCCAAAAGGAACTCGTGACTGCTGTTGAGGCGCTGCAACACGAGGTCAAGAACATGGCCAAGTTCAACGAAGTGATAAGACTAAAATGTCAGTGAACCTTTGATGTTTCACTTCAATAAAATCAAATATTGCTTCAAAGCAGTGTTTGCAGTGACTGATGTACTGGTGTTGCACCAGCAGTTGGGAATAGTTTCTTAAAGGTACATAAAGAGACCCAATGTCTCAGTTTCGACTGACATGCTGCACACCGAGACCTACTATTTCAGTAAGCACGAAATGTGATACCTTGAACAAAAATGTACAAAATTTATCATTTTCATGGGCACTGGCTGCCAGCACGTGGATTCGAAGCAAACGTTTCCAAAGCTGTTTTTCTCTGAAAAAAAAGATTACTTTGTCTGTCATTTCGTCTGCCAGTTAGTGACGAATCATGTGGCCGAGTCTTCTGAACGCGACGCACAATGATACATGCGTGAAGCATGAAATATTTATCAGTTTACTTCTTTCTTGAAGTATCAGAAAGAGTTGTCATATATGCGTCCTACCATGTTTCCAATGCATTGGTACCACCAGGAAGTGCAACACTAGAAATAAACCTGAGCATTTTTTGAGTGCGATAGCCTTTTTTTCAATGGAGGGTGGCGAATTAGTTTGAACAAGATTGCGGCGATAGGTAGAAGCACAGCCGCCTTCCTGTACACAGGCCGTAAAGAGAGCGAGCGTACGCCTCTAGACCAGCCGCAGGTAGATATACCCGGGACAATAAAGCAAAACAATGATTGACTTAGATTACCAAACTATGGTCTCAGAACTGTAATGCTACAAGTTTCACTGTCATCATATCAATAATAATGAATAAAAATCGAGGTTGAAATATCAATGTTAAATTTCGTGCTTAAACACTTGCCCGGGGGGCAACAGCAGAACTCGAAGTTGAAGCAATTTTTGGAGTGGCAGAAATGTTACTTTTGGAGCACTAAAACTCAAATTTGGAGCAGGTTGCAAGCGAAAGAACATTACTTTTTTTACCACGAAAGTCTGAATTTCTAGCAGCTTGACAAAGAAGCCTTATATTATATATATATATATATATATATAATATATATATATATATATATATATATATATATATATAAGGGAAAGAAGTGTATACCTAAGGGCTCGTTATTCCGTGTTTTAACACAATATAATGAGATCTAACAGACAGTAATGCCAAAGAATGTACAGGGGAAGTTATTAGAACCAATGAAATGTAAATAGGAAGAAAGAAAAGTGGATTAAGAAATAACCAGCCGTGAGCAGGAATCGAACCTACGACTTTCGAATAACGCGTTCGATGCTCTAACCGCTGAGCTACCACAGCGGCCTTCCCTCCATCCACTTTTTTTGGGGTTTATGGTGAATTTAGAAGTAGGAGTGACAGTCAGCGCCATCTATAAGCCAAAGACGAGTGTGAAAACACTCTTATGCGCAAGTTTGGCGTCCGTAGCACGTGAACTTATTATGAGCGGGCAGCTGATTATTTGTCCCTCTCATACAACCTAAACACACCAAGTCTGCCAGTACGAGCCCTCGTTCAATGAAATAAGGGAAAGAAGGGAAAGAAGTGTTACATTCCATTGGTTCTCATAACTTCCCCTGCCCTGTACATTCTTTGGCATACTGTCTGTTAGATCTCATATATCGTATATATATATATATATATATATATATATATATATATATATATATATATATATATAGCGTTTGCTGTGCGGCGTCTTGGTGCATGGTAGAAGGCACGGTGCGGGATCGTAGCTCCAGGGGCATCAAATGCTAACCGAAGGTGTTAGAAGGGCCCAGCACCTCCACCAAATTGTTGAGACGTTTATTGGCGGACGGTTGTCGACGATGCTTGACAGTGACAGTCAATGCGGGTACCGACTCTCTGCACGAGCTGCTCTTTCTTCTTCTTGCTAAAAAGGGCAACCCACTAGAAGGCGCTGGAGAGACGACGACCCACTGTTCGAAGGCTTCACCACAATATATATATATATATATATATATATATATATATATATATATATAGCGTTGTAAGTCTAGAGATCCTCCGTGAGCGGTCACAACGTGGTTTATTTCGACGTTTCGGCCTAGAGTCTGGCCTTCATCAGGAATAAAGATACAGTTTGTCTGTGCTCAGCTTTATACAATCTCAAATCAGAGGGCAAGGAAGAGGGAAAAAAGGAAAAAAAAGAAAAGAAAGGAAAGAAAAAAAAGAAAAATATTACACGGTGGACGCCCCTCGGGTGCCCCCCTTCCACTTTTCCCTCCACTTCCCCCCCATCTCTCCCCCCCCCTCTCTCCTTCACCTTTCTTATGTCAGGGGTCTGTGTATGTTTCCGTTCACTAGCGCATTCCTCCGATCAGACGGCCCCTCCTGGCACTGGCGGTTCGGTGTGGGGGCAAAAAAGAGCTTTTTCAGGAAGTCCTAAGCCTTTAACTACTCGGGGTCCCGTAAACAATTCGTCGTAGAAGGACGGGGGCCGCGTATTGTGGCAGAGGCTGGTCAGCGGGCATTTTAGGAAGTTCTAAGCCTTAACTACTCCGCGCCCTGTCAACATTTCGTCGTAAAATAGGGGTGCCCCGTATTGCGGTAGGCTGTGCAAGCGCGTGCAATGCGAATTCCTGGCCCGCTTCTAAATTACGCGTGTCGTGGGGGCCTCCCGGCTGTGCACATGGTTGCTGTTGGGCATGTCGTGCATGGCACAATTGATTGGGTAGTAAAATAAAACAGAAAACAGACGACAGCTGCACTTAGGAAGAGTAGTTACACTTGGAATTGTTTTAGGTGTCCAGTGCCCTTCGCAGCTGCAGTGCCGTGAACTCAGTTACTATTTTCATTGTTGCCGTTATTGTTTTCTAATGCTTTAATTGCTGCAAGTGTACCGGGATTCTCATTTATTCCTCTATCGAGGGTGTTAAATCGGTGGATAAGGTATGACTCTCGTTGTTCACGTTCTCGATTTGATTTAAATCCCGTCTCTAAGAGCGTTACTGATAGTTTGTCAAATGCATGGTCGGGAAGATTGAGATGTTTTGATAGAGGTAGACTTGGGGCTGATTTCGCATGGGCTCTGTGATTATTGAAGCGAATCCTAAATGGTGTTTCTGTTTGTCCAATGTACTGCATACCACACACGTTGCATTCGAGTAGGTACACCACATTAGAGGAATCGCATGTTAGGTTTCCTCGTATGTTAATCGAAAACTTGGATTGCGTGCTGGTTGCTTTGTCTGTTTCTCGCATCGCCTTACATACAAGACATCGTGGCTTTAAGCAAGGGCGGCATGAATTATTGGGGGTGATGTGTTAATTTGGGAGTGGACAAGGGTGTCTTTGAGGTTACGTGGTCGTCGGTAAACGACGCCTGGAGCGGATGGGAATGCGCGTTTCAGACGTTCGCTTTGTTCCAGAATGTTGTAATGTCGTTTAAGGATTTTGTTTACATTGGGGAAGTTTGTGCTGTAAGTCAAGCAGAGGTTTGTTCGTTGTGGGTCTTCTCGTGGTGGTCGCTTCATAAGTAAGTCTTCACGCTTTAGTTTTCTCGCTTTTTGAACAGCGTCATTAATTACATGTGGGGGGTATTTTTGTTGCTCGAGCATAAGTTTTAGCCTCTGTGAGCTCGTGTCAAAGTCAGCGTCTCTAGAGCAGATTCGCTTAAACCGGTGAGCCTGGCTGTATGGAATACTGTTTTTACAGTGGCGTGGGTGATCGCTTTGGTAATGAAGGTATTGTTGTCGATCCGTTGGTTTGCGATATAGGGTTGTAGAGAGCCTCTCTTCGTCTATCGTTATGGTAACATCAAGAAAATTTACGGTAACTTGCGAGTATGTGTGTGTGAAGTGTATGTTCGGATGTACAGCATTGTAAGTGTCTATAAAGCTGAGAAGTTCGTCCTCGCTGTGGGTCCAAATAAGAAAGATGTCGTCTATGTATCTTCTGTATAACATTGGTTTCAAGGAACTTTGTGCAAGAAATTCAGATTCTAGCTTTCCCATAAATATGTTGGCATAATTAGGTGCCATTTTGGTGCCCATAGCGGTCCCGCTGATTTGTCGAAAATACTCTTGGTTAAACTCGAATGAATTTAATTCGAGGACCATCCTCGTCAATGTTCCAATGGCCGAGAAATCTGGGGTGTTAGATTGTCTATGGTTTGTGTACATGTTTTGTAATGCAGCTATGCCGTCATCGTGAGGAATATTTGTATATAATGAAGAGACATCAAGAGTAACCAAGTACGAGTTTTTCGGCACCCAGATACCCGCAATGTCTCGAAGAAAATGTGTGGTGTCTTTTATGTACGAAGCGAGGGTGCATGGAATGTGGCTTATTAGTTTGTCCACGTACCCTGATATGGGTTCAGTTATTGTACCGATGCCTGATATGATTGGTCGACCTGGGTTACCGGGTTTATGAATTTTGGGGAGGATATAGAAGCGACCTGGACGAGGGTATGCTGCTTGCATCAATTTGTGGTCAGTGTTGGTTATCTTTTCTGCGTCCAACAGTTTCTTTAGTTCTGTTGATACGATACGTTTGTATTCGTCTGTCGGATCACCTGGGAGGCGTTCGTAAAATCTTGAGTCGTCTAGTTGGCGGTATGCTTCTTCTAGGTAGTTGGTTGTATTAAGGACTACAATTGCTCCTCCTTTGTCAGCTGGTTTGATTGTTATGTCTGTCCTAGATGCCAAATTTTTCATACTTATTTTTTCAGATTTTGTCAAATTTTCTCGGTTTCCTTTCTGTCTGTGGTATTCGTGTACTATATCTTTCTGTACTGCGGTGATATAAAGGTCCAAGCACTTGTCTCGATTACTGTTCGGTGTCCAATCATTTGATTTACGACGGTGAATTGTTTCGTGGTTAGAAGGCCTATCCAAGAAATACTCGCGCAACCTTAAGCTTCGAGCGAAGTTGTCGAGGTCTCGGAGTAAGTGGAATTCATCGAAAAATTTTGTGGTCGGGCAGAAGCTTAGTCCCTTAGATAGCAGTTTTACTTCGTCAGGTGACAAGCTCGTGTCCGATAAGTTTACAACCACAGTGTCACACGGTGTGTTCCTAGATGGGTGCTCGTTTGTACCATTAGTGTTTTCCTGGGTGGTGGTGTTGTAATGATAAGGCACTGTATCAGGGAACACGGGTTTGGGCACATGGTCTCTTTCGAGTTTATGAATTTTTGTGGTCCTGATGGCTTGGTATTTATTCTGCTCAAATTCTGTTAATCGCGTGATTTCTTCGTTCGATAAAGTGTTGTGGCGGAGAATGGTGTTGGTCATAGCGACCAGTTTTTTTACCTGCTTGTCACTATGATTAAGAGCAATTTCTGTTAATTTAAGAGATGCCTCAAGGAGGACGTTTTTCCATGTTATCTGGTCGTGTTTATCTAGATTTGTAGCGGCTGGTGTGAGGGAGAGTGTCATACCCTTGGGGGCTATTCTAGCACGAAGGTACACTTGCAATGTTGATTTATGCATTTCATGTCTAATTCGTTTGTCAGCAAGTTTTCTTACTTTAAGGAAAGTGGCACTGCAACTGGGAAGTGATGAGCTGGACTTACATTTTAGAAGTCAATCTTCTTTTGGGTGCGGGGATGGCACTGATGAGGTGCGCAGGTTGTAGTTATGTCCGGCAGGCCTTCGTCGTTGTGGGGAGAATTTCGGCATTGGGCTCCCGGCGAGCGTGTTTGTTGGCAGTTCCGGAGTCCGTAATAGGGGGACGCGGTTCCGTAGTTCGGCAGGCTTCCCTTTGAGGAGTGGTGTAGTGGTGCTGTCGTGTAGTGCTTCTGGTCTCGACATCCGCAATGGAGGGACGCGTGTTGGCTGTTCTGCAGACTTCCCCCCTAGTAGTGGTGCGCTGTTGATGATGGTGAGGGGGTGCTTGAGGCTCGCGGGAGTCACAGTTTCGTTGATCGTCGGGAACTCATCTGTGGTGTTGGGTGGGTGTGGGGCTCCTGGTGTATGTTGATATGCAGAAGTCTTCTCGTGGGTGTCTTGTTGTGTTGAACGTAAATTCACGGGAGCTGCTGGTTGAGTCGACCACCCCGTTGTAGCTTCAAGATCTCCACGACCGAGTGCTTTCTTGAGGGTTTCGGCAATCAAAGCGACACCCATAAAACTCGGATGAAGCCCATCCGCAGCAAGAAAGCGTCTTGGTGGCAACTGCTCGAATTGGTAGTCAATGTATGACACCTTGCTTGGTCTTCGGCAGTAGGCCTTGACTGTCTCGTTGAATTGACGAGCGTCCCGGTTGAAGCGGTGCACGAATTGTTCATTCGATCGTTGCAGGTGTAGGTTGAGGTACCGGGGCAGCACGCATGAAACAACGAGCCTTTCGAGTTCCTGGCGTGTCCGAAGCGTGTTGTTCACTAGGCGGCGAAGGCGGCGTAGCGATTCGTCTAGTCCGTACGACGCCAGCTCGCTCGTACCGACGTGAAAAACAAGCGTGGTCACCGATCGTGGTATGCCAGCAAGCTCTTTCTCGATGTCGAATGTAGAGGCTCCGCGGATGGAAATGATTGCAGGTGTCGTCTTCTCATGTGGGTTGAAATGCCGATGTAAATACCTTGTTTGCGAGTTTCCGATGATGGCTGTAGTTGGTGCATGTTTAGGGAAATTTCGTGAGACCTGCTCGACTGGAGGTGCGCCTGTGGCCGGTCTTGTGTAGGCAGGCATGGTGGTTGAGTGGCCGTAGCGTTGCATATAGTCTAGTAGATCCTCCGTGAGCGGTCACAACGTGGTTTATTTCGACGTTTCGGCCTAGAGTCTGGCCTTCATCAGGAATAAAGATACAGTTTGTCTGTGCTCAGCTTTATACAATCTCAAATCAGAGGGCAAGGAAGAGGGAAAAAAGGAAAAAAAAAGAAAAGAAAAGGAAAGAAAAAAAAGAAAAATATTACACGGTGGACGCCCCTCGGGTGCCCCTTAAATTAACAGAAATTGCTCTTAATCATAGTGACAAGCAGGTAAAAAAACTGGTCGCTATGACCAACACCATTCTCCGCCACAACACTTTATCGAACGAAGAAATCACGCGATTAACAGAATTTGAGCAGAATAAATACCAAGCCATCAGGACCACAAAAATTCATAAACTCGAAAGAGACCATGTGCCCAAACCCGTGTTCCCTGATACAGTGCCTTATCATTACAACACCACCACCCAGGAAAACACTAATGGTACAAACGAGCACCCATCTAGGAACACACCGTGTGACACTGTGGTTGTAAACTTATCGGACACGAGCTTGTCACCTGACGAAGTAAAACTGCTATCTAAGGGACTAAGCTTCTGCCCGACCACAAAATTTTTCGATGAATTCCACTTACTCCGAGACCTCGACAACTTCGCTCGAAGCTTAAGGTTGCGCGAGTATTTCTTGGATAGGCCTTCTAACCACGAAACAATTCACCGTCGTAAATCAAATGATTGGACACCGAACAGTAATCGAGACAAGTGCTTGGACCTTTATATCACCGCAGTACAGAAAGATATAGTACACGAATACCACAGACAGAAAGGAAACCGAGAAAATTTGACAAAATCTGAAAAAATAAGTATGAAAAATTTGGCATCTAGGACAGACATAACAATCAAACCAGCTGACAAAGGAGGAGCAATTGTAGTCCTTAATACAACCAACTACCTAGAAGAAGCATACCGCCAACTAGACGACTCAAGATTTTACGAACGCCTCCCAGGTGATCCGACAGACGAATACAAACGTATCGTATCAACAGAACTAAAGAAACTGTTGGACGCAGAAAAGATAACCAACACTGACCACAAATTGATGCAAGCAGCATACCCTCGTCCAGGTCGCTTCTATATCCTCCCCAAAATTCATAAACCCGGTAACCCAGGTCGACCAATCATATCAGGCATCGGTACAATAACTGAACCCATATCAGGGTACGTGGACAAACTAATAAGCCACATTCCATGCACCCTCGCTTCGTACATAAAAGACACCACACATTTTCTTCGAGACATTGCGGGTATCTGGGTGCCGAAAAACTCGTACTTGGTTACTCTTGATGTCTCTTCATTATATACAAATATTCCTCACGATGACGGCATAGCTGCATTACAAAACATGTACACAAACCATAGACAATCTAACACCCCAGATTTCTCGGCCATTGGAACATTGACGAGGATGGTCCTCGAATTAAATTCATTCGAGTTTAACCAAGAGTATTTTCGACAAATCAGCGGGACCGCTATGGGCACCAAAATGGCACCTAATTATGCCAACATATTTATGGGAAAGCTAGAATCTGAATTTCTTGCACAAAGTTCCTTGAAACCAATGTTATACAGAAGATACATAGACGACATCTTTCTTATTTGGACCCACAGCGAGGACGAACTTCTCAGCTTTATAGACACTTACAATGCTGTACATCCGAACATACACTTCACACACACATACTCGCAAGTTACCGTAAATTTTCTTGATGTTACCATAACGATAGACGAAGAGAGGCTCTCTACAACCCTATATCGCAAACCAACGGATCGACAACAATACCTTCATTACCAAAGCGATCACCCACGCCACTGTAAAAACAGTATTCCATACAGCCAGGCTCACCGGTTTAAGCGAATCTGCTCTAGAGACGCTGACTTTGACACGAGCTCACAGAGGCTAAAACTTATGCTCGAGCAACAAAAATACCCCCCCCCATGTAATTAATGACGCTGTTCAAAAAGCGAGAAAACTAAAGCGTGAAGACTTACTTATGAAGCGACCACCACGAGAAGACCCACAACGAACAAACCTCTGCTTGACTTACAGCACAAACTTCCCCAATGTAAACAAAATCCTTAAACGACATTACAACATTCTGGAACAAAGCGAACGTCTGAAACGCGCATTCCCATCCGCTCCAGGCGTCGTTTACCGACGACCACGTAACCTCAAAGACACCCTTGTCCACTCCCAAATTAACACATCACCCCCCAATAATTCATGCCGCCCTTGCTTAAAGCCACGATGTCTTGTATGTAAGGCGATGCGAGAAACAGACAAAGCAACCAGCACGCAATCCAAGTTTTCGATTAACATACGAGGAAACCTAACATGCGATTCCTCTAATGTGGTGTACCTACTCGAATGCAACGTGTGTGGTATGCAGTACATTGGACAAACAGAAACACCATTTAGGATTCGCTTCAATAATCACAGAGCCCATGCGAAATCAGCCCCAAGTCTACCTCTATCAAAACATCTCAATCTTCCCGACCATGCATTTGACAAACTATCAGTAACGCTCTTAGAGACGGGATTTAAATCAAATCGAGAACGTGAACAACGAGAGTCATACCTTATCCACCGATTTAACACCCTCGATAGAGGAATAAATGAGAATCCCGGTACACTTGCAGCAATTAAAGCATTAGAAAACAATAACGGCAACAATGAAAATAGTAACTGAGTTCACGGCACTGCAGCTGCGAAGGGCACTGGACAACCTAAAACAATTCCAAGTGTAACTACTCTTCCTAAGTGCAGCTGTCGTCTGTTTTCTGTTTTATTTTACTACCCAATCAATTGTGCCATGCACGACATGCCCAACAGCAACCATGTGCACAGCCGGGAGGCCCCCACGACACGCGTAATTTAGAAGCGGGCCAGGAATTCGCATTGCACGCGCTTGCACAGCCTACCGCAATACGGGGCACCCCTATTTTTACGACGAAATGTTGACAGGGCGCGTAGTAGTTAAAGGCTTAGAACTTCCTAAAATGCCCGCTGACCAGCCTCTGCCACAATACGCGGCCCCCGTCCTTCTACGACGAATTGTTTACGGGACCCCGAGTAGTTAAAAGCTTAGGACTTCCTGAAAAGCTCTTTTTTGCCCCACACCGAACCGCCAGTGCCAGGAGGGGCCGTCTGATCGGGAGGAATGCGCTAGTGAACGGAAACATACACAGACCTCTGACATAAGAAAGGTGAAGGAGAGAGGGGGGAGAGAGATGGGGGGAAGTGGAGGGAAAAGTGGAAAGGGGGGCACCCGAGGGGCGTCCACCGTGTAATATTTTTCTTTTTTTTCTTTCCTTTTCTTTTCTTTTTTTTCCTTTTTTTTCCTTTTTTCCCTCTTCCTTGCCCTCTGATTTGAGATTGTATAAAGCTGAGCACAGACAAACTGTATCTTTATTCCTGATGAAGGCCAGACTCTAGGCCGAAACGTCGAAATAAACCACGTTGTGACCGCTCACGGAGGATCTACTAGACTATATATATATATATATATATATATATATATATATATATATAGATATAAATTGTGTGTGTGTTCAGAAAAAAAACTGTATATCGATTTAGAGTACTTAGCACATCACTATGGGAGAGTAGAAGCTGTCCCGAGAGAGTCGCGGAAGACAAAGCAAGAAGGCATAAGGACTCGTTTATGATCATTAATACAACCTTCAGTCCCAACGAATGAAAGACTGTTTCTACTTGGACGTTCTTCGCAACGACCCTCAGCTCCGCACCTGTTTCACCAATGGTATTTTCTTCCCTCTTGCGTTCGCGAACGAGACCACTGAATGGACCTTTCCACAACGCTCGTCGTTTCTTGGCAGACGCTCGTGCTTCATTCATAAGCTGGTGTTTTTGTACAATCGAAGCGAGTGTGTCCGTCTCGTAGGAAAATGTCGTGTCTTAAAGGAAAGGAGGAATATATAGGCTCTAATATTTTCCTTCATGTGGTCCTGTTTAGAGGCTCCCGTAACGCTCCCTCTCAGAGACAAGATGCGTCCCCTTTCCTTCAATGTAAAGCCGCATTTACTCCGTTATCCACGCACCACAATGGAAGGCATGTGGTGCACCCAAGAAGGTTTAAAAAAAAATGGCTGGAGCGGAAATTATTGCTCACGAGCGAAGTCTTGCCAACCATAAGATGGCGGCTGTGGCAGCCATCTTACTAGGGGCATGCTGAGCTGTTTGCGTTCGGCAATCTAGACGGAGCGTTTTCCTCGCACGCCCAACGAGTTTAACGTGGCAATCTTTTCGGGTCAGACTGTGCTCGAAGTTCGTCCTTGTGTTACTAGTTTTCTCTAGTATTCCTCGAATTCAAGGCAAATTTGATTGGAGAATAAGTCACTGATACTAGTCTCGGCGGATCATTTTTTTGAAAACAGCTATCATCGACGTAGCCTCTAGACGAACGAATAACAGCCCCTTGATGTCTTAGTGAGCACCACCAAGTAGTTGCATGTTTGTGAGATCTTTGGAGGGCAAAAGATGGCTTCACTACTGCTGGCAAGCCATTGCGGGGGCTTTCACTCCAGCAATTTTTTTTGAACCACCTTGGGTGCACCTCACCGCGATCTCGACCATATAATGTGAACCTGTCCCGCAGACGCAACAAAACACAGCATAAACCCTACATTGACAATCCCCACTGCCGAGAAGTGGGACGCTATGTTGCTCAGGACGTGCCCGGAGAACCAGTTGTTGGATGTCCTGCTGGCCGAAGACGCCGCCAGGATTGAAGGCCTAGCCGCCGCTTGAGGAAAAAGGGTTTACGAAGGGAAAAAGGGTTTACGAAGCGCTTACGGTGTCTGCTTCATCGTTTATGTGCTTTTTCGGTTCGCCTAACGAAAAAATTCAAAATGAATGCTAATTAGCAGGCTCAACTCGCCATCTTGCGGGATTATGCGGAGTTTTCCTCAATTTGGAATACACTGGGCTGTTCCAGGACAGGGCTTCAATGCGAATTAAGTGTAAGTTCAAATTTACAGAGTTCGAGTTCGCGAGCATTTACTCTCTTCGGTTGTAACGCGAGAGCCTACCTCAGGTAATCATAATCTGATAATAAAAAGTCACGTTACAAATGAGTCACGTTACAAATGAGAAAAATGCGGCAACTAAACATATTAATTACGGATTCCACTCAGCACATATTGACCCCCTTCTCCTCCCTCGCTACATGTACGCATGTTGCCGCAACATTCGGGGAATTAAAAGAAACTTTTGGGCGAATTTTCATCCCGCGTAATGACTAAATATTGATGACCTGCAATTAAGGCGTAATTTTACTGCAGGCCGCCTAAGGCTCGTCATTACTTTATCTCCCCCCCCCCAAACCCCCGTGCCAGGAAATTAAACGTTTCTGAACGTGCTATCTAGAACGTGTTTGTATGCTCCGACCCTCCCGTCAGAACACAACAAAAATGTATGCAGTATTCAAATGCCGAACATAAACTTGCGCAGACAGAGAATCTCTAACCAGGCTTGGCGAGTTTAATGAGCCGTAAAAACTGGGAAGTAATTAAACGACAACACTTTGCGAGGTACGTGGTGCGCGGAGGCCCGGAACAGGAAGCACGAAATGGGGTAGTTAAATAACTACGATAACCATAAGGCAGCGAATATATTTTCAAACGTGAAGTTTTGACGTGGGCGGTGTTTCAGCGCAGATAGAAACAGTGAGTGCCTTCGTGTTAAGCATTAGGTACGCTTTCTGGAACGTGATGTGAAAATAAAATAAAGGGTGGTTACTTGGTGCGTTTAGGGTATTACGGTGAATATTGGTAATGGAAGCTAGCTAACCATGTGTCAAGTGGTTAAGAGAGCATGCGCTGTCTGCGGAGTAATAATAAGGATATCTGCAATTCAATGTTCCAAAAGCACGATATGATTTGGAGATGCCGTAGTGGAGGGCTGCGAAAGTTTTGACTGTGTGATGTTCTTTAATGTGCATGATATCGCACAGAACGCGGGCTTCTGGCATTTCGCTTTCGTAGAACGGGGACTACCGTGGATGGGATCAAACTCATCACCGTCGGGTCAGCAGCCGTGCACCATAATCACTGCTCTATCATGGAGGACACTGTCTGCAGAAGGCTTTTACGTCACATGAAGTGGAGGTCTGCAGTAGATTGATAAGACCATGACCCCTCCCCCGAATTTCCTTTTCTTTTTATTTGCCATGGCATACAGAGTGAAAGATGACCATTTTAACACCCCGAAAAAAAAAAATGTCTGGCAAAACGTCTGGTTTTAAAGCGTAGTTTTTTTCGTGGGCACGTCCATGTTCTTTCTGACGACGCTGCTGCTTTGGAACACATTCGACTTCCCGGTAGGTACAGAACGTATTACGTTGGCTTCAGACCACTTAGTCCACTTCCGACTTACATCACTTCCAGTTACGTCACAGTGCCGAAGTAAGTTCAGTCGCATGTGGTCGCCAACTTCGTGGACATCGTGGGAAAATTCAACGGCAGACACAGGATGCGAATCGCCTTCGGCATGCCTAAATTCTAAAACGGTGCACGTTGTATGTGCTGGATTTACAAAAAGTAGAATCTGTCATCGCAAATCGTAAAAATGCCAAAACCGAAACGCGAATTAAGCAAGGCATCGTATTTAAAGTGAAAAAAAATGAGGTCTCTGCTTTGACTTCCTGGAAGTCACTAAGCGGTAGGAAACCGAACCACTGCTCTAGCTCCCCTGCAATCCAAAATCGGCAGCGTCCAGCTATGGGGGACCGTTCCTTCCTTTGTGCGCCTATGTACTTGATAGGCTACGAAAACTGATCTTGCGAAGCTCGATCGGTCTAACAATAACATTGTCATTCGCCGGCATATGCCGATAGGGTTCGATGTGTTCAAAATTTTTTACGAAGTTCCTGATCTAAAAAAAAATGAAATTTTCATTCTTCAGCAGATTCTGATAGGAAATTTTCGTTATTCAGCAGTTCCCGATAGGGTTCGATGTTCTCTCGACATTACAAAGCCTTCCATCTGACAATGAAATTTCCATTCTCCAGTAGATGACTGTAGGTATTTATGTTGTCATCAACCCGCATTAACGAACAAGTTATAACTTGGCCACCAAACTCGGTTGAAAGAAGCTGTTATTTAAGTAAATGATAAAAAAATGCTTATTACCTTGTTATCTTTTCTACGGCCGGCTTTCCGTTGAGCGTCCGCTGTAATGTTAACGGCTAAAACCACTTAGGTGCCCTATTCCTGATTGATTACTTTTATTCTGGATAACTTGCACGCCGCGCCCAAGCTGGTGGCTCCCGTATTAGAACCGAATGGCGCTACAGGGGCGTCGGTGGTTGCTTTCGCTATTTCATGGTTTATGCGACAAATAGTACTGATCTTCTCAGCTGGTAGAGCATCGCACGCGTTATTCTAAGGTGTCTGGGGCAAGCTATATTGTCGTCCAACTTTTTTTTCTTCAAACTTTACACTACAGTTACTACTGTTGCACGGATATATGGCATAGGCAGAAGCGCCAGCAAAATACCAACAACAACAACAACAACAACAACAACAAAAGAATAGACTGTTGCTGCTGCTCGCTCTCGCCTCTCTTGACAGTTGGTCATACTGCGCACCACCACTAACGCCCCCTACATTTTGCTTGGTATCATTGTCTGTTAGTTCTCATTAGTATCTTGAAACGTGACATTCACTGCGACTTGTCAGCAACACATGCAATAAAAGAACGCTATCTATGTGCGCAACTACACTATTTCAGATGCGGAGCATCTAATACTCGAGGCTTGTAGTGCGGCGCCGTCCGCAAGCTTCCTCCTCCTTCTTCCACCACCTGTGCATCCCTTCCTCCTCTACACACCGCGCGCGCTTCACTCCTCCACCATCTGTGCAGCCTTCCTCCTCTACACACCGCGTGCGCTTCTCCTCTTCACGAACATTTGCTAGCTGTATAATGTAGCGCGCATGCGCCGTCACACCTCGAGAACATCGGCAGCTGACGCGCGTGCATGCGCCGTCGCGCTTCGAGAACATCGGCAGCTGACGCGCGCGCATGCGCCGTTGCGCTTCTCCCCCTTCTAGAACATTCGACAGCTGACAGTGCATGCGCCGTCGCGCTGTATATATACTCAAGGTCGGCGCTCGCTCGCTCAGTTGCCGCTCGTCGGTTGGTTTGTACGGCGCGTCGACGTCCAAGGTCGCGGTGAAATGAATTCCAACGAATCCACAAACACAATGATCGACGTCCCTTCGACCAGCGCCGCCCTTTCGCATACGTGTGTACGTGTTCACTCATTTAACACCCCCTCCTACAACCACGTTAACCAATTTAGCCATCGACCCAAGTAAGTCGTTGAGACTCACACCGCGCTGGAATTAAACACACAAATAAAAGACACACTGAAGCACAGGTAGGACACACACGAGCGCGAACTAACAACTGTTTATTCGATGGAAATGTTACACACACATATAAAGGTTGACAGGAAAGAAAAAAGAAAAAAAAAAAAAAAAGAAAAAAGAAAAAGAAAGAGCGTGAACATGCGCACTGCCCCCAAGATAAAGCACCCATCAATGCTAATCAAATCCAGCCTTGTCAACTATCTAAAATGTCTACGTAAAAAAGTATATTCATTGTTTGACAAATGAATAGATGGCACACTAACACACCTGTCCTCACCAAACCTGCGCATCATGAAAGCTTCAATAATTTCTCTTTCCCTTTTGTCTTCTGATCTGGATAAAACAATGGTCTTTTCAAAGTCCGGCTTACACTGACACTTCATGCAATGGGTAGCTAAGTTACTGGGGTGACTGATTTGCTTGCAGTTATAATCATGCTCGCGTAAACGTGAGTTAAGGCACCTACCAGTTTGCCCAACGTACCAATTTCCGCAAGGCAAAGGAGTACCATATACAACATTTGTTTCACATGGAACAAATTTGTTAACATGCCTAACCGAACATATGTGGTTGTTCCCTTGGTTTGCCGCTGTTTACTTGGTGACACAGTGAAATTAATTTGTGAGGTGCCGTAAAGGTCATGGGTATGCCATGCCTACTTGCAATTCTTTTCAGTCCATGCGAAATGCCGTGAACGTAAGGCATAACAATAGGCCTCTCCTCTGGCTTCTCTTTTATCCCTACGTTCGTGTTGTGCGTGCTGCCGATGGTTTTTAAGAGCCTCTCGGCCAAGGCTGTGATTAAGGCATCAGGGTAATCACTGTCCCTAAGTCTATCAATCTGCTTCATCAAACTACGCGCTACCATGTGGTCACACGACTTTTGGCAGCTGTTTAACATGCACGCATATGCGACACTTCTTTTCACAAGCTTGGAGTGACCCGAGCTGTAGCTTAACAAACTTTTATCACCTCTAACGTCATATTCCCAGCACATGTGTCCCTCACCTTGCGAAATCATGATGTCTAAAAACTTTATGCCAGAACTTGTGGGCAACTCGTAAGTGAAATCAAGACCACGAAATGTTGTTTTAAACATCGCGACAAAAACTTCGGGTTTTATGCTGGCACATTTCAACCTAGGGAAACATAATAAAAAATCATCAACGTAGCGGAAACATGCCACAACGCCATACCCTTGCAATCGGGGTTGCAATTCACGATCACCTTTCGCCATGTACAAATTCGATAAGATCGGCGCCAGGCACGAGCCGATGCAAATACCGTCGTTCTGAACAAAAATGGATCCATTGAATTCCACGTACAGTGACTGAAGGTAAAGGCGCAGCAAATCCAAAAAACTACGAACACTAATCCCACACTCGTTTTGAAATCTAACAACCCCGTAAGTGTCAATGCATTCCTGCAACCGTAGTAATGGCCTCAGTTTGTGGGATGTTGTAGTACATGTCCTTGACGTCTATAGATATGCACGTCACTGATTGTCCCTTCTTTAGGAATTCAATAACACCATTTGAGTTGCTCACCCCAAAAGGGTCTTCCACTGCGATGAGTTCCAACATTCCTTTGAGAAATCTAGCTAAAATGTGCTGCCAAGTACCTTTATCTTCCACGATCATCCGGAAGGGATTGTCTTGCTTGTGCGTTTTGGTAGTGAAGAAGGGTCTCAATGTGGTCCCGTTGCAACCCTTAAGGTCCTTTTCCAGCTTCTGTAGTCCAAGTCGCTTACACAAGCTAACGGCTTTTTTGTGAACATTTCTGCAACGATGCGCTATCGAAATCCACCATTGAGAAGTTCTTTTCAACCGCTTCTCTAGCCTTAACCAGGTGTCGATCTGCCGCCATAACTACAAATCTACCGTCTTGTCTGACAATTGTAACGTTAATTTTTGGTCTTTTAAAAATTTTAACCACGTTTTTCACATTCTCGCCTCTTGGTCTGCGCATAGGGTGTTTGTTGACACACTTATATGCCCTCTACAATGCAAGCATTCTTCACATCTTCTGGAACCCGCGTGCCACGTCGTGAACGAAGCTCAAAAGTTTTGAAGGTTTGCAACCAGGTTGTATCGCAAATTTTGGACCTTTGTCAAGAATGGACCGTACCTCTTGTGGTAGCTCAACATCAGAAACGTTGATGTGCCCTGTCGATGCGACACTGGGTAACTTCCTCCTATTCCTGGAAGCGACGCGAAGGACAGTCCTCCATAACCGTTCCCCCAGGTTCTCGGCCGTGTCAATGAAGAAGGCGTACATCAGGCTGACGCATTCGAAACGAGGTGTCTTGCACAAGTAGCCTTTGATGTGCAACCTAAAAATCCGTATTTGTCTCCAGCTCTCAGCTCTCAAAATTTTACACAGTCGTCTCGACGTCTTCTCGGTGGGTTGCAATCCTGCCCAGCAATGAGGACAAGACAGGCATCGACAACCCATGCGAAAGAGCATAAGTTAAAGGTGGCGCGTTCTGGCTCTCTCTTGAGCAATGCAGTTTGACGAAGAAGTAAACCGCTGAAGGGGCCGGAAGGTCAGGAACATAGAAGACCGAATGTACTTGAAATAACGGTTAGAAGGGCAAGAGTAGGGGCTAGTTGGTTGAACATTGTTGAGACTCACACCGCGCTGGAATTAAACACACAAAATAAAGAACACACTGAAGCACAGGTAGGACACACACGAGAGCGCGAACTAACAACTGTTTATTCGATGGAAATGTTACACACACATATAAAGGTTGACAGGAAAGAAAAAAGAAAAAAAAAAAGAAAAAAGAAAAAGAAAGAGCGTGAACATGCGCACTGCCCCCAAGATAAAGCACCCATCAATGCTAATCAAATCCAGCCTTGTCAACTATCTAAAATGTCTACGTAAAAAAGTATATTCATTGTTTGACAAATGAATAGATGGCACACTAACACACCTGTCCTCACCAAAACCTGCGCATCATGAAAGCTTCAATAATTTCTCTTTCCCTTTTGTCTTCTGATCTGGATAAAACAATGGTCTTTTCAAAGTCCGGCTTACACTGACACTTCATGCAATGGGTAGCTAAGTTACTGGGGTGACTGATTTGCTTGCAGTTATAATCATGCTCGCGTAAACGTGAGTTAAGGCACCTACCAGTTTGCCCAACGTACCAATTTCCGCAAGGCAAAGGAGTACCATATACAACATTTGTTTCACATGGAACAAATTTGTTAACATGCCTAACCGAACATATGTGGTTGTTCCCTTGGTTGCCGCTGTTTACTTGGTGACACAGTGAAATTAATTTGTGAGGTGCCGTAAAGGTCATGGGTATGCCATGCCTACTTGCAATTCTTTTCAGTCCATGCGAAATGCCGTGAACGTAAGGCATAACAATAGGCCTCTCCTCTGGCTTCTCTTTTATCCCTACGTTCGTGTTGTGCGTGCTGCCGATGGTTTTTAAGAGCCTCTCGGCCAAGGCTGTGATTAAGGCATCAGGGTAATCACTGTCCCTAAGTCTATCAATCTGCTTCATCAAACTACGCGCTACCATGTGGTCACACGACTTTTGGCAGCTGTTTAACATGCACGCATATGCGACACTTCTTTTCACAAGCTTGGAGTGACCCGAGCTGTAGCTTAACAAACTTTATCACCTCTAACGTCATATTCCCAGCACATGTGTCCCTCACCTTGCGAAATCATGATGTCTAAAAACTTTATGCCAGAACTTGTGGGCAACTCGTAAGTGAAATCAAGACCACGAAATGTTGTTTTAAACATCGCGACAAAAACTTCGGGTTTTATGCTGGCACATTTCAACCTAGGGAACATAATAAAAATCATCAACGTAGCGGAAACATGCCACAACGCCATACCCTTGCAATCGGGGTTGCAATTCACGATCACCTTTCGCCATGTACAAATTCGATAAGATCGGCGCCAGGCACGAGCCGATGCAAATACCGTCGTTCTGAACAAAAATGGATCCATTGAATTCCACGTACAGTGACTGAAGGTAAAGGCGCAGCAAATCCAAAAAACTACGAACACTAATCCCACACTCGTTTTGAAATCTAACAACCCCGTAAGTGTCAATGCATTCCTGCACCGTAGTAATGGCCTCAGTTTGTGGGATGTTGTAGTACATGTCCTTGACGTCTATAGATATGCACGTCACTGATTGTCCCTTCTTTAGGAATTCAATAACACCATTTGAGTTGCTCACCCCAAAAGGGCACATCGCGCATCGACAGGGCACATCAACGTTTCTGATGTTGAGCTACCACAAGAGGTACGGTCCATTCTTGACAAAGGTCCAAAATTTGCGATACAACCTTGTTGCAAACCTTCAAAACTTTTGAGCTTCGTTCACGACGTGGCACGCAGGGTTCCAGAAGATGTGAAGAATGCTTGCATTGTAGAGGGCATTAAGTGTGTCAACAAACACCCTATGCGCAGACCAAGAGGCGAGAATGTGAAAAACGTGGTAAAATTTTTAAAAGACCAAAAATTAACGTTACAATTGTCAGACAAGACGGGTAGATTTGTAGTTATGGCGGCAGATCGACACCTGGTTAAGGCTAGAGAAGCGGTTGAAAAGAACTTCTCAATGGTGGATTTCGATAGCGCATCGTTGCAGAATGTTCACAAAAAAGCCGTTAGCTTGTGTAAGCGACTTGGACTACAGAAGCTGGAAAAGGACCTTAAGGGTTGCAACGGGACCACATTGAGACCCTTCTTCACTACCAAAACGCACAAGCAAGACAATCCCTTCCGGATGATCGTGGAAGATAAAGGTACTTGGCAGCACATTTTAGCTAGATTTCTCAAAGGAATGTGGAACTCATCGCAGTGGAAGACCCTTTTGGGGTGAGCAACTCAAATGGTGTTATTGAATTCCTAAAGAAGGGACAATCAGTGACGTGCATATCTATAGACGTCAAGGACATGTACTACAACATCCCACAACTGAGGCCATTACTACGGTGCAGGAATGCATTGACACTTACGGGGTTGTTAGATTTCAAAACGAGTGTGGGATTAGTGTTCGTAGTTTTTTGGATTTGCTGCGCCTTTACCTTCAGTCACTGTACGTGGAATTCAATGGATCCATTTTTGTTCAGAACGACGGTATTTGCATCGGCTCGTGCCTGGCGCCGATCTTATCGAATTTGTACATGGCGAAGGTGATCGTGAATTGCAACCCCGATTGCAAGGGTATGGCGTTGTGGCATGTTTCCGCTACGTTGATGATTTTTTTTATTATGTTTCCCTAGGTTGAAATGTGCCAGCATAAAACCCGAAGTTTTTGTCGCGATGTTTAAAACAACATTTCGTGGTCTTGATTTCACTTACGAGTTGCCCACAAGTTCTGGCATAAAGTTTTTAGACATCATGATTTCGCAAGGTGAGGGACACATGTGCTGGGAATATGACGTTAGAGGTGACAAAAGTTTGTTAAGCTACAGCTCGGGTCACTCCAAGCTTGTGAAAAGAAGTGTCGCATATGCGTGCATGTTAAACAGCTGCCAAAAGTCGTGTGACCACATGGTAGCGCGTAGTTTGATGAAGCAGATTGATAGACTTAGGGACAGTGATTACCCTGATGCCTTAATCACAGCCTTGGCCGAGAGGCTCTTAAAAACCATCGGCAGCACGCACAACACGAACGTGGGATAAAAAGAGAAGCCAGAGGAGAGGCCTATTGTTATGCCTTACGTTCACGGCATTTCGCATGGACTGAAAAGAATTGCAAGTAGGCATGGCATACCCATGACCTTTACGGCACCTCACAAATTAATTTCACTGTGTCACCAAGTAAACAGCGGCAACCAGGGAACAACCACATATGTTCGGTTAGGCATGTTAACAAATTTGTTCCATGTGAAACAAATGTTGTATATGGTACTCCTTTGCCTTGCGGAAATTGGTACGTTGGGCAAACTGGTAGGTGCCTTAACTCACGTTTACGCGAGCATGATTATAACTGCAAGCAAATCAGTCACCCCAGTAACTTAGCTACCCATTGCATGAAGTGTCAGTGTAAGCCGGACTTTGAAAAGACCATTGTTTTATCCAGATCAGAAGACAAAGGGAAAGAGAAATTATTGAAGCTTTCATGATGCGCAGGTTTGGTGAGGACAGGTGTGTTAGTGTGCCATCTATTCATTTGTCAAACAATGAATATACTTTTTTACGTAGACATTTTAGATAGTTGACAAGGCTGGATTTGATTAGCATTGATGGGTGCTTTATCTTGGGGGCAGTGCGCATGTTCACGCTCTTTCTTTTTTCTTTTTTCTTTTTTCTTTT
>WOVY01009262.1:0-61782 GCA_013436015.1 Rhipicephalus annulatus
ATCGGCAGCACGCACAACACGAACGTAGGAATAAAAAAGAAGCCAGAGGAGAGGCCTATTGTTTTGCCTTACGTTCACGGCATTTCGCATGGACTGAAAAGAATTGCAAGTAGGCATGGCATACCCATGACCTTTACGGCACCTCACAAATTATTTCACTGTGTCACCAAGTAAACAGCGGCAACCAAGGGAACAACACATATGTTCGGTTAGGCATGTTAACAAATTGTTCCATGTGAAACAAATGTTGTATATGTACTCCTTTGCCTTGCGGAAATTGGTACGTTGGGCAAACTGGTAGGTGCCTTAACTCACGTTTACGCGAGCATGATTATAACTGCAAGCAAATCAGTCACCCCAGTAACTTAGCTACCCATTGCATGAAGTGTCAGTGTAAGCCGGACTTTGAAAAGACCATTGTTTTATCCAGATCAGAAGACAAAAGGGAAAGAGAAATTATTGAAGCTTTCATGATGCGCAGTTTGGTGAGGACAGGTGTGTTAGTGTGCCATCTATTCATTTGTCAAACAATGATATACTTTTTTACGTAGACATTTAGATAGTTGACAAGGCTGGATTTGATTAGCATTGATGGGTGCTTTATCTTGGTGGGCAGTGCGCATGTTCACGCTCTTTCTTTTTCTTTTTCTTTTCTTTTTTCTTTCCTGTCAACCTTTATATGTGTGTGTACATTTCCATCGAATAAACAGTGGTTAGTCCGCGCGTGTGTGTCCTACCTGTGCTTCTGTGTCTTTTATTTGTGTGTTTATTCCAGCGCGGTGTGAGTCTCAACTATATTGCGCAGCATTATAACATGTTTTTCTACCCGCGATTAATGTACAGTTTGGTAAATAAACGAAAGAGAGTTCGCGCAGGATCACAATCATATACGCATTGTGGGGCCTACCTTTACCGGGGCAGAGCAACAAGGCGAACGAAAGTGAGTCGACGCCATGAATGGTTCGGCAGAGCAATAACTAAGGGGTACGAGTGTGTGCACTGAACTCGCTAGGCGAGAGCTAGCCCACACACACAACAAAAGAAAAGCTGCAGCAGGAACTGTAATCGATAACATCTTCTGATTAATAACCGGCAATCCGGGGCCTTTTCTTCCGAGTCAGTGCGCACAGACGGAGCTCTTGAGTCCCCGTTCTTTCTCCAGACTGCTGAGCAGAATCGAGCGCAATTACGGTGCTTGGGAAAGGTAACGTCGCGATGAGAGACGCCGTCCGATCCACTTCCAAGAGCTTTGCTTTGACGCGCGTTTTATTTTCCCATGTTTTTTTTCTACTATTTTTTTGCTTCCTATTATCAAACTGACAGTAACAGTCCTGCTGCACTGCTTGATAGGGTGTTCCTAATCGCGCTATATTCAGATTCCTATGGTGCGACATCTTGGAAGAGGCTAGGTTAATACGGCTAATATGTCTTTTAAGCTCAGGTGGTCATGTAACCCCACTGAGCGAAGATAAGTCTCCCGTAGAATTTACGCCGTCGGCGAACAAATTCGAATGTATGTGATTTACCCAACGTTAAGGTACTTAGGCTCTGGTGCACGCGCATGGAAGGGGTGGTATAATACGCTACGCCCCCTATAAAAATCTTCGGTAAGCAAAAGAATATCCAGAGGGCTTATGGTTTGACGGTAGGTCCCGAAGCCAAAAACTTTCGTCATCATAAACGGGCATGGGCGACAGAAGTTTGGTAAACCCCGCTACTCAATATTGGTCCAATAAGTGTGAAACAAGGCTTCAGTTGGCCCAAAAAACAAATGACTGCGAAGTGGACGGCGGCCCTGACTGCTTACAACGAGAGAATATTCTGGAACAGTACAAAGAACGACGGCTGCGAAAAGACAGCGAAGCGATGGAAGGCGTACGCCGGCAACGACGTTCCTGTAGATATGTACGAACGCTTCGTTTCAGCGCAAAGTTCTTCCTCAGAAGTTTGGACGTACGCGTCGTAACTGCGACTCTCCGTGGTCTAACTCGAACCTCTGTGCGCTGTCAATCAAACAACCTAGCATCACATAGCAAGAGCCTATATAGCAACAAAAACAATTAGCTAAGGCCTAGAAACAACCTTGAAGCAATTAACAGAATAGTATTCAAGATCGCCCAGTTTCACTGTTTCAAGCTTTACATGACGTAATAAATGTTTTGTCCATTCTTTATACTTTCTCCTCCTTGTTATTGGTTAGTTCAGTATCAGCTTCTATGTGTTAATGTTGTAGCCTGTTTTAAGGCTGCATACCTTTCCATGTTTTGACGTCGAAATAAAGACAGGAAACGTGTAAAGAACAACAATGAAAATGCTACGCCACCAAATGTTTGCAGGTACTGTTAGTTGCCTGTCCTAGTAATGAAATTCCATTCTTACAACAAAAGCTGAACGATGCTCAAGCTTCTCCACGGCAAAGAAGGCGTAAGATCAACCGACAGCGAGTATTGGCTCTCTAATGACACCGAAGCATCATCAGAGCTCAGGGTGGCTGTCAAGCGAGCTTTGCGAAACGAGTTCGTGTGATTTCACCCCCGAGAACATCACGGCAAAGAATTGGTACTGCTACATATTGCACCCGCTCTAGCATGCTTCCAAAGCTCCGTGAAGGCGATTCCGCACGACAAGTTATATACACCGGATGGGTCTCGTAAACTTTCTGTGTATTTTTATCTCTCTCTCTCCTCTCCCTTCATTTTTCTCGTTCTCTCTCCCCTCTCTCCTCTCCTCTCTCTCTCTCTCTGGAGAATGGAATTTTTGTATTTTTATTTCTCTATGTCTAAGTGCCTCTTCATTTCTGTAATCTCGTATTGCGGAGGAAAACGCGACCCTAGGGAATGCCCGTTGATAGCTTGGCTCTTACAATCAATACTGCACGGCTTGGCAACGCGAGTGTTGATTTATGACATCCCTTTCTCTCTCTCTCTCTCAAACCTTAATTTATCTCTACTTGTTCGCAACGCGTGCTTACCGTTAGATTACGAAACGCTCTTCTAGGCCGGTGATCCTCATAGAGGGGCCATGGCGTTTTCTTGTGGAGGTGCCGCTTGTCATCCTTTTTTTTTTAAACTTAAGATGTTGAAATAGAAGTTGGTGCCGTTTCAGTGGCACCGGCTACTCCTTTTCTCTTTGTACACAAGACATGCCGTAAGATTAACAATAATGACCCAAAATGCGAGATTGTACAACATAAGACGTGAACGTACAAGAAATTCAAACGTGATTCGTCAGTTCACATATGGCTAATAGGCACACATGTTCCACACAAAAAATGAGTTCACGTCATAAGACTGTTCAGATACGCGTAATGGATTCATATGTACACAGTGTTCACATGCAAGGTCAGTTTTCACTGAGACAAATGATCACACGTATGAAACGCGCGATCTAAATATTCCTCCTTGTTTTTGTTTATTGGTTGTGGTCCCTTACTTTTTGTCTATTTTCTCACTGTCTCAAGAGTATGCCACGACACACTTTATTTTCTCTCTCTCTCTATCTCTTCTTTTTATTCAGAAGGACACGTTTTCAATCAGGACTTTGCTGACTGCCACTACTTGTTTCGCACATAGTGCGTGGCATATCCCGGAACTCTTTTACATTTTGCCAGCAAATACAAAGCAGAAGGCCAAGTACAGCCTGGAGTACGTCATTCTACTTGCTTTAGATGATGCGTGTAAGCGCTAAACAAAGTAAGTTAGGGTACAAAATAAGTATTCGAGTGCAAGTTTATTATTCACTTCATCACTTATTCCGTCTCAATACTGCATGAGTACTTCTCCAGCGTTATGAAACTATTCTCCGATTTCATAATTAAGTCAACGTTCTAGAGAGATCCGTAGTTGACGTTAGAACTGCGTCATCCCCGAAACCAGCACTTCTGAAGTGGTGCGCGGGAAGAACTAGTTAGAAACGAGTATGAAATCTGCACAGCCACTGCCCGTCTGAGCACATGAGCGATGGCCACCCGTCATAGTTTTCGTGCTGCCTTCCCGTGCCAGAAATACGTGCAAATTTAATCAAAAGAATAAAAATAAGGGTCTTGTAGATACATTAACACATTCTGTTAGAAAAGTTTGTACATGTTATTTCTGAAATCTCATGTTCGGGAACTTTATAAATGATATGTCAAAAACGGCCTTGCATATATGCCAAAACTCACAACAATTTTTTTCGCGCTCAATATGTTTTCTTGTATTCCATTTTCACCTAGCACATATATTGGAAACGCCCCGCCGCGGTGGTCTAGTGGCTAAGGTACTCGACTGCTGACCCACAGGTCACGGGATCGAATCCCGGCTGCCGCGTGGCTGCATTTTTGATGGAGGCGAAAACGCTGTAGGCCCGTTTTCTCAGATTTGAGTGCACGCTAAAGAACCCCAGGTGGTCGAAATTTCCGGAGCCCTCCACTACGGCGTCTCTCATAATCATATGGTGGTATTGGGACGTTAAAAACAACATATCAGTTATTATATATTGGCTACGAAAATAGAATGGTAACGCTAGTAAACTGTAAACTGAACACACACACGCATAGAATGAAAAGACCGTCGCGTGGCCTTCTTTCCTTGCCCCTGTTTTATTTTCACAGATAATGTGTAGTATGTCAAACAAACTTAACCAATTAGGTTCTAGCTTTATTCATTCACATTCTTTCGGGCACTTTGATGACAGCGTCTTCTAACTATGGCCCACTTAATGCGCGCACTCCCTAATGTCTCTGCAAAGACGGGCACCTTCTATCCGATATCTTTCGTCAACTCCGCAGATTCGTCGCTCAGGCGACAGCACTTTGGTAAACATTCTTTGTTCCCACCTTCCGCTCAATACTGCGCTTTATTGACGCTCACGACCATCACACTCTTGTTTACCCATTAGCGCCATTGGATGCAGCTCGTACGCTTAGTTGACCCGCTTATTTCGATGGAGTGCTGGTAGATTAGCGTCGGCCCTCGTGAGCCCCCTTTTCGACCCATTGCTTCATCTCCCTCTCGACTCCTTTAAATGGTAAGGAAGGTCGTTAAGAGTAATTAAAAGAGAGAGTGCGTAATTTTATTTCGCTGGCACTGAGCTTGGTTCAGTGAAATCAGCTATCTTTTAAGCCAGGTTGAAGGTGAAGGCCAGTGTGTATATATAGCATTAGACTTCTAGACACGAGGTAATGGGTTCAATTCCAAGCAGTGGCCAGCGTACTTTATTTCCATTTGAAACGTTCCGTATACTATTCCGATTATTTGGTACGTTAGGGTTTCTCAACATGCATGCATGCATGCATACATACATACATACATACATACATACATACATACATACATACATACACACACATACATACATACATACATACATGCATGCATGCATACATACATACATACATACATGCATACATACATACATACATACATACATACATACACTATTTATTTATTTATTGATAATGGAATAATTTATTTCACAGTCATTAAATAATCAAGCTCGAACCGACGCGTGCAGCATATTCACGCATGAAATGGCCATGACAAAGCAGCGACATTGAAACTCTGGTTTTTCAAGCAACCATCGTTTATTACGAACACAGTATTAGAAAAGGGCTTGAAAATTCATTCACAAGGTTTAAAATTTGTTGTAAAACAACTTAAGATTACTCGTTCTTCGCATCCTTCTAAGGAAGCGAATGCTTCAAACAGTGTCCGTGTTTACTGAGAGCGTTATGTACGCCGCTCCAGCGCACGACCTCGCATGAAGACAGACAGGGAACGCCGTCGGCCACATGCGAAGCGTAATTGCGCTGACGTCCAAAACATGTCGTTCCTGAGTCAAACGCGAACCCCCAGAACAATGCAGATAATTCCTTGTCGCCTTCGTTCAGTCTAGGCGACGAAAGTCTAATTAGGTTCCCGGAGCTCTGAGTGCCTGAAGCAGGACTGTTTTCTCGTACAAGTGGCATACGCCGCGGGCCTGTTCAATGTGCATTCGCGACGCCGTTGCTACACTGATGTGTTGAGCATTCTGACTCCTGATTACTGCTGAGAAAAAAAAACATAAAAATGTTACAGAATATTGTTCGTTTCGTTGTAGTGGTTGACTCACTCGTGGTGGACAAACAAACAAACAAACAAACAAACAAACAAACAAACGAAAGAACGAACGAAAGATATGTACAGATAAGCACTGCGACACTTTTTGAATTCGAAGCATTTGTTAACAAACTTCGACGACTTTGAGCGTATCTATATATATATCTACCTAGCCGCTTACGTTTGGGTTCTCTCGTGGGCACCCCCTTAACTTGGCGTGAACCAAAATTAGCATGGGAGGGTAAGATGATTTGACGAACACGACGCCCTGGTCAAGACATGAATATTGTCACAATCCCGTCACGTACCTCGTCAAATACTTCCCGCCAGACAGTGGTACATACCTACGGGCGGACAAGTACCGCTGGTATGCGGGTATGTGCTACAGGTGATTAACACTTAGCATCTACTTAGTAACGACGAGAACACACATGCATGGGCAATTTTAACGCGGGAGCGTTAAGAAATGCCCGACGTTGGTAGCGTCGACCCGACAAATGCAACAAATAAATGTCAGGGTCCCAGCTGGATTCGAACCCAAGCATTCTGCGTGGCAATGAAGCATTTTGCCACAGAACTACGCCAGTTCTGGGAACTTATTTTCAAATAGACGCTATTCTTCGTGAAACGTCAGTAGTGATTGCAGTGCTGCCTACTCAATTTTATACACATTACATATGTACTCCTTTGATACAGCCGTCACGTCGGGTTAACGTTAATTGTGGGTGGTTGTCATGCGCTGAAGTTCATTTATGTAACAGTGTCCAGGGCCAGCATCCTCGCAAGCATCAGCACTTCATATCAGCTTCTGGTGTTTGTAATACGCATGTCCCAGTTGTCAACGTTGCGCAAGTGCAAACAACTGTTATATAAACATCTGCAACTATTCAACATATGCCTGTGGGTGCAACATTTGTACATACATTTAGCGTCATTTCATGACGTGTCGCTCAATTAAAAATTTGCTACACAGTCACCTTCGCTCCACATGTTTCGCATAACGTCGATTCTCAAGTACGTGGGATCTGCCGAATTTTTCCCACTGCGAGACGAAAGAGAATGTTTTGTAAGTAAAACCGCCAGGCCAGCGCGGAACGCGCAGTGCAGTCACGGCGAAAGCTAGAAGAGTGGCCTTTCAGAACATTTTTTAAACACTCTTCAGGTAACCACTTCAAGCACACTTGCAGAGTATCCACTACGCCTCAAGTCATCATAATTTTTCGTCTTATTCCTTTTCCCCTCTGCTCATGGCTCTTACCCAATGTAGGGGATTGGCCGGGTGTAAGGTAGAATTTTTTTTTTCAGTCTTTCTTCACAATACGTCTGGTATAACAAGGAATAGTTAATACAACAAACTAATTACAGAATATTAGTATAAAAATGTTGAAAAAGGTGAATAATTTTTGTAGTACGCTGGCACTCATTATGCCATCCTTCATTCTTCTTTAGAGAGGCGTGGAACCCGCTACACACATGCAAAAATTTTCGTGCAATTTTTTTATTCTGTTGCTGATGACGATGAAGAATTACAACTGAAGATTTCGTACCCCTTTTTGTGGCTCGATTTCTGGCAATAGAGCTCGCCTTGCGTAAGTTGAATACGGAACTTGCATCAGCTGTTATAATAGCAGCTTCTCTATCTCTCGATGTGGCACTTTCTGTTGGTGCTTAATCCCAAGTAATAAAGGCGTTCTGTGCACTGGTTCCTGCGCAATTGAGAAAAGTCCGATTAATTTGTGCGCTTGAACACAAAAGGTTGTTTCTTAATAAAACGGCCGATTATTTAGTCGAGTCGTCAATAGGTGGGTCGATTTTACCATACTTTTCATCATCCGCTTATGTTACTGCTGCTCGATTACGCAGACGTCTGCTTATGGAAGTATTTGGAGGCACAGCATTGAAAACTCTGCCAAATATCGCCTTCGTTATATCCCTGGCGAAGATTCCTTCGCCAAATCCGTAAACGAGAAGTAGCTATCACAAGGCTGCGTTGCTGGGTACCGAATCTAAATGTCTACAAACACAGGTCTGCTCATGCACCTTCGCCATTGTGCGCGTTTTGTGGTGAACCGGAAACAAGTGATGAGTTTTTTTTTTACCTGCAGGCAGTTTACTACACTACGAAAAGCTTTTAGATGCGGTGCATCTAATACTCGAGGCTTGTAGTGCGGCGCCGTCCGCAAGCTTCCTCCTCCTTCTTCCACCATCTGTGCATCCCTTCCTCCTCTACACACCGCGCGCGCTTCACTCCTCCACCATCTGTGTACCCTTCCTCCTCTACACACCGCGTGCGCTTCTCCTCTTCACGAACATTAGCTAGCTGTATAATGTAGCGCGCATGCGCCGTCACGCTTCGAGAACATCGGCAGCTGACGCGCGCGCATGCGCCGTCGCGCTTCGAGAACATCGGCAGCTGACGCGCGCGCATGCGCCGTTGCGCTTCTCCCCCTTCTCGAACATTCGACAGCTGACGCGCGCATGCACCGTCACCCACCATCTGTGCCGCGCGCGCTTCTCCCCTTCGAGAACATTCTACAATTCTCCTGATTCTCCGGTGGACGCGCATGCGCCGTCGCGCTTCGAGAACATTCAACAGCTGACAGTGCATGCGCCGTCGCGCTGTATATATACTCAAGGTCGGCGCTCGCTCGCTCAGTTGCCGCTCGTCGGTTGGTTTGTACGGCGCGTCGTCGTCCAAGGTCGCGGTGAAATGAATTCCAACGAATCCACAAACACAATGATCGACGTCCCTTCGACCAGCGCCGCCCTTTCGCATACGTGTGTACGTGTTCACTCATTTAACACCCCCTCCTACAACCACGTTAACCAATTTAGCCATCGACCCAAGTAAGTCGCAATTTAACACCCCATTTCACAACCACTTTAACCAATTTAGCCATCGACCCAAGTAAGTCGCACTTTAACACCCCGTTAACCAATTATATGCTCCGCATCCTCCTCAGTGTTCCCCCGAGGGAAGCTGCGGGCAATTTTTTAGAAGTACCGTTATGTGGTATTGGTGTAAATTTATCTCTGCCTGTCTTTTTGTCGTGTGAAGCCTTTATTTCTGGGTTATCCAGTGGGAGAGTTTGCGTGGCTGTCAGGAACTATAATAATGAAGCTGATCGTTTGACTAATTATTCTGTATTACTATCCTGACGTGTCTACAACATTATATACGTATAAATAATCAGGATATTGCTCAAACTCAAGAAACAATTCTTTAAATAATTATAGGCATTAGATAAAGCCACGTGTTCTTTTACCACGTGTTCTTGATGTGCCACGGATGTACTTTTTTGTCTGCACACGCATGCGTCGTGTTTTTCAATTGTCTGTATATATATTCTGCCCTTTCCAATAAACAGTTTAGTTGCGAGAAAGCGCTTGTCCTGTCTTCCTGTCTGTTTTTCGTGCGCTTTAACTGATAGTTATACCATGCATATCCAACTAGCCCAACTTTGGATTCTGTTGCAATTAGATAAAGCACCACAATTTCCTAGGTAATCGGTAAAGACAATGGCCCCGTTCTCTGCATACACGCCTGATTTGGCTGCATTCCCACTTCTGAAAGTCTCTATAATCATCATCACAACAGTAGTAATCATCATCTTTATAATTAGATGACACTCATCAGCTAACTGGTGGTTGATTGTTATCTCTCTGAATGATAATTGCCGGAAGCGATAGAACAGTGGCTTTCTTAGCGGTAGGGACGCAACCTTATTTAGGGATGTCATCAAAAGAGCTTGTTCGAAAACATCTCGATGTAAACCTGTGTCGTACGTGGTCGTTTTCGGCTTCTTCCGTCATACGCAAAGTTATAATAATGTAAATCTTCTCATATTATACCTATGCCTTACGTCATCTGAAAGCGACGCTCTGTCTTCTGAAAATTTTCCGTTTATTAGGCTGTATGAAAACAAGCGCGTTAGACCAGAATGGATCAATAATTTTATCCTGGCTTTAAACTTTATTCACTCTGTTTTCACGGCCAATGTATACAGTGGTTGGAAGGTTGACTACCCAGGGCAAAATTAATATTTTTAAATGCGAAGCAGGTTTTGTACCTGTATGTCTATTTGTCTATCCAACCACGTATGGCCGGGTGTTCTCATGATCACCCTCTTAATTTGGGATACACCTAAACTAGTACGGGAGGGTAAGATACAACCCATCCCCGGGTATACCCGCATACTAGTGGTACACTGGTATGCGGGTATGCGGGTATGCTCAACGCTTCAGCAATAATAAAAAGCTTCCATAGGCAGTGTTGACCGGACGAATGCAAACAATAAATGCCTGTGTCCAAGCAGTAATCCAACCCTAAAATTCTGAGTGGCAGTGAGGTATTCTACAGCGAAGCCACGCCAGGCCTCGGATATACTTTATAAATAAAGCCTAATGTTCGTGTATCGTCACTTGTGGTTGCTGTGTACTGGCTATACGATTTTATAAACATTGCATATGTACTCCTATGATACAAGCCGTCATGTCGGGTTAACGTATATGTTGATTAGACACCATCTGCGGGAGTTGACTTGTGTAGGAGTGCTTTACCATCCTCGTGTGCATCAGTGCAAACACCAGTGCTTCATATCAGCTTATCGTTTCTGGTGTTGATAATATCCATGTTGCTGCTATAGCATCGTTACGCAACTGTAAACAACTGCATAAGCGGCTGTTTAACGTATGCGTGTGCGTGTATTCTTACATATATGTAGCGCCACTTCATAACGTCTCGCTCAATAAAAGAAAAAAACACATTCGCTTTCCCTGATGCTTCGATTAACATCAATTATCAGCGTAGGTGGGATCTGCCGAATTTTTTTTTCGCATGACAATTTTTTCCTCGATTGATAGTAACCACTCTGAAACAGCACCGGCTTTATCAAAGCTAATGTTTTTAACAACAACAAAAAAAGCAACAACGAAACAATGCGAAAGAGAGAGAAGAAGCGAGAGAGAAGATAGCAAGGAAACATGCAGCCTCCTTCAGACATGCGACATAAAGCCATATATCTATTTCCTACAATGCGTTTACTTGAACTTTTGTGCAATCTACTACATATTTTGCTTTATTGGGGTAATATTTTGGTTCATTGGTGACTCAGGGCAAAAATTTGAGGAAAAAGAAAAAAACACGTGAGGAGCGGAATGAATTCGCTGAAAACATTTCTCGATTTCAGGCTATGACGCAGTGATTTAAGTGAATATATTTGCATATGAAGAGTATATGGAGGCTTCATTCAAATGCAGTTTTACTGATCGCAGTTACGCGTTTATTGATACTTTTTTTTCTCACTAAGAATATGCGGCGAACCGAAGATTGTCCGTGAGTGAGCGGCACGTTCAATTCGAAATGACTTTTCGAGAGCATCTACCACTTCGCCGTGTTCTTCGTCGTGGTAAATGCGACGTCATGGGGCGAAAGTAATTTTGCTGATTTCACGTCGTACGAAGCGTGCTATAACGGCGCGCTGAAACCGTAATTTCCCACATGACCGTCCTCAGGAGTGAAAGCGCTCACGTACGTATATGGATAAGCAGAGCAATCGTAAAAGCTTCTTATTGCTATCGAACTTGTTCACACTCTTCGTGCGCCTTATGTTTGGAGAAGCGAAGAGGATGTTTTTATATCTTAACACAAATAAAATTCTGCTTACAGTTTCAATCTTATATTTATTGCCGCAGTTTTCTCCCTCCCATAAACAAAATATATGAACCATATAAATAAACAATAACGTTACCATGCTCGCTTAATCTCTTGAGAATGCACTCCTCAATTTTCATGCCACCTTCTGCGCTTCTTGATCCGAGGCTTAAAGAGCGTTTGCATTAAAATAAAGTACGTTTCATGCCCAAGCTGTGGGAATATTAGGCCTGCTCTGATTATTCCCCGATGCAGTAGAGGAGAAAAAGAGGACAGTGCAGATATTCAATCACGATGCGTTATAAGCACTTTTGTATAACTTCGTGCGTTTGCTTTCGTTAGTGATAATCTAAACGAGCACAGAATGCTGACAATTATGTATGTTCCGACTTATTACAAATTTAGTCATATAGAAATAACTGACTATTGCCCGAGTGCACAAAGCGCGACAAGATGGTGCCACCAATGTGACCCGAGCAACAGCCCGCAATTTTAACAAACGGGCGCCCCTAGTCGCTGTGATGATATAATTAAGTAATCGTAATCATGACAGCAATGATAGTAGTTCATGATCACCATCACCTTATCTATACCTCTGCTGTTGACCGGTCGTCCTTAAATTCAGTGGGTACAAGAAAACAAACCAACTCTCGTAATCGTGACTTTCAATTAATTAAAGGCAGTTCCCGCTCCGTACATTAAAAAATAAATAAGCATTCACGGCTGCAGTCTGGAGACAAGTGTTCGCGGATGTTTCGGCATGAGACAAGCCCCACGATGGCTCGTTTAGCACGAAGGAAAATGAGGGCCGTCTTTACTATCCGGTTTTACCTTTCCTAGCTTCCCATGCACAGTGATTAAGCGTGAAATGCCGAACACCTTTTTACGGAGAAAGAAAACAGGTGCTGGCGCAGGCACGTAGTGGAAAGATCGATATGCATATTACCAAGGACGAGATGGAGTACACTTTTCTGTTCTTGATTTGGAGTTCAAGCCTTCAGAATGACACGGTGCAAGCTTTAAAGCCCATAATGAGAGTCTATATTTTTCACTGCCGAACTTGATGACTCGTACTGTAGTAGGTCGTCTTCTCCGCCGAAAAACCGCAGAAATGATAGAAAATTACTCTAGGTGCCACGTAATAACGTCGAAGTTAAGAAAGTACTTCTATACTAGCAGCGCTAACGTCAGAGGAGATCGTCTTTCTTTAACCAGACATTAAAAAAAACACGTTGTATATTCGTACATATTTTTTTTTTGCATTAATACAGCAGTACCAATTTTTATCCTTCAAGTTACCGTATGCAGAAGAATGTGGTCCCTTTCAGATGAAAATTTACGTGGCGTACTGCACTATATTTAAGAAACACTTATCAAACTCTTTTTGTGAATCCCGACCTGCCATGTATAGGCTGCCTTTAAAGGGGCACGTGCACTGTGTTTGTATATCGTTATACTCTCTTTAGGGAGTCGTGGTAACTATTTAAGAGTATAAAAGTTTCCGTGAAGACAGTCATACACATGGAAAAAGAGGACACACGAAAGAAAGTAGCACATACCCTGTTTTTATGAAATTATACTGACACGTCCGTGGAAAAAGTTTACGAGCTAAATATAGCTCTCATGTTATGGGACGTAACGTTAACCGCTTTCGCACTTCTAGCTTATTTCTGAGGCCGTTCATCATTCATTCCGCTATACACGAGGTATACCCGCAGCTGCCTTCATTCGACGCATCGCCTCAGAGTGTCTCTGTTGTCTTTTTCTCTCGCAGGGGCACAAGAGCCGTTCAAAGTACGGGCCGAAGGGTGCAGACGCGTACGCCAGAGCTGCGGACGGCCACAATGTTCGTGAAACAGCTCGGAGCATGCTGGGCCACCCCAACTTTGAATGAACACACGGCGCGAGTCTGTTCGAAACTAGACAGCATTCGCTAATTACGCCGATGTGTGAAACTGTTAGCGAGCACTAGATTACTTGCGCCAAAAGAGTGAAGTTAATTCGAAATATTCTATCGGCCCTCAACATGGAAGACTTTGTGGTGGTTAACAGAATTCAATTACTATCATTCGAAGGACGATGTAACCCAAGCCCGCTTTCTGGGATTACCAAAAAAAATTATTAAAAAATTATTACCTAAAAAGGTCTGAGAATGTTTCAGTTAGAAGTTGGGACTGGCACGGCAAGCACTGCTCTTATAAATAACGCACAATTCTCACAATTATCGGGCACGATCTTGCACACAGCACTGCACCCCGCTTTTGAATGGCATGTCTGTGCACGAACAAGTGATGAGAGAAATGAGCCAAAAAAAAGGACATTCAGTGATTTCTACTCCTTATCCGGTGAGGTAATTCAGAAGAACCACGTGTTTAAAAAATTTAAAATTTCACACTGTCCACGTTCACTTTTTCACGTGCGTATACATTTTTTCTTCACAAATGCACCGCTCTTCAGTTACAAGCGTTGTATTTGGTCTGTGCTTGCATCTCTTCTCATTATTTTCTATTTTCTCAGAGATTGTTGCTATAGTTTTGTAATTTTATGTATAGACTCAGTTGATAACTCAAGAAAAGTTTTACCGTGATATTACTGAGATATTTTGACGCAGAGCAGGACGCGTTAACTGGATTCGAACATCGCTCGCCCAAAGTTCTTGTACATATAGTTTTACAGCCACCATAGTCACAGTGGGACGACGACGAAGTGATTCTCTCACAGAACGCTTGTGCCCGTGTCTCAGTATTTTCAATTTGTTTTCCTGGAAATCCTGGGAGCTGCCGCTCCCTCCTTTGCGGTGATGCTTCAGGACACACCTGAGAATGTTCCAGGCGTGCAACCGTCGCGCCGGGCTTCGTCGTCCAGGAAGCGTAGCAACGCGTCGAGTGACACGGACAGCGAGGCAACCGATTTGTACTCGGACGGCTTTGAGTCATCGAATGATGACTTCACGGTCGTCATGAATCGATCTACAAAACGAAGACTGCTGCGGACGGCATCGTCGGCAAGTGTTTCCACCGTGTTAAGACTGCCCCACAGCGGTGGCCGCACACCATGCTGTTTATGCCCGAAGACCCTGCATCTAACTTGCGACTCCTCAACAGGCAGGTTCTTTCTGTGCTTCTCGAGGAAACCGTGCCGAATAAGATCAAAGACGTGAGGATCAATGCACGGAAGAATGTCCTTGCTGTAGATGTTATGCACCGTAGCGCACTGCAAAGCCTTCGGCACATAACAGAAATCGGCAACGTGAAAGTTCGGCCAATGGTCGCTACAGGTTGTAATGGCACTGTAGGCGTCATTTATGGTGTGGATCTTTCTATCTCAGCTAATGACCTGCCAATACTAATAAAGTCAGCGACAGAAGGCACCCGCATCACGCACATTACCAGACTCGGCAACTCACGCTGCTTGAGGCTTGTGTTCGAGGGAGACAGCCTTCCCTCGTATGTCAAAGTTGGCCATGTTCGCCACTCAGTGCGTCCATACATACCGAAGCCACTGCAATGCTACAACTGCTTCAAGATGGGACACGTAAAAGGTGTCTGTGAGAACAAAGTTGTGTGTCCGCGGTGTGCTGAGTCTCACTCAAAAGACTCCTGCGGTGCCACCGAGTTACGATGTCCAAACTACCACGGCGCTCACGAGGCCTCATCCAAAGATTGCCCGCAGGTGCGAAACGAGCACGCGGTACTCAGGCGTATGGATTCGGGACAATTCAACGCACAGGGAAGCTGCCGCTACACTACGCCGATGACGGCGTCGTGGGCGAAGACCATCACGGAAAAACTGCTCTACCGATAGAGAGATGTCATCCTCTATCAAAGAGGCTGTCCCACAAACGCCAAGCTCACTGAATACGGATACTGCCAAACAGAAGAAAGGGACAGCAGTCGCACCTTCCGAACAGTGGCCCTCACTTCCACGAAGTCAACCTACTTCGAAGCTGCATCAAATCCCGCCGCCCTCAACGACCCTTCAAACCAGTGATGCGATGAATGAAGATCAAGTGATAAGCTTGCTGCAATCGCTCATGAGTACCATGCGTGTCCCTACTGAGTAATATGAAGACTTCGGATGCGCAGACCGCACTGCATGTGCTGGACACCCTGAGTCCGGTGCTTGCAGATCTAAGGTAAAACCATGGCCAGCGAGGCACCGTCGTTTTGAGCGGAAGTCAAGAATGCATCTGTCTTTCAGTGGAATGTCAGAGGACTGAAGTCGCGCATGTCTGACTTTAGACAGTTTGTATTTGTGAACCGCTTCCCCATTATTGTGATTTGTGAATCCAACCTGTGTGCTTCAATCAAGCTGTCAGGATATGAGGGCTTTATGTCCTCCACTCACAGAGACTGCAGCAAAGTTATTGTGTTCATTCGCCATGACCCCACTTACGTTCACCACAGAGTCACGCCTGATGAAAGGAATCGGTATGTGTGCCTTACTGGGAAGAAGGAGAAGGTTGCTTTCACGATTATCGGAGCTTACTTATCTCCATCAAGCCTCCTTGACTGCGAGCGCTTACACGGTATTCTGACATCGACTCCAAGGCCATGGGTGATCAGTGGCGACTTCAATGCCCACCATTTTCTATGGGGAAGCTCCAGGGACAACTCTAGAGGAAGAAAATTGGTGTCCTTAGCCTCGGAGTATGAACTCTGCGTTTGTAACGATGGAAGCCCTACATATTTACGCGGATCAGCCTATAGCAGCTGCCTGGACCTTACATTGGTTTCTCGCTCACTTACCAGAAAAGTTCACTGGTTTTCGGATCTGGAAACGCGGGGCAGCGACCATATACCAACTTACCTGAGTATAGAAGGCTTCATCAGCTCCAAGTCCTCAAGAGGCCTGAAAGACACCGATTGGCCGAAATTCAAAATGTTATTGGAAGACTGCTGTACCGACGTATCATCACATAACCTAGAGGACTCGATAAAGGATGTCCTGCAGAATACCACGCATACACATTTGACTAGTCACAAGCGCACCGATTTTGACATCGAGCTTGAGAAACTTCGCGCAGTACGCCGTCGTGCAGAATGAAGGTACCGACGCACAAAGTGCACGGATGATTTGAGGCTGGCTAGACGCATTCAAAAGAAAATGCAGCGGCACATGGATAAACTGGCTAGGCGATGTTGGACATCCTTTTGCGAGTCCTTGGATCCACGAAAGCCCCTATCACTGATATGGCGAACTGTCCGGGGTCTTAGCATAACCTTGGGTCAGCGACACCCGTTTACATCTCTGGCACTTCTCCTTCGATGCAGAGAGATAGACGTCACAGAATCTTTCTGTAGAAAAATTGCCGGTGATTCCAATTTCACAGTATCAAGAACGGGGACATTTGACAACCCACCACCCTCACGTGATCCCCGTATGGAATGCCAGTTTTCTATGGATGAGCTAGAGGCGGCACTGGCACTGTGCAGACGTTCTTCAGTACCCGGACCTGACGGCATTACCTATCGTTCCCTTTTTAATCTTGGAGACGAAGCTCGGAAGGCACTCTTACGCCTATACAACGACTCCTGGCAGACTGGTACGGTTTCCCAGGCATAGAAGTCAAGTCGCCTCATTCCACTTCTAAAGGCTGGTAAATCTCATTTGGATATTGCCTCATACCGTCCTATCGCACTTGCCAGTTGTGTGGGAAACGATGGAACGAATGATTCTAACACGAATGGAGTGGTATTTAGAGCACTACGAAATCTATCCAGTATCCATGACCGGATTCAGGCGCGGCCATTCGTCAATCGACAACGTTGTTGATCTGGTGACATATGTTCAACACCAGAAAGCCTGTAAGAGACTGTGCGCCACCCTGTTTCTAGACGTTAAGGGGGCTTACGACAATGTCACCCATGAAGCCATCCTTAGTGCTTTGGAAACAGTAGGTCTTGGTGGCAAGATATATATGTGGGTGTACAGCTACTTACAGCTGAGGTCATTTTACGTGATGACAGCGAATGGCCCAACACCTGATTATTACAACAGCCGAGGAGTTCCTCAGGGAGGAGTGCTAAGCCCTACACTTTTCAACCTAACTCTCATTGGTCTAGTCGAGCAGCTACCTAGCACTGTAGAACTTTCTGTCTATGCTGATGACATCTGCATCTGGACATCAGGTGTGACAAGGCCTCAGCTTCGCGCCCGCCTTCAGAAGGCTGCTACAACGACGTCATGCTACCTTCGTAAACAAGGCCTCGAGGTGTCCTGCGGAAAATGTGCAGTAGTATCGTTCACACGGAAACCAATGTCTGCTTACAGCATATCGATTAATAAAGAATAGATATCGTTCAGCAGAAGCCACAGGCTCTTGGGAGTCATAATAGATAGAAACCTGTCGTAGACTCCACACGTGAACTATGTGAAAAAGCGGCTGATCGCAACATGCCACATGTTCAAATTCCTTGCAGGAAAGAATTGGGGAGTGCCTATACCATCCATGCTACAACTGTACAGAGTACTGTTTATCGGATTCTTACGGTACAGCTTACCTGCAATATCTAACACCGGCAAGACCAACCAGCGCGCGATTCAGAGCATTCAAGCCCAAGCCCTTCAGATATGCCTTGGATTACCCCGCAGTGCTTCAAAGGCTGAAACCATTGCCATCGCTCAAGATCACTCGATAAAGACACATATTATTACCGAGACAATGCGCAAGCACCTCAGGCATTATGCCAGGACCCCTTCTCACCACCTGGCGAGCCTGGCTGCTGAAAGGCCCCGCACGACATACGGCACTATTGTCTACAAGCATCGTTCATCGTTTGCTGAGACATACGCACCTGCATCAAAGCCACTGCTTCCTCCTTGGAGCTTGAGCCGGCCGCGAGTTCACTTAACGATTCCAGGAATGAGGAGAAAATCGGACTTACCGACACATGCCCTGAAACAACTGAGTCTATTCCTACTGGAACAAAACTACAGTAACCACGTGCACATTTACATGGATGGCTCTACTACGCCGTCTAGTTCAGGTGGAGCAGTGGTTATACCACCACAAGGGGTAACTCGTTGTTTTAAGACTTCACATGTGACAACGTCAACGACGACAGAACTCGAGGCTCTGCGCAATGCACTGGAACTCATGAATTCAGAAGAAAGACCAAGTAGTTGGTCTGTGTTTTCTGACTCAAAACCAGCGTTACAGTGCCTGATATCAGTTCTCCGACGCGGATACCACGACCAGTTGACCTACCAAACCGTGAAACTTCACCACCTTTAATACAAAAAGGCCATGACATCGTCTTTCAGTGGTTACCTGGGCATTGTGGTATAGGCGGCAATGATTCTGGAGATCATGCTGCTCGCACGTCACATAAAAAAGCGAACAGCGTTCTGATTCCGCTTTCAAGAGCGGATGCGGCGAGGCAGATTCGTCAACTGGCCCACAGTCTCACCCTGACTGAGTGGAACACACCAAGCATACGACGTACAAGACTGCACGAGCTCGACCCTTCACTACAACTCCGGCCTCCACCCAGCCTACATCGACGCGCAGCTTCGCTTCTCTATCGCCTTTGGCTGGGAGTTGCTTTCACGAAGCTTATACCACGTTAATCGGAATTACTGACAGTGCGGCGTGCGATGTTTGCGGCACCGACGAAAATATCGAACACCTGCTGTGCCATTGTCCTCGATTTGCCCCAGAGAGACAAGTACTTGCCAACGCAATGCGGCGACTGGATGATTGGCCTCTTTCTGTGCAGGTGCTATTACAGCAGCGTCCACATGCCTCGACAGCCCACAAGACAGTGAAAGCCCTGCTGTGTTTCCTGAGAAAGACAGGCTTATGTGAACGCCTCTGACATGCGGTAGAGTTCTACCGCATGTCAGTGAAATTACTGTCAGTCTCTCCCCCACCCTTTTTTTTTCTTTTCCCTCTCTTCCCTCTTTCTCGTCTTTCTTGTTCCCTTTCCTAATCCCCCAGTGTAGGGTAGCCAACCGGATGTGTTTCTCGTTAACCTCCCTGCCTTCTCCCTTTTGTTGCTTCCCTTCCCTTCCTTCCATAGTCACAGTGCTGAGAAAATTCTGCATCTTGAGAGCGTCGTCGAGTCTGTAAAGGTATAGCGTTTCACTGACGCTAAGCCAGTGAGACTGTATAATTTGTTTAGAATTAAGAAAAGAAGGTTACATATCAAAGCCTTTAGGGCTTTTTGCAGTAGTAAGCAGATGCGCTTCTAGTTGACTTTTGACTGATAAAGTTTAGCATGAGACAACTGCTTCCGATAAAATTGAAAATTCTTATTTAACTTTACGATGCGTGTTTATATTTGTGATTTGATTATTTCGAGATGAAAAAGAAAATGCGGACAGTTTGTAATAAGGCACGCAAAGCTTGGAACATCGCGAAGAACGGACCCGCCGCCACTGCAAGTCAACTGACAAGTCTAACTTCAAGATGCATGGCTTCGCACTTTTTTGGGACACCCCAAGAGTCTCACTGGGTGCAGTCATGGGCTATAAAGTAAAGGCTGCGCGCGATGTCTTTGTCGGTGGCCGTGCCTAAGCTACAGTGCATGCGTGCCTTGGCTTGGTATCATGACGCTAGACGACGCAACACTTGCTTCCATCTTTTTCTCACTCTCCCTCTGCTCGCCCACAGTGCTATCACAGCCCAAGCAGTAGCGGTGAGTATAGGAAGATTTTGTGGCATTTACCCTGTCTTGATGATATTTTTCGGGCACAGCCACATATTGCATCTGTGGAACTCACGCGTCAGTTTTCGGGCACGGCCACATATTTTACGCCGAGCATGAAAAATCTGACTGTTGACATTATACCAATAACAACACATATTTCGCAACTTTTCAGTGAAATAATTAAATCAGACTTATGTGCAATACAGAAAATAAGCAACCGATTAAAATTAGAACTACTTCCTTTAAAGGCCATTGGTTACAGTTGTCAATTAGAGCCCCTTCCCTATAAGTAAGTGAACAATCAGAAAAGTATAATAAACCACTCCTGCGTTACCTTAAAGCATTTAATTGCTGTAACATAGTAACACGTTTGAGCAAAGTACAGCGAAGTGTTGCGAATGGCAGGCATACTGTGGCTTCTGAGCTATATAGTGTTACACGTTGTTAACTTTCAACAGTTCTTTTTCATAGCAGTTGTCCTTTATTCTGCCACGTTTCGTCATTAAGAGGTCAGATACTACACTTAACACTATTTCAATGCATGCGCTGGAGCAAGAGGCTGAATATAACGTAGGCGCACTTAGCTCGCACTTGCGCAGTGTTTTGTTGCTATTGCTCACGTCTTCTACGAAGCGTCGGACTTCGCTGTTGCTGGCGCTTGGGTGAGGCGTCGCAGGTAAGGGCAAGGAAAAAGTGGTAAAAAAGACCCTGTACCGACACATCGTCCAACTGAATAGAGGGCACCTATGGAGCGGTTGCATATTTTTCGGAACGAAAAGTATATATTGTAGATTACTGGCTGCAACTTGATTTTGCATAAAAAGTAATTGATTAGAGATGATCACTTACTTGCGAATAAGTTAATTACGCAAACGTCAGAGTTTACAAAAGCAATCAAGCATATTATAAAATTACAAGAAAATGTAATTGATTAAAAGTAATCGATTACATGTGATGCGTTCCGTCCAACTCTGACTGAAATATAATCTCGCTTTTCTTGCAATTGCGTTTGTAACGCCTTGAAACTCACCTCCCCGTAACCCACTATTTCTTTTTCACACGAATCAGATAAATATATTTCTTCGCAACCGAGCGTGATGGGCAATATTGGGAGGATGCAATAAAATTCGCGTCGTCACGTTTGGGCTTTTAAAAGCGATCGAAACTTTGCCAGCAGCTATAGCGTCGTCATCGACGCATCCTACACGCGCTCTCACTCACAACAGCGACTGTACGGCGTGGGTAGAATCGGTCGCATCGTCCATAACGAGTGCAATCGGACCGAGGAATTCAATCAATACTATCGGGTTCCCAGGGGGAGCGGAGAAGAACGCTGAGATCTACACGCAGACGCGTACGACATCGGAGGGAGATGATGTGTCTACGTGCGGAATGGGGAGAGGGCGTGTGTCTGAGAAAGAGAGACCCGCAAAAGATCGAAGGCCTGTCGAGTCGACGCAGATAGGACGATGCGACGCGCTTGGCCAGACAAAGGCCAGCCGTCGCGTGACACCAATGAGGACTCATCGAGATTCCAGATGGTAACCTGGAAAGCCTAAACACAGAAATCGATAGGGCGCAGGAAAACTGAGAAAATAATACGACCTAAACCATGACTAAAGCGTGCAGCTTCGGCTTTGAGGAAAGAAAAGCCGAGGAAAGGTACGACAAGCGAAGCAGTCAAGTCCATTCAAAGCAATTAATTGCTTTAAAGACGAAACGAAATCCACCTTTCTCTCCTCTATTAGTTTAGCATCGATAGTCCTGTCATTTTGGAAGGAGACTGCCACGATTCTCCGGACGCAATATTGGCGGCGCACTTTTCTTTGTCGTCTATGGCGCACCTAATGAAAGGTGACAGCTCGTGGGGTGCTGGCGTGAGCAGGTGTCGATGACATATCGGCCATTTTCGGAAAGAGTGAGAGACCAAAGGTGTATGTGCGATGATTTCGCCGCAGCTAAGAGGTTATCAGAAGCCGTAGCAGCATAGGCAGGCCATGACTTGAGATTAAGGCTATGAGTTATGTTGAGAAAGTTGAGGCATGAGATCGCACGTGGTTTGTAAGCGACAGTTGTGGCGCTTGCATCACTCCATTCTTCGCGCCTCCGTCCGGATACTTTTAAGCACGTTCACTGCAGTGCACTTCATTGGGCGCAGTAATGAAGTGGCGGTAAAGTGTTGGTTTCAAAACACCAACACTTTACCGCCATATATACATATCGAGCGATACATATCGAGCGTTAGTTGTTGGGTGCGAAGTACCACGAAAAAGTGAAATTCGGTCGTTCAAAATGTCCGCCTGACTTTCACTTTACTAAATGAATCTACATCAGCACCTTATTCAGTAAGTCACCGCCATTTTGTCACTCTTTCCTGCGTAGTGTGTTCTTCCAAAAAAAAAGAAGTGTGACTATATTAATAGTGCGAAAAAGTCTTGTAGCACCTGTCGTTCCTTAGGGGCTCGAGAAGTTTCGTGGCAATGAATTCGAGAGGCAATAGACAGCGAGGGTGCTTTACGCAGTCACCTAAAATGACTCGCAGGTACAAATATCTACTTTTTTCTTCTTGTATGCCGATCGATGAACTGATCATTCCGTATAGACCATACCTACGAAAGCTTTAACGCACGTAAGGGGGTTCTAAACACTGCCTCCGAGTTCAGCCCATCTTTGACTACGTGACGATGTAATGTAATGACGTCACGTCATGTAACGTCATAATGACGTCATGAACCTTGGGGTGGCCTGTGAGGTCGCGATGATGGTAGCGATGCTCGTCCGTAATAGTTACAGGTAGACACGTCATCACATGATCATGAGTGTTCACATCACTCAGCTAATGCCGATGCTGACGGTCAATTTTCGCAAAAAAAAATATTACCAGAGAAAGTGCTCAGGGGCCCTTTTGAGATGCCTTGCTAGCTGAAAGTCACTTTTGATGTAACAACCCACTAATGAGCTGCCGGGCCAATTAACAAATAAAGACACATTGTCGACATTGCAGAAAACGCTTCAACGTAATTCCTGGGGTTTAAAGTCCCCAAACAACGATGTGATTATGAGAGATGCCACATGGCAGGGTTCCAGCAAATTTTTATCACTGTTTTTTTGAACGTGCATTTAAATCTAAGTATACACAGACCTCAAGCGTTTTCGCCTCCGTCAGAAATGCAGCCGCTGTGGCCCGGAATTCTAACCCGTGACCTGCGGGTAAGCACTCGAGCACCATAACCAGAACACCACCACGGCGGGCGCAGAAAAAGCGCAGAGCTGTGTTTTGAAACAGGCGTGGGAAGATTCGCGCATCAGGAGTCGGTGTGTCTGTGCTAGGAAAAATAACGAAAAAACACAAGGAATATAAATGAGGGACATAGACAGTGTTCAATAATACCCCAAAGATAGAGAATGTCTGCCCGAAGTTCTAAAATAAACACTCACAAAAAAGCCGGAGAAAGCTTTGGCTATCAGTTTCTTTTGGTTAGAATAATTTATCACATTTTAATACCAAACTGGATTTGTAAGAATGAAATCCCTCGAGCAGAAATAGATAAGCAACCGCGGGTAATTTAGGAATTTTAAGGCTCTTGCTAGCACTCGCTTTAAAAAATTTTCAACTTAAAATTTTTTTTATAAAAAGATATCCAGCTCAATTACGTTTATTGATGAGACATGAAGCCCTTTATTTTTCTCATCTCTTTCATTAAACATTACATCAAAAGGTACACTCCCAAAAGTGACGGTATCAAAATATTTTGCATGACGCTGCACAAATGCAGCGCAGGCTGTCGGGAAAAGTCGCAGGAAGCATGTGCGACAAGGAACGCGATCAAAAAAAAAAAGAGGTCATGAGGATAAGTGCTATAGTGCCTTTAATTAGTGAAAAACATTCTTTATTGCACTTGAAGAAAGTCCAAAGAAACCTCGAAAGGCAAGAAAGGGATATCAAAACGTGCCACTCATTGAACTTTCAGTGAAGCCGCCGTTAAAACTCGTTTTAAACGCAGCCGTAAAATGTTTTCTAGGTATTCTACATTATAGCAACTTAGCTTTGCCAGGCTTTTAACTTCTTCTTCCATGTCTCAAAAAAGAAATAAAATGTCTACAACATTTACAAGAAAAGCAAGATTGAGAAATGTTGTGCAAAAGCTCGCCAGTTCTCCTTATCACGCTGTCAGTCTTCAGACAGCTCACGTCTTATTTAAACAAACTGAGCTCAAAGCCGTACGCGTGACAGTTCTATACTCTATCTTTCCTTCCCATCGGATGCCGAGAAACCAAATATAAGTCTGGGTGTGCATGTCGTGACCTTTCTGGCTTTTCTCGTAACCTATGTATTTGTTTGAGAAAGCGATGTCTAGCAGATATTGCTTTTTCTCGCGCGGTACTGGGCGTGAAGGCCGAAGCCAGCGTTCGCGTCAGCTGTAGTCACTGTGCAAGCCAAGGCGCCTTTCCCTCAGAGCATTTCGAGAAACTTTCTAGTGCTGCTTCGTTGTTTAGGCGTATCTTCTCGAACAATCATTATTCACCCACATTAAGCCTGTAACTTCAAAAAAACATGGCATGAACTTGCTCACCCGTCTTTTTTATTCGTAGATGAGGTGTTTGGATTACACATTCTGATCTGAAATATACACCACAGGCCTTTAACTGTGTGCACGACTTCGTTTGAAGAAAAAGAATAAATATCATCTTCACTAAGTTAGGATAAAAAAATGATTTTTGATTCTATTTCAAAAAGATGCAGAGCACTGGAAAGTGATAGGAGCTTCGAGAGAAAAAAAGGGAAGAATCGAATGTGCTTCGCTTTTTTTCTCTTACTGACAAGATTATCTATGCATGTTTTATGAACATCAAATAAGGCCCACAGAATTTCGTCATGCAGCAGAAGGCAGATATCACTACAGCCACCAAATCACACACACACAATACTTCTTTTTTGCATGCAATTTTATTGAGCCCACTTCAGCAAATCACTGTTTGCGTATGAACGTCGAACATGTTATCGCCATAGGCGTTTCATATTAGGTTGATACAGACTGTCAGTCATGTGTGGTTATCGAACACCAGAATCGTGGTAGTTATACAAGCTCCGTTCATTACTATAAAGATAGAGCGAAAAATTTGCCGGGACGGCAAACTTTAGCTTTTTCGTTGAGTTAGAGGAAATAGCCTCCCGATGCCTCAAGTAGGCGCACGAAAATATATTAGTGACCAGATGACCTACCAAAGTCAGTAATTAATGCCGCTATGTGCTGCAGCGACGTTAGACAACTCGATGAGCCGAAAAAGGAGAAGTGGAAATTCCTGGCTGCCGTGAACGAAGCTAGTATATAGTCCAACATGGTCCTATTAAATCCTAAACCAGCGATAAATATTCTGGCTTCATATACCTTAGCGTGCTTCCAAGTAATGACAATAAATAAATAAATAAATAAATAAATAAATAAATAAATATATAACTAAATTAACAAATTAACCTGCAGCTTTCGCACAAGTGCTGCCAAGCCTAAGGGAAGTTCGGAGCTGACGGCCTTCCTCGTTTGTCTTTCTTCCTCTTCTTTGCCCCGCCGTGGTGGTCTAGTGGCTAAGGTACTCGGATGCTGACCCGCAGGGCGCGGGTTCGAATCCCGGCTGCGGCGGCTGCATTTCCGATGGAGGCGGAAATGTTGTAGGCCCGTGTGCTCAGATTTGGGTGCGCGTTAAAGAACCCCAGGTGGTCTAAATTTCCGGAGCCCTCCACTACGGCAGTCTCTCATAATCATATGGTGGTTTTGGGACGTTAAACCCCAAATATCAATCAACATCAATCATTTCTTCCTCTTCTTTTTCTGAGCTTTCCGCTCGTTCTTTTTTTCCCTCTGTTTATTTCTATTTCCTTCTTTCTCTGTTTCCGTATTTTTCTCTCATGCACTCGCTTTTTTATCGTTATTTCTCTTTCTTGCCTTTCTGTCTCTCCCTCTCTATTATTGACTTCCTATCTACTTCCTTCTTTCTCTTTATTTCTTTCTCGTTTTTTTTCTTTGACCCCTTGTCGTATTCTCTCCCTAATTCCTCCTTTATTTATATGTCATGTTTCACTCTCTCCCATCCTCCTCACCCTCAATTCATTTTACCACGGCAATGCTATATAAATATATATTATAGATATGTACGGCTAACGAGCCTGGATAGCTGAGTGAGTCTGACACTCACCTTAAAGGGGCCCTGCAACACTTTTTGAGGATGGTCCGAAAACGCTGCCGATCTGTGGTATAGGCTCCCGACAACACGCGAGCCAAATATTATAGCGCAGTACGCGGACTAGAAATCACAATAAATTATCAAAGTCAGCTAAAAATAGCTTTCTCTTCTCTCGACAAATCACGGAATAAGCCGCCACAGCCAGGATTTGATCACGCGACCTGCGGGTCAGCTGCCGAGTACCTTAGCCACTAGACCACCCCGGTGGGGCTTACCTCTTTTTTTTTTTGCTTCCAAACAGAGCTGTTGCATTCCATGCTACAGAAATTGGCGCACGTGTTCTGGCAGTTAAGCAGAATGTGACGAAGAGACCACGTGCTGGTTCATGACAATGATAGTTTTCTGTTGATGACTAACGGCGCAACAAAATAGTTTACAGCTTCTCTGCAAGACCCGAGAAGAACACGCAGAGAATAACCGGGTGATGCGTTAAGTTTTCTCAAGCTCCGTTGATCAACGAAGGCGCTACAATGTTCCATACAAAGCTTCCTCGGCCAGACATTTAACAGACATTTATGTCTGTTAAAACAATCAAGTAGTATGACTCGTGCGCGTGGCGCCTATGTAGCCTTTGGAAACTTAGTTGCAACGCGCTTTCGGTTACATTCATTAAGGTGATCTTGTAGGCGTCCGACCTTGTAGACATCAGTACCTGACGTTGCATTTTTTCTCGCGCATTCAGACACGTGAGGTTTACTTCGGATAAGCTAATTAGCAAACGCTCATTAGTTGCGAAAAAACTTCCTGATCTTCCCGTTTCAGATGTAAAGTTGCGCGAAGCCTCATTATATTATCCAAATGCACAGGCCGCTTAGTCGTTCTCGCATCATCGCTTCCGAAACAAGACATCACTGGCGAGGGGCCCGAAATGCGGGCCCCGTTCCGAGCATGTACTGAGGCCTGATTCTAAGTGATATCACATTACTGCAGACACGAACTTTAGGATCTCGTTATCTGCGAGCGCTTGGTAACCCTGCGGTATTAGATAACTGCGGTCTCGTTCTTGCAGAGTTGACACGGCTGTGACCCGAGCACATGCGATATTCACGGAAGATGTTTCAACGCTCATAGTTGATTGATTAAGACATCTCGGCCCCGACGAAAGTCAACTAAACTGCACCCGCAGGACATCTTTCGCAAGCTAGCATCGCGCACTCACAATTTATTGAAAGCCTTTTCGTATTAATGTCTACCGTTGTAATTGTAACGCATGTCGTATTCTGGAAAAGTTTCTGGCATGCGGGAAAACAGAATGTTTCCGGTGTCACTGAATATGCATATAGAGTATGAGAGGTGGTGCTTCAAGAAAAATTTGTTCAGTGAACGCTTCGGTTCACTAAAGTCTCTGACCTTGGTTTTTTCGCGCAACGCCTAGCTGGTTCTGACATGGCTTCCGCTCCACTACCCTCTCACCTGTCTCGCCGCCACCCATGCTATATTACACATGGCAATGCTTGTTCTCTTTTTTATCGTTTTTAAGTTTGTGTCTTTCTATCTTTTTCTGCCTGATTGTTTATCTTTCTGTCATTTTTTCTGCTTTTTTTCTCGTTTTTTCTCTCTTGTTTTCTTTTTTTACGTTTTTCTTTGTCTCTGGATTCCCTCTCTCTCCGTCTACATTTGAGTGTTTTATTTTTTCTTTTTATATTTGTTTCCCTTTTTTCTACGTCTATCTATGACTCATGCAAACATCAATCATAAGAGCTATGATATGTTAAAGTGGGTCAAATTGCATCTGTTTTTTTCAAATTACCCAACACTATCAATTGATGTCCTTTTTTGTTACATAGAAAACAAAGAATCACATGAAATTGCTGAAAGTCACAGGCCCTAGCGTGAATCATAAATTTATATACTATGCATGTCTTGTTTCAGTTGCTTTACTTTCGCTTTTTAATTTTGCGTTTTCTCTGGGTTTTCTATAGTATTTCTTGGTATGCATTATCTCTCTTTGTTTATAATGCTGCACTCGACACTTGACATTCATATATTTTACCAATAGAAAGTTCTTCCATCAGTTTTCGTAACTATGAGACATGTGAATGTCATACATATCATTATTAATATCATTTCGCACGTAATCAAACTTGATAAGCTTAAACTTGGAAGTGTAGCCTGCACGTAGGGCACTAAAACAAGGCAAAAGAGAGTACGTAACCTTTCCCCGCTGTTCTTGACTTCAGAATTATTGCTTATGGAAACAGAAGAAAAGCCGCTTCAAAGATAGAATGAAATATCACGAAAGTGAAATTCGGCGGATCATCCGCTAAGCTATCGCTCTCGTACGCAAGTATGTAGAGCAATGAGCCTGGCAACACCGGGAGGGCAACTGCCAAGCGCTTATTTGTTTTGGTATGCAAACTACACTAGCCATTCGTTGCAGCCGTGCAGCATATAGAAAACGTGGGCCAGCGCACCGGTCGAAGAACATATGGGTGGCGCCCAGAGTGCATGGTTCACGAGGACGATATGCAAACATATAAAAATGGGCATTCCAGTATGCGGGGATTTCGCAAGCATTCTCTTGGGCACACCTTCGGAGCTGGGATGCGCTTTCGAGAAGAGAGAGAAAAGGAGAGATCTGGTGCACTTTTTCGATATCGAACGAGATTACACATGGGAAAGTGAACAGGGCTTGTTGAGTTGCGTCACGCTGATCTTCGCACACGTATACATTCCTTCGATTGGTTTAGCCGTGTTCTTCCCCCGCTACTGAGCTGTTCCCGTGGGGACCTAATGCTAAACAGAAAGTGCTTGCTTGCCGGATATAGCTTTGCTCATTTGGTTTACTGACTATACGACGTCCTATGAAGAGGGGTGTGTAAATGCAGAATTATAAACATTTGCATTTCAATATGGCCCATTCGTGTCTATTCATTCGTATGGGTCGATCCCATCGAAGACTGCATACTTATGTTCTTAGAATCACGTGAATCAGTTGTAATATAATATTTCACTTCGTCACTCACAATCGTGCAAGAGAGCATGTAGAAAAAGAAAATACATGGTGTACTTACAAGTCGTTGCAAGAAAAACCTCATAAAATGTGTAGATCGCAATTTTTAGTGCTGCTGAAGTTTCGTCGTATTGTAAGTAAAATCTAGCTGCACTTGGGCATCCCACTTTCCCTCACACGTTCACACACACTTCTATACGAGGAACGCACACCACTAGCCACTAGATAAAACACTAGCCATTAGTGTACATGTAGGTGTGCTGCAGTGGCGTAACACGAATATGTGCGATAACCATCTTCTCATAGACAACTTGCTTTGCTGTATGTTGGAGTATAATTAGTGTGAAGAAAACAATCACTAGAAGTAAATCGGAAACACTTATGTATGCAAAGCATAGAAAGCTCCTTCGTCTGTACATGGCCAGCGATACTTCATTACAGAACACAAGATCAATGCACTAAACAAGCCCCAGATTATGAAGTCGAAACTTTGTCTCCTTTTCTCTTTCTGCACATCCTTCACATGCAAATTTCGCATTTCGATTTTTTTTCAGTGTAACGTAGTATAATAAGTATTGAACGTCCTTGCCTTTTCGTCCCTGCCTTTTCTCTATCTCTTGTTACTTCCTTATTCTTCTTCTCATGCGATATATTTTATTATCACCTTCTTCATTCACAGCAACACTCACTCAGAAGAATATTGCACGCACTCTATATGCTTATCAAGATGCCAAATCCAAGTTAGGAACCTGAAAGTTAAAAAAAAATGTGCATAAAATGGTTTTTTTCTTTTGCCACCTTACGAAATAATAGATAATATATTTTACCATGTTGTGACTCAGTATATGCTGCAACGCTCATACCTGAGTCAGCAGGTCAACAGTGTCGGCTTGCTTGCGAGGACGCGCAACTTCACTTTTCGATATGAAATGAATGACGTGAGTGTCGATATATTCGTTAGGTTGGTGACGGAAATTTAAATGCCATTTTTTCGTTCCTTCATTCTCCTTGTCTGTCTCTCTCAAACTTTTGCACTATTCGTCCGTCCGTCTATCTATCTATCTATCTATCTATCTATCTATCTATCTATCTATCTATCTATCTATCTATCTATCTATCTATCTATCTATCTATCTATCTATCTATCTATCTATCTATCTATCTATCTATCTATCTATCTATCTATCTATCTATCTATCTATCTATCTATCTATCTATCTATCTATCTATCTATCTATCTATCTATCTATCTATCTATCTATCTATCTATCTATCTATCTATCTATCTATCTATCTATCTATCTATCTATCTATCTATCTATCTATCTATCTATCTATCTATCTATCTATCTATCTATCTATCTATCTATCTATCTATCTATCTATCTATCTATCTATCTATCTATCTATCTATCTATCTATCTATCTATCTATCTATAGACGCTTTGGCCATGGACACTACCGAAACGTCAATACAGCTACCTTTACCTTGTGCGTCAACAACACACATCGCGTCTACCTCTACCCGCGCGCGCGCGCGCGCGCACGCACACACACACACACACACACACACACACACACACACACACACACACACACACACACACACACACACGCACACGCGCGCGCGCGAGCGCACTAAAGCGACAGCATGAGGGGAAGCGAAGTAACCAAACTTTCAATCATGATTCTCTAGCAGGAACGACAAGGTACAGCGTTAGAGTTCAAGATAGCCGCTAAACGCACCTGCCCGATGCACGGAACTTCCGCTCGAGTCTTGCTTCCGCTTTGGACGACCTGCGTCCGACCTTGAATTTCGTTCAGAGCTATCTCGCTGGCTCTTCGCATCAGCAGCCCCGCTGCCGCCATGCTCTGCCGCCAGAGGGCAACCACGCGTAGCTTATGCGAAAGCAGGTGCGCAACGAAGCCACTGCAACGCTGCCCACTGCAGTTCTGGTCGGGAAATGGTTTGCATTTGTTCAATGAACGATTGCTCTATGTCGCTAAACTGCGTTTTCCTTCCGGGTTTTTCACGCGGTGGTGCCAGACGCGTTGAGCCAAGTTTTGGGAAGCGGTAGAAAACCTGGTAACGCCCGAGAATTTAGCCAGCCGGAATAAAACAGCATTATTAAGGTGGCTTATCTCATCCTCGGAAATATAAACTCGGAAAGAAGGTTGGTTGTTAGAAAAAAAAAGGAGATGAAAAGAGGGCATCAGTTGAGAGCAAGGTGGTGTTCACGGAACATTGCTAGCTGCTGCGGTCATGCGTGGTGTTGCATCGCAATTAAGCGGCCGTGTTATCCACGCCCTTCACTCTCTCAATTCAAACGCGTCTGCCTTCAAGCGTTACGTAACGCTTGAGCAGAGACGTACGAAAACAGGCACGTGGGCGGTTGAAGGTGCACCTAAGCACTGAAGCGAATGTGAACGACTAACAAACGTTTACAAAGGAGCATTTCACTTTAGACGGGTCCTAATTGCACGGTGAATTATGCAGCTTTCTTTACTACTGGAGGGGCTATCTTTACGGAAGCTATACGCACCGTATGGTTTTGCTGTTAGCATTGATAATTGTCCATTTACACGTGCATTTTAGGCTGGGCTACCAGTTATTCACATTTGTGTTGAATAAAATCGGAAATAGTGTGCCTTCTTGCTTTTATGCCAATGGGAAAATGAAAGTTCTCATTCTTCCCATTAGAACACCAAATAACGAAGAATGTTGTCATGTTGACATGCAAATGTAGGTCACAAAACTTGAATAATAATAATAATAATAATAATAATAATAATAATAATAATAATAATAATAATAATAATAATAATAATAATAATAATAATAATAATAATCTAATAATAATAATAATAATAATAATAATAATAATAATAATAATAATAATAATAATAATAATAATAATAATAATAATAATAATAATAATAATAATCAAAGATGACAGTCACGACAACCATGTCATCAATCACGACGACCACAACAACAACAAACAGGAAAAGTAACCAATAAGTCCATATCGCAAACAGCATAACGTTGGGTGAGCTGGTACATAGCTTAATGAAAGAATAGAGCCACAAACACAGAACCAGCATCCCATCCTGCTATCTTTTTCTTTCCCTCTTTGTTCTCTGTTGGCACCAGCAATCTTCTATTCTCGGACCATAGCTGTAAATTCAGACCCTTTACGAAAACAAAAGACTGAAAAGAGAACAAAGTCTAGAGTGGCGCATGTTCGTTGCTGGACGAAGCATGTATATCCTGACAAGATGTTCACCTAGAAATGTCTGAAAGTCGAAATACATTGTGAGGAACTTGAGAGTGGCTTAGTCGAACAACTGGTAAAATAAAGGGGGTGGGGAGATATCGCAGATGACGCAGGTTGTACTTAATGCAAGCGTAGTCGCGATGGCATGAGCGGGATCACTTTGAGGACGTGTCGTAGAAGAAGGAGCACGTACGAAAAATGAGAGGGACACGAAGAAGTTTGGGAGAAGGACCCGACACGACGATTCTCGTACCTCCCACCTCGAATAGGCTCGCGAAGAAGAAGAAAGGGCAGAGCAAGCGATAGTGCCTCACACGAATACGCAGGTCTAAGCGACCCGACAAATCGGCCGGTGGTATATAGTGCTCGCTTTTCACCGATGGGACACGAAACTCCACTTGTGTTCGATCGTTTCGCACCGAGACGCCCGATGGCACGGCGAGAGTGTGAAGGCTGCTTTGCTCTGCTTGGCCCAGGCCTTCCTTCGCGGTGAAATGCAGGCTTTCTGGAAGGCATCAGGAAATCACGTAATACCCGGTGAAATGAACTTCGTTAATTAAGAGCTATGTTTTTTTATTATGGGTTTCAGAAAGACCTAATTAAAAATACCTGCAGATATATAAGGTCTCAGAAAAGTACAAAGTAGAAGCAATGAGCGATGTTTGTTCACTGTAGAATGCGCTGCTAATCGCAGAAGCCATAGAATATTGATCAGAGAAGCTAATGTGTCGAGTTTTGTAAAAGTGAATCTACCGAATTTCGGTGCAATACACCTCAGGTGAGTTTTAGAACAAACAATATATGGCAGCGTCTCCTGCGCCGCGCGGCGCAGCAGCGAGCTCAACACAGAAGTGGCTCCTGCGCGGCACGGAAGTGACGTCACTTTAAAAAATAATAACTCAAGATATTTAAATGTATAAATTATTGTATATAGCAATAATCCTACAAATATTTTACTAAGCAGGTGTATGACGAGTCAGTTAACCTATATTTGTCAATTGAACAGATATTATAAGTATTTAAATTACAGGGGGCGCCATGGGCATGGCGGTTGCGAAAGGTAAACCGTGAGAGGTGGTAGGTGCTTGCGATGTGTGTTCGTGGCGAAAACTTCGACAAAATCGAGGCCATGGCCTAGGCCGCCCACAAGGAGACCGCAGACTCTGTGTCGTCGCTGCTTCACGTGATTGCTGGATGCCCCGTTGAACCTGTTGGTTGGAACTAGCGTGGCGACCCACCGCGCCACAGCTTCATCTGAGTGTGTGCGCCATGAAGTTTCTCAGGATGAAGTGCGGATTACAGTTGTTGGACGTACTGCATTTTCTAGATTGCAATGTCAAGCGTGGTGCTGTCAAAGGTGAAAGTGTTCTTGCGGCCGAGTTTTGCTTGTCGCGAGCGGCAAGGTCGACGATGAAATAAATGCTTTCGCACAGTTCACGTGTGACTGACCCGACGCACATGCATGAAACCCCAGTGCGTCGGCGAAGTGTTCATACGATGGATGGAAACAACTTTATTGTAGTGTTCTTACGAAGCCTATCATCCCCGAAGGCCAGAGCTACTGCATTGCCGGCTCGTTTGTTAAGTGCGAAAACGTACGGCCGTTTTCATCCGTTGCTACGTAAATGCTCCCGTGCTGTCACAGGCCATGCGTGTTATTCAGCAAGACAGACAAGCTGTTTTGTAGTTAGATGAGCTAACGCCGTCGGCACTTCCCCTTGGGCATCGTTTATCAAGTGCTGATCGCCTAGACCGTTGCTGTGGCACGTCAGTATTTTGAAGCGGCCTCCTGGTTACCTCGTCAGGTGATGGTACACTGAGCGACACAAAAACGTTTCCTAAGACTACGTTGCAGTGCACCTTTTTGTCATCGAAACTTTGATAAACCGTGGATATCAACATTCCTGATACGGTGCAAGAGAAACTAACGCAGCCAGCTGCATTTGAGTTTTTCGTGTCCTTTTGCATCTTGCCAATTAAGAGCAATAATTCGCAAAACACTTTATCATAATAAATATAACCAATTCTACAAGCCAAGTCATCAAAGCCAAGTCATCAAACATCCAATAAGAAAGAGTCTGTGAATAAAACCACCACCAGCAGCAAGTCAGGCTGACGGGAGGCCGATGAGGAGGCGCAAATGTTAAAATAATACATGCGCCAACAAAAAAAGTAACAAATACTGCAATAAGGCTCGAACCACCGACCTCACGAATTCTCAATGGGCCGCTTTAACCTACTACGCTACAGCTGCCAATCGGGTTGGAACGATTAACAAGCCGGTTTCGTATTGTTGTCACACTGGACCTAACTAACCTTTTTTTCTTACTTTTACGTTTGGACGTAATGTTTAATTGATTCTATCCTTACGTCTAAAAGTACCGCTAATCACTCCGACTATTCAAACAAAGCGCCTAAGCGGAAAATGCATGACGTCACTTCCGTGCGGCGCAGCAGCCGTTTCTGCGTGGGGGTGGCTCGTGCGCCGCGCGGCACAGCAGTCTCTGCCAAAATATAATAAATGTTGTACTGGTTATTTTGATTTGATTGATATGTGGGGTTTAACGTCCCAAAACCACCCTATGATTATGAGAGACGCCGTAGTGGAGGGCTCCGGAAATTTCGACCACCTGGGGTTCTTTAACGTGCACCCAAATCTGAGCACACGGGCCTACAACATTTCCGCCTCCATCGGAAATGCAGCCGCCGCAGCCGGGATTCGAACCCACGACTTGCGGGTCAGCAGCCGAGTACCTTAGCCACTAGACCACCGCGGCGGGGCCTGGTTATTTTGAAGTATGTGGCTTTCCTTCTTTTGTGGGGTTCAGACTCAATGCATTTGGCAAGAAGCGAAAAATGGCCATATATATATATATATATATATATATATATATATATATATATATATATATATATATATATATATATATATATATATATATATATATATATATATATATAACCAAAAAGTGGAGGACGGGCAAAACGAAAACTTTTTATTTTTCCTACGTTTCAGCCGGGGACCAGCCTTCGGGTTGCCAATATAGTTTTTTTTCCCATATAGTTTTTTTCTATATAGTTTTTCTATATAGTCATATAGTTTTTTTCCCCTGATGAAGGCCGGTTCCCGGCTGAAACGTAGGAAAAATGAAAAGTTTTCGTTTTGCCCGTCCTCCACTTTTTGGTATTTTTTCCACTGGATTCAAGGACACCTTTTAATTATATATATATATATATATATATATATATATATATATATACCAAAAACAAAAGTGATGCTGGGTCCGGGAAAGATTATTCGTATAGGAAAGAAGACGCACGTACGAAGTGATTGCATTGCAAATCGCTTCGTACGTGCGTCTTCTTTCCTATACGAATATATATATATATATATATATATATATATATATATATATATATATATATATATATATATATATATATATATATATATATATATATATATATATCAGAAAGAAGTCATTTTATGTGCGCGCACGTGGAATATGCTAAATTACACGCGTTTATCTAAACGCAGTACTAACTCTTCTTTTATGATAGACTCCAACATGATGGCTGGATTTCTCTAATGTTTAATACCAAACGTAGCAACTGTTCATAGCTAAACAGTGAAACCGCAGATCTGATAGTGAGAACAGTACCAAGCCTGGAGCTTGGCGCACTATGCAAAACAAGTTAAAATGAACACGCCTACAAACTAAAAAATAGCTTATCATACTTCGGCTTATATTGAATTTCAAGCGAGGAGCGAGCACAAGTTCAGCTTTTGTTTTCAGTTATAAACACCCACGTCGTGCGCCTGCAGAGTGAATATCACGCCTGCAGAGTGAACACTCAGCTGCACCAGAAAGTTGCTCGTCACATCTGCGGCATTACGAACCGCTAAAGAGAGTCGTTATTATATGCGTGTATAGTAACATTCTTTAACAATGTATTCCATGAAGTGCCTCCAGTAAGAAATTTGCAAGGCTGCTGATTGAGCGGCGAGGAAGAAATGCAAGAAGCAAAGAAGAGACGTTGCCGACAACAGAGATCGTGGGGTCTTCACAAATAAGAACGGGGGCAATTACCGATGCGCACAGCATCTCTGAAAATAAGCAGAAAAAGGCAAGAAATGTGAGTTTGTTAAGAGATTGTTACAGGTCCCCATTCTTCGTTTTGCTGCTAGCGTATTGCTCATTGCATGCTCTTTTGCGGATTGCTTCAGGCGACGAATGCTTCATGTTCCTCTCGCTTTCTTTTTTCTTCTGCGTTTACCTTCAAAATAGATAGGAACGTACTTATTAATTTTTAACTGCGTATTGATGTTTCTTATTTTGTTATATTCTTCCAGCTCAAGAAATCCTGGATTGAATGCACCTTTCAGAAGAGGGACTGCACCAAGTTTATACCGAGTAAAGTGGAACCAGAAAGGCAAGTGTTCGATTTGTTTTGTAAAAATGGAATGAAAAGAGTGCGCTCTGTAAAGCGGCGAGTGTACATGCCACAGAATAGCCGATATGTTAGCGTTAGCTGAAAATTCCCCCGTCAGTACTAAGTTTTTCTCTTGTTTGCCCCACAACAGAGGATGCAGTGGTGTGTCCTAAGTGTGCCAAATTCCTAACGTGTTATTTGGGCTGGTTATCTGTATGCTTTCGCTTATTGCTCTAGTAGAGAAAGGTTCATTCTTATATTCTCGAAAATATTCACTAAATAAAAGTTCTTAAGGTATATAAATTAGCCCTCTTGTTGGCATAAGATTTTACAGTTAGAAATGCATGCAAGTCTTGAATGTTACCATATGCAAGACTACAAATGTTGTATGCCGGAGAAAAGAGAATTTCAAGCCCATTTATGCACTTCAGCAAAAAAACAAACAAATTAAGCTTTGAAACTTAGATTTTCACCTTCATACATTGAAGGCAGTACCGTAATCTTCTACTTTCCTCATGAAGTGCGATATAATGAAAACAGATGAAATCGCGATGAAGCAGATAGAATACGATTATTCGGGTGCATGCCTGGCCTGTTATTTGGCAACTACTTTGATGCATTGCGCTTGGCACTTGCATAGCGAATGTACTTCACCTCACCTGTTCTGCAGGGTTCTTTCGGCATTACCTCGGTAAATTACCGCTCATGCTTAAGGTGCAACGCCGCGGAGGTCGGCGAAACCCTTTGCAGTAGATGCGTTCGCATGAAGTGGTTAGTACTAGTTTAATGATCTTACCACATGAAATATAATATTATTTTCGTCTTTATGGCAATAGTACCTGAAGATGTTTTCTGCCTTACAAACAAACAAACGCCGTTATCATGTGTTAGTGGCTAGATCACTTAGCATGTATTGCTATCTGCATTGTGGTATGCCATTTGCTGCCCATCGCGGTGCGTCACCCAGAGGAGGAGGTAAAACAGTATTGACCAATGAATTCAGGCGCGTACGTCCCTATTCTTTTTTTTTTCGCTCACTATTTCTCGCCTGCCCTTTCTTACTATCTCTTTATTTCTTTCTGTATTTTTATCTTTTTACTTCCTTCTCATGTATGTCTTTCTCTTTCCTTCTAAGCCTTTATTTTGATATTGCTCTCTGTCTCTCCCTCTCTCTTTTGTACATGCTCTATGGGCAATCGAGTTTTTGTATACCACGCGGGAGAAATCGCCGTGGCGGTGCAGCGCACGCCGAGCGCATGTATTAAGGCAGATGAAGTCGACTGAGCGGGCGCGCGTCAACTTGACGACTGGCGCAAGTGTTAGGGTTGATGAAGAAGACGACGAAAAGAGACATCGCTGGCATGATAATTTTAGGTTATTGTGACAACAGGCAAACTTCGGTCAGCCACAACGGCTTCGCTGTAAAAAGTGCCTTCAGTGCTTTCCTAGGCCGGTGTCTTAAGTAATAAAATGGAACATAGTGAAGAGCTTAAATTTTTTATCATTTTTCAACAAACGCTTCAAACGCTACAAAGCCTTCTAGAAGCGAAGTTCCTTAAGCCATGGGTCGTTCCCTCCTCCGTTTGTAGTATAGCCGTATCTAGTTTATGACTCGCTCAATAGATGGCGTCATGTGTGTATGTCTTTGGGAATGATATAATTAGATGGTGTTGATGGTCTTCACAGCATATCGACGGAGAGAATGATTATGAGTGGCGTGAAGCATCCATCCGTCCTTCCGTGTGTCCAACCGTCCGTGCGTCAGTCCATTCCCCCGTCCATCCATCCATCCACGCTGCTGTCCGCCCGTGTGTCCGTACGTCTGTCTGTCCGTGCATGCTTCCGTCCGTTCATCTGTCCGTCCTTCCACCCGTTCGTGCGTCCAGCCGTCCGTGCTTCCGTTCGTCCGTTAGTTCTTGCTTCTGTCCGTTAGCCCATGCGTCCATCAGGACGTCCGTGCTACATTCCGTCCATTCGTCCGTCTGTGCTTCCGTCCATTCGTTCATACGTCCGTGTGTCCGTGTCTCTGTCCATCCGTCCATCTGGACGTGTGAACGGATGGGCAAAGAGACAGAGGCACAGACGACTGGACGGACGGACGGACGGACGAACGGAAGCACGGATGGAGTGACGGACAGACAGAAGCACGGAGGGACGGATGGACGCTTCGCTGCACTAATCATCATTCACTCCGTTGATATGCTGTGATTTTTTATAGCTAGCTTTGACCAGTCAAGTTACGGTGCTTGGTTTTAATAGAGATAACGCCAGCCGTTTATAGTGAAACAGTGATGTCACTGTGCATATGCGTTGACAACATGCCTTATTGTTATGTTACTTTTTTTTCATTCGTCCTATCAATCTATAGTGACTCAACACTGAATCTTAGGACGCCATTGCCAGGTTTTAACGCATTAGTACCGAATAAGCCAGCGTGACAAACGAATGACTCTTCATTTTCTTTACATATCATCCCCACCTGTGCATCTTCGTCATCTGGAAATATCATCACCAGTGTGATTTAGCTCGAGCCTGGCTGAATAAACTGGTTACTCATAAGTGGTGGAGGTGCTAGCTACTTACGATGGCTTAACGACAGCCGAAGAGAGGCCAGGCCAAAAAGAACGGCTTAGTATTTTGTCGTAAGTCTTGTCACAGCCTGTAGGTGACCAGTGGTTGGATCATTATGAAAAGCTTCGAGAACTTCACGTTGCAGAGAACGTGGGATGACGGGTACCCACTTGTTGCCATCGACGTCAAAAACGTAGCGGTACAAAGCGCCACCATCAAACTAAAATTGTTTAAGTCATTGGCGTAGTCGGGCGTTTGGAGAAGTAGAGGCGGTCATGTGGTCAACAATGGTGCGGTGCTATGGGTCGACACGTTGTTGTGAAACGAAGATGGCTTGGGTGCCTGGTGATGGTGAACTTAGCACTGCGATTCGAGAGGTGGTGCCGTTTTGTAGTAGTGATGGTGAGTGGCCTCCGCTGAGCAGAAGACAGCGCCATAGAGCAACAGCATCATCATGCTTTTTCCCAGATCTGTAGGCGACATCTAAATCGTACTCCTGCAAGCGAAGCACCCAGCTACTGAAGCGACCCGATAAGTTTTTCAGCGATGAAAGCCAGCATAAGACGTTATGGTCGGTAACGACAGTAAAGTGGCGGCCATGAAGATGTGGTCAAAATATTTGCACTGCCCAAACAATAGCCAGTCACTCCTGCACGGTGATTGCGTTGTTCTTTTTCTTTTTCGCAGCGGTAATGACACCACTTGCGTAAGCAACCACGCGTTCGCATAAGTTGTTGTCGTCGCGCTGCAGGAGTACAACACGTAGAATATATATATATATATATATATATATATATATATATATATATATATATATATATATATATATATATTGTAATGACGAAAACCGAAACTGGAACTCTCTCTGGCACAGACTCGCATGCTAGAGAGAAGACGAGGAAGAGAAAGCAGAATAAGAACAGCCGGCCTGCAGAAAAGGCGTTGTCTCTTATTTCTCGTCGTTACAATGGCGCAGTCGACAGGATGAAGACGTCTTACGTCCCGGCTTCGTCACCCAGGATACCCGCCGACGTGTAGCCGCGGTAAGCGTCGCTTGAGGACGGCGTCAAGGCCTCCTCGGCGGCTCCAGCACCCGTTCCCGGTACCAGTTCACGATAAGGAACGCCGTCACGCTTCTTCGCTGATGGAACCCGCAAGGCGTCCGTCGCGGCCAGCATCGATCCCAGCACCGACGGATGGCGTCCAGGCCTCCGTTGTGGTTTCGGGGAACTTGCCCAGGGGCGCGACACGTCACGGCAACCATGCGCACGGGCCTCTCTCACCTAGGGATGGCGTACATGCCTCCTCCATACCTGGCAACCTGTCGGCGCTTCAAGCACCCACCGTGTACGGCGTCGAGGCCTACCCGGCGGCGCAACACCGCTTCATCTACGCCACAGTACCAGGTCACAACTCATCACACGGGTTCCGCTTGTCTGGGAACGTCGTTGACGCTTCCAGCGCCCTGGAACCCATGTCCACGAATCCGACCACAGCTGGATTTCCAAGGGACGCCGTCCACGCGTCCTTGGTCAGGAATTGTACCACCTCGAGTACCGCAGTCACTGTATCCTCCGCAGAGGCGGGCCTTGGCTCTTCGTGCGGATCACACGACAGCGCAGCGGAGCTGCAGCATACCATCGCGCAACTCCGCGTCACGACCAACGCCCTCATAGCGTCGAGCTCCAAGCTATGTCCTGCCATCTTGCCAACATTGTGCGCACTCAATGCCATGTTGGCTGCGGCCGCCGCGCAAAACTTCGAGGTAAGCTCGCCCGAGAACCGTCGCAATCTCCGGCGTTCTCTCGCGGAGGTATCGGAGCAAGTGAACTGCTTGGCGGGGGCACATTTCGGAGTTCTGCCCGCCGTCCCGCCATCGCCGATTTCCTTCGCGCTACCGGAATTTCGCGGCTTCCAGGACGACGCCGAGGAATGGGTGGCAACCGTCAACGCTCTCGGAACGACTGAAGAGCAGAAGTGGGACATGGCCATAGATCGCCTGCGGGATGCTGCCGCAGCATGGCACAGGTACGAAGGCGTCGGGCAGCAGTCCTGGGCAGAATGGAGTGCAGCCCTGATTGCCGCTTTCGGACGGATTTCCTGTGACTCCAGCAAGTCCAGCTCGATCTTCCCCGAGGCCGAGGATGGAGCCCAGGCAGCGCCCCGCCTCGAGGCTGCAATCGTTCGTTGCAGCTCGTCAACGGAATGCTGCCAGGAGTTCCCTGCTGCTAACCCTGACCGAAGTGGCTGGAATCCTACACTACAGGTCCCGGACTCTGCATCGGTATTCGACCTGAAAATACCGCCACCAGACCTTCGTCCGGAGATACGGCCCTCGCGCTCGTCGTCTGAGGACATCGAGGCACTCAATCCTATTGTATTAGACACAACTGAACCCTACCAGACCACGATCATGCTCAGCCACGCAGACACTCGGCTACCAAGGAACGTTTCCTTCGAGAAAGCCCAGATACCTAGCTACGCTGAGGCCACTGCCATCGAGAACTTGCCGAGGACCAGCCCTCCTGCTGTTTCCTCCCAGCATACGATGTTTGCACATGACAGTTCGCCAGAAGCCACCGGCTCGACTACGTCTGGGAGTTCTGCTGTGGTATTTATGCCCAACCATGAGCTGCGTCCCATCTCATTTCAAGAAATGGCCCAAACGTCATCATGGCTGCCTCGCAGAGCATCCCGCTGCAGTTCAGTCCACCAGCGACGGTGGGACAAGCACCAGCGTTTCCAGGTTACTCTGCGACCTTGCCGGAACAGTCAGGGCCGTCCACCTGAACTGCATTCTACGAGTTGTCAGGAAACGTTGCACCATGGTCGAGACCGACCACGACGATGTAGCCAACCTCGCCCACCTGAAGCACTGTCAACTGCTGCAGCTAGCCTTACCTACCAGAACATTGTCGTTTGGCCCAACGACAATGCTAGCAGTCATGGCCGAGTGTAATGACGAAAACCGAAACTGGAACTCTCTCTGGCACAGACTCGCATGCTAGAGAGAAGACGAGGAAGAGAAAGCAGAATAAGAACAGCCGGCCTGCAGAAAAGGCGTTGTCTCTTATTTCTCGTCGTTACAATATATATATATATATATATATATATATATATATATATATATATATATATATATATATATATATATATATATATTATGTATATATATATATATATATATGTGAGATATAACAGGCAGCAATGCCAAGGAATGTACTGGGAAAGTCATTAAAACCAATTGAATGTAAGTAAGAAGAAAGAAAAGTGGATGAAAAAACCTGCTCACGGCTGGTTATTTTTTCATCCACTTTTCTTTCTTCTTATTTACATTCAATTGGTTCTAATAACTTCACCTGTACATTCCTTGGCATTACTGTCTGCTAGATCTCATTAATATTGTGTTAAAACACGGAAAAACGAGCCCTTAGGTATACACTTCTTTCCCTTATATATATATATATATATATATATATATATATATATATATATATATATATATATATATATATAGTCGAACCTATTCCTCAAATAACCGTGTACTGTTGTAGGTGTGGGTGCGGCGAGCTTCTGGGCGGTCACACCCTGTCGGCGAGGCCATCCCTGACGTCCCAAGGTGGCCAGGCACAGCCCCCCGAGACAGAAGAGCACTGGTCCATTTCTAGGCACACAGACGTGGCACCCACCAACGCGTTCGGCACCATCGAGTTCCAGGGCACATCGCACCCGCTCAAGGCGCAGGTGACTGTTCTTTTGTAACGGGCTACGCAGAAAAGCCTTTATGCAAGTCTATTGCACATGATAACTTTTATGTGAATGTTCTCAAAACGTCGCTTTTTGTTTTCGCTACATAGGGATATAACTGATTAACCAATATAGGTGTCTACACTGATTTTCATATGAAGTATAAATGACGTTCTCTATGGCCATTGACGTTCTCCATGGACAAATTATACCAGTCTTCCAAACAAGGTGTCACTAAGAAATTCAGGAACACTTGTAGTATCGGCGAAGTGAAGCAAAGCGGAGCAAAGCGAAGCTCTGTGCGTTTGTTTGCCGTGCTGCTTTCTCTCTCTCCCTCTCTCTCTTTCTCTCTCTCTCTCACTGGTTTTTCTTTTTTTTCCTTTTACTTTTCTTCCTTTTTTCTTATTTTTCTCTTTTCTTTTCCTCTCTTTCTGTATTCCTGTTTCTTTCTTTCATTTTCCCTTTCTTTTTCTCTTTTATTTCTTTCCTTCTTTTTTTCAGTGTCATTGCGCAACGCTCCCTCAGAACTTCTCTTAGTACACGCCGGGAATAAGACCTTCATCGATGTGCTTACCAGTGAAACAATTCAGTTACTACAGGCAACTACAGCACTCATGCATTCGATTACATGGAAAAAAAAATCACACGTGGCAACTTCAAATGGCACGTGGCCTCGGCAAAATGTACCTTTTTTATATCGAAAACGGCTAATCACTAACAAGCCAACGTTAAAACATCAATTATTGGAAAGCGGCGCATACAAATACGCGTGCGACCAGGGCACTTTTGAGGGCCGCATTTCTGTAACTTCTACAGCCCCGTGTTTCTGACGCGCAATGCCGTGGCTACAATCTGAAGGAGAGAATCGAAAATGTAAGGGCTGGTTTTCTTTGTTAGACACAATAATTATAACTAACAAACAGGGACGCCAACAAAAGTACGGTTTCTTCTTTTTTTTTTTTGTAACAACATCACTTGTACTTTAGTTGGCATCATTGTCTGCCAGTTCTAACTACTATTGTGGCTACCACAATCGGTGTTAGATAACTAGCTTCACCTAAAAATAAAAAAAATGGTCGTAGATAAAACATACTCTTTTCAGTGCGCCTCAAATGAAAAACTGAATTGCAAAAAGCGAAGCGTGTTGGCGTTTGGTGACGTAAGAGGCAGTCTTGTTTCGCGTTCATCGGGGCATAAAATGTGATGGTGTGATTACGGCGTAAATACTTCTTGCGAGGACCGCACCAACATTTACAGCCGTCTAGAAGATCTTACAACACGATGGTGATAAGCTTACAGTTTCGTTCGCTAAAAGTAGCGAACGAACTTACGAAACGTGAGTGAGGCTTCTCCGTCGCGTTATTCACTTTGCGCTCACAGCTAATCTTCTTTCGCAACTGCGCGCACTGTTTAGGACAGATCTTAAGGAAAGCGTATTAACTGCAAAGAAAGTATCAGTGCCATGCAAAAGTTTTTTATATAAGCTGTTCCATCACAAACAACGAAGGAGCGAAGACAGTCTGGCGAGCTTCTGAAAGGATATGACGCCCCTGAGTGAAGTCGAAAATCCGCAACCTAGACGAATAAGGATAACATAAAGAAGAAGAAAGACCAAAAAGAGCAAGTACAGAAAACGGCAGTAGGACTTGATTTGGTTTCGAAATTGCACTAAGCTTCTGCATGTAGAGGCAAGATTACTTCCTGAACGCAGCAAGGAGATAGCGAGCAGTTTTTATAGTAAAGGTACCATCGATGCACTTTTCGTAACTGACTGAATGAATGCTTCGTTGGTTGTCTTGTTATCAACTAATTCAATAGTGGACGTCTTTTTCCTTTGTTTTTTGTTACTTTTTTGTATGCTATGTACTTTTGCAGGCTTAGAAACCTTTCCTGCCGTTTTATGCCGAAACGCGAACCTCTAGTGTTCACGCACAGAAAACAATGATGCGGTGAAAAATAAAAGGCGCACCATTATATTTTCTTTCTTTCATTGAAAGTGCTTGTTTTTTATGTTTTCGTTTTCCGAGATGCGACTGCAACGAGAACAATAACCAGTTGAACACCGCTTTTTCTTGTTGTTTAGAAAAAATGAGGCAGCCAGTGAAAAGCTGGTAAACATTCCAGATGATTGTGTGGAGTACGTAGAATTTCGAAGTTTATTTATGTAGTTAGCTGCAAGTAAAACTAATTATTGAATAAAAAGGTCACAGAAATAAAACAATGAAATGGGAGTTAAAAAAATATCCGTCACAACAAAGAATTTGAGGCGCAACTGAGAAAGAGGAAGAAAACCAAGGGAATACAGGACAGGGTATCAAGATAGCTTTCTCCTGTTTATTCGTTGTTCTCGATTGCGCCACAACTATTTCGTTACGCTATTATGCTCGCTCTACCTTACACTCTGTCCGCCGCTATGAAACGGTGGTTGTGCTGCTCAGTTGCTGACCCAAAAGATGTGGGTATGATCCAGGCCGAATTTTAAATGGAGGTGAAATTATAGAGAACCTTGTATTGTGCAACATTAGTGCACGTTAGGTGGTAGAAATTTGCGGAGCCCACCAACAACAGCGTTTCTCAAAACCCGAGATGTTATTGATTCGCGTTACACTCTACTAAAGAATAATGCTCGCAATAGGGAAAGGTACTGAGGGAATGCCTTGTTTTAATTACTTGTCTGGGTTGTTGCTCGGCAGTAAATACAGCCCTTGTTTATTGCTGGTTTTGAAACATCACTTGTTGAACGTGGTCGTGTTTTGACGCTTGCAGTACGTGCGCCTGGTGAGCGACAGCCGTCCCGAACACGTGTTGCAGCTGCTGACGCGAGAGTGGCAGCTCGAGCTGCCCAAGCTGCTCATCACCGTGCATGGCGGCAAGGCAAACTTTCACCTGCAGGCGAAGCTCAAGAAGGTGCTCTGCCGAGGACTGGTTCGCGCTGCGAAGACCACCGGCGCGTGGATATTCACGGGGGGCACCAATACAGGTACATCAAATGTAACGATTTCCATCTAGCGGTGTTGTAATCGCAACGCTAAACTGACATTCACCATTGCTGTGGGGGCGAAGAATGACTTCGCAGACCGGAAAATTCTCGGCGTTATCAATAAGAAAGTGAGCCCGACACCATCGCTGGGATTGAAAGTATTCTAAGGACGAAGCTCCTTAAGCCGTGGGTCTGTACTCGCATGTCTCTCTCGGTACGTGACCGCCTAGTTCTATGACTTACTCAGCTGGTGCAGACAGACAGACAGACAGACAAACAAACAGACAGACAGACAGACAGACAGACAGACAGACGGACGGACGGACAGACAGACAGACAGACGGACGGACAGACAGACGGACGGACAGACAGACGGACGGACAGACAGACGACGGACGGACAGACAGACGGACGGACGGACAGACGACGGACGGACGGACGGACGGACGGACGGACGGACAGACGGACGGACGGACGGACGGACGGACGGACAGACGGACGGACGGACGGACGGACGGACGGACGGACAGACAGACAGACAGACAGACAGACAGACGGACGGACGGACGGACGGACGGACAGACGGACAGACGGACAGACGGACGGACAGACAGACAGACGGACAGACAGACAGACGGACAGACAGACGGACAGACAGACAGACAGACAGACAGACAGACAGACAGACAGACAGACAGACAGACAGACAGACAGACAGACAGACAGATGGATGGACGGATGGACGGACGGATGGATGAACGGATTCACGGTTTGCCGATAAAGTCCTCAGAAGCTTCGCCCCACTCATCATTATTCACTCTGTAGATATGCTGTAATTTTTTAATGACTCTTTCGAATACTAGCACATGCAGGCCCATGCCAGCGGCATCTGCCTCGTGTAAGCGCGAGTGTCTCAAAGGTATGGACGAGACGCCGATTGTGTTGCCGCTACAGTTTGTTCGAGCATTTGGTTAATGTTGATATTTACGTGCACGTTTCGTTAGTTTCTGTTAGGAAAGAGCGCGGTTATTGCCAACGGAGCTTACTGGACGGCTTCGGAGCATAAAGTAAAAAAAGTTAATTACTTCGGCCTGTATTAGAAAACTATTAAACACACGCGAAAAAAAAACATTGACACTTCATAACGGTGCGCTGCCTTTACTAGAAACATGCTCCAGACCCCTCTTAGCTGATGGCATGTTTTAAGAACAGTCCAACCTTACGAATAGCTTGATAGGGCTTAATAATGAATTATTACAATATGAAGCACATAAGGCTTGATACTAAGCGTAGTTCAAGGCGTAGAGCGTAGTGGAACTTGATTATTTTGAAATGAGAGCGCACTACTTAGACGCTTGTCCCTGTCTGTCTGTCCGCGTGTAAGTAGTGTGTTCTCATTTCAAAACAATCATGTATCACCAACTCACCCAATCAACCATATTGACAAAGTAGAACTTGAGTTTTAATCTGTTTTTTTGTATTTTGCAGTATCAATGAGAATGTTAGTGAGAGCAAAAATCAACCTTAAAAGTTGCTGGCTTTTTTAAATCTAGCGCTAATAATTTCATGCTCACAGTAAGATGAAGTCATAATCGTATGATGTCAACATTACATCCACAGAGTTACTCTTTTCTGGGAAGGTATTTACTTATGGTAGAGATTTAAAGGTTCATTTTAGGAGATACAAGGGTCAAGTTTTTTTTCTTCATACTGCTGTTTTGGTATTTATTCTGACCTGTATTTACGTTTCAGGCGTGACGCGTCATGTTGGAGAGGCCCTCCTGACAGAAAGGACACCACAGCTTCGTGGACGCGTAGTAGCAATTGGCATCGCTCCTTGGGGAATTATAGAAAACAGGAAAGACCTCATAGGGGCCAAGGTAAGTGACTTGTCCTCTTACTGGCACATGAAACTTGCTTCACGTAGACCACCAAGTGATGCATCCCTCTTAGGGCTCTCTAACATTCACATACTAATGAATGTTAAGCACCAGGTGAAAGAGAGAATAAGAGAGAGGTGATATTCAATTTGCCAATATGCATTGACGAAGCAAGATTAGACGGACGAACAGACAGACAGACAGACAGACAGACAGACAGACAGACAGACAGACAGACAGACAGACAGACAGACAGACAGACAGACAGACAGACAGACAGACAGACAGACGGACAGACAGACGGACGGATGGACAGACAGACGGACGGATGGACAGACAGACAGACAGACAGACAGACAGACAGACAGACAGACAGACAGACAGACAGACAGACAGACAGACAGACAGACAGACAGACAGACGGACGGATGGACGGACGGATGGACAGACAGACAGACAGACAGACAGACAGACAGACAGACAGACAGACAGACAGACAGACAGACAGACAGACAGATAGATAGATAGATAGATAGATAGATAACCTTTGGGTAGAAAAAATAGGTTGACTAAAACTTAAGTCTATTTCGCACTATAGAGAGTATCGCAAGCTACAAAGGGGGGGTTTGCTGGTGAAATTGTGTCCTGGTCAGGCGATTAGTTCTCTGAACCACACTTTTCACCTATTCACGTACGCCACGAGTGATGTTCCTGGAAGTTCGGGCCACGGCATGCATCGCTTTGTTAAGCGATGAAATACGCGCCCCGTCATGGAACGCTTCATCCACGTCTGCATTGCCCGCCAGCTTACACCACATACAATCTACCCCTTTTGCACTTTGTGTCGTGTTTCTTGCGGATTTCTGGCGTTATTTGCTGGATTATAGCACATCCGACAAATGCACTTCGTTTTAATTGCTTCGCTGCACCGGCATTCACAACAGACACGTTCGCCCACCAACCCTGCTTCGGAGGGCCGTGTTATGATGCTCAATTTTATTCATGTAGCATTTGTTACTACCGCTAAGGGGAACTGGATGATGGTATTTTTGTACAGGGCATTTTCGCTGGCATATTTTTGAGGCGGTGACACGCGTTTGTAATTAGGCGTTGGTCATAGCACGCAACTATGTTGTGTAGTATCGTCTTTGCAATGCGAGGGTAGGTAAAGCTGGTAAGGTGGCTCATTGCGGGAAATGGTTCTATGCTTGTGTATTATGCTTCGTTGGGCTAGGTAACTACATTTAAGTTCTAGTTGTGTACCACGAGAAAGCGTAGCGTTGCTCTGTTGTGAACTAGTATACAAGGTGGAGAGGAGTAGCACAACTGAAAGTTGATTGTAGTTGTCGTTGTGAGTTGTACCTCATTAAAGAGGTGTGTCTTCGGTTATTCTATGTGCAAACGTGCGAACGCTAATTTATATCTTCAGAAAAACTTCGTGCTTTGTTAATGCACCCTTAGGCAGCGCGCGGCGAGGAGAGGACAAACCTCTGCAAAAAAATATACTAACATAGTCAGCACAAATTGAAAAGTCACGGATATATTTAGCTCTGGTTTGTCAACATGTTGCCTCAAAACGAAAATGCCATAACTAATGGGAAATTGTTTCCGTGTGATTATGGGTCAAGCAGCGTGTTGGTGTCGAACGTTTAGCAACTTCTGTAAAGCGTGCATCACTGCAATAAGATAAAGTGTGCAACAAAGCAGCCTTGTGGTATGATGGGAGGTGAATATGGTTACCAAAGGGAGGGATAGAAAAGAGGAAGGCAGGGAAGTTATTCGGATGGTCGTTTTCGTTGTGCTACCCTGTACTTGAGCAGCACTGAATTTTGAAGCGTATACCTTGTCTCAAAATTTTAATGCAGAGTGACTGAGTAATCAAGAGAACGTTATACCGGTGTCAGCTGGTCACTTTTGATGAAAATCAGACGTGATCCGGCTTGAATTTATCTATCCTGATTGGCTCTCTCACGCATGCTGCTGAAGGGTGCTTGGGAATCACTGTTCATAAAGTTGGTCCCAGTTGGGCTTAATCGCGATCAGCAATGCACCTTTTGACACCGGTGTTAGTCCTGGACAGAGGCAAGAAAAAAAGAGTAGCGTAAAAACATTACAAAAGCTTCAGGATAACTGCAGTTAAGACCTGAACACCATAAAACAATAGTGTAAAACATGAGTGTATTTCAAGCCACTAATACAAGCATTCGTTTTAATTTAGATAGTGATGTAGGTCAACGCCAATTGGTTAATAGGCAACGTGTTTCTGCTAAAAAAATCACAGCATATTAACGGAGTGCATAATGATGTGTTGGGCGAAGCCTCTCTTCATCCGTCCGTCCATACATGCGTGCATCCATCCATGCGTCCGTCCGTCTGTGCGTTCATCTGTGCGTCCGTCCCTGCGTTCATTCGTGCGTCTGTCTCTGCGTCTGTCCGTGCGTCCATCCTTCCATCCATGCATCCGTCCGTGCATCTGTCTGTCTGTCCGTCCAACTGTCCGTTCATCTGTGCGTCTATCCAGTAAACACTCCAAGTACTGCCGTCTCGCATCTTTTCATCATATACTCAGCATATAGAAGTAGCGCCATCCAGCGGACATTCCACGGACTAAAAGGGATGTGGCACTCGAGCACATTCTTATGGCCTGCGCTTCGTATCCATTTCCCACCGTTCAACGCCTCTAGTTCATGGCTATATACTGGTTCACTATATTCACGGCACTGCAGTTCAACCCTCACTAAATCTCGCTAAGACCAAGGAGGTTACGCCCAGCGAGTTTAAAGTGGCAACCCTTTCTGGTCAGATAGTGCTCAAAGTGCGTCCTTTTGATGCTAGTTTTTTTTAATAAGCACCAAATGCAAGGCAACTTTTATTGAAGAGTAAGTCAGCAATACTCGTCTCTTCAGTCTATTTCATCTGAAACAACTATCTTTTTTTATGATTACCGTACGCTGGTTTCCTCCTCAATTTCTGAAAAAGGTGCGTGCGTGCCGCTCTTCTAGCTCGGCCGTGGAGGTGGCTACCCACTACTAAGACTAATACACTACATACATCGCGGACGAACGACCGACGGCATAGGAAGCTTCATCCCCAAAATACCATCGACTCAGAATGTATAGCACTTTATGGGGGCTGCTCTGGCATAGCGATAGCCGGAGGCCTCCTGCAAAACTAGACACGTTGGAAGCAAACACTGCTCGTTTTTCTTTTCATAGGAAAGAACGGCACATCGCTCTCGCTGTTTTATTCTCTCTTGTAGTATAGAAAAATTACGTGACAGCAACGAAAGGGCTTTCGTTAAGTCCCTTCATAGGCACGGACTTACGTTGTCAGTCTTTCGGGCCCCAATTAAGCGCCCCACAGCCCTTGTATCGAAAAATACGTGCTTCTAGAATGGTTTAAGCTATGCACTGACCTCCGGGCAAGTCAATATCAAATTTTTTTCACTGCTTTAATAAGACTTGATGGTGCATGTGGTGATGCAAAAAATATAAAAATAATGAAAGCAAAATATCTGAAAGCTAAAGGTATAACTGAACAAAAATGAGTTACACCTGGGTTGTTAAGGCATAGCAAAATTAAAAATGTGTAGTGGTCTGAAGAGGATAGAGCGGAACGTTTTAGACAAAGCAACAATTATATTTTAAGCCAAAATTTTTTATTGTTTAGTATTATACCTTGCACATTCAAGCTAGTCGAAAAAAGTTGACAACGATTTATTACATGCCTTTACATAATGTCGCCACCTATGTTTGGAAAGTTGGCGTTACAAACATCCGAACTAGCTGTTTAAAAATAGCAAATCTTACTGAAACGCGCTATTAGGCTCTGATAAATATTTACACTGGCAGAAATTAGTACTTATTGGCGCCCACTTCATGCCTCGGTACACGTTTTTTTTTATTGATTCGTAAGCATTTCTAGCTCGGAATTAGCGGTGGGTTATACAAAATAACATAGTATCGTGGTGTTTATAATGTCACGCAGTAGAACGTTAGCGAGAGATAAGAATAGCACGTATTTTATGTCTCCATCGCTATACTGTTTTTAGTATTCGACTGAAGAACAGCATAAAAACTGTTTGTTTACACAGAACTAAGCAGGCACTGATACTGCTTATTTGCGAATGACGTTCCTATCTCCTTGCTTAACTTTGACGAATAAATGTCTCCTCGTTATGACAACTTAATGCTTCGTCTTGTTTTTTACAGGTGGTTAAATAGGATGAATAAAAATTAAACCAAAATTCGTCAAAGATAGTTTTATGCAAAATAACAAAGCCTAGGTAAATATAGCTGAATAACCACCCCGCTGAAGAACCACGTGCACTTGTTTTCAATGAATGTTTTTTTTTTTCAATTGGCGCAACATTTTTGATATTAGCTTTTTTTTACCTTCGTGTTCGAGACCACGAAATCGATTAAGTTGCTAAGTGTTCATAGTGACAGTACTTTTAAAACAGACCACAGCTTCGCAAGCGGAATTTACTTTTGAAGTGTACCTGAAAAGCTTTCGAATTGAGGCTGCGATGCAGCACAGCCATCGCCCGGAGTGCTTTTCTTCACTTTAAGCTTCGCGACGAAATGCTTCTATATTATTCACGACTGTCGGAACAAGACCACTAATTAAAAATAAATAGAATTCGCGAAGGCTCTTAAAAATAATTTCCTTCTTCGGTTGGGTGATGTCAATGAAGGAGATAAAGTTTGCCATGCAAATAAAAATGAAAACAAATTCGACACACACACACACACACACACACACACACCACACACACACACACACACCACAACACACCACACACACACACACACACACACACACACACACACACACCACACACACCTGCAAAATGTTTTTCCAGGTTTCCAGAAAACATTTTCCCGTATTTTTTGTGCCTGGAAGAATTGAAAGCACGATTCTTTAAAATTATAAGGAAAATAAAAATTAGATGGCATGAAATAGTGCTGCAATGGCGTGACAAGGAACACAACCTGTCGTTATTGTCGAAACAAAATTAATTTGTTAGGAGGGTAAAACAGAGTGAAAAGACTTTTCCGCGGAAATAAGTCTCGAGGATGAAGATGAACAGTTTATTGCGAGGGGAGTCTCGAAACATTAGCGGAAGAGGCATACGTTAACAATAACCAGTGGTGTTTATTATGTCACGCAGTAGAAGTTAGCGAGAGATAAGAATAGCACGTATTTTGTCTCCATCGCTATACTGTTTTTTAGTATTCGACTGAAGAACAGCATAAAAACTGTTTTGTTTACACAGAACTAAGCAGGCACTGATACTGCTTTTTGCGAATGACTGATCTCCTTGCTTAACTTTGACGAATAAATGTCTCCTCGTTATGACAACTTAATGCTTCGTCTTGTTTTTTTACAGGTGGTTAATAGGATGAAAAAAATTAAACCAAAATTCGTCAAAGATAGTTTTTTGCAAAATAACAAAGCCTAGGTAATATAGCTGAATAACCACCCCGCTGAAGAACCACGTGCACTTGTTTTCAATGAATGTTTTTTTTTTCAATGGCGCAACATTTTTGATATTAGCTTTTTTTTTACCTTCGTGTTCGAGACCACGAAATCGATTAAGTTGCTAAGTGTTCATAGTGACAGTACTTTTAAAACAGACCACAGCTTCGCAGCGGAATTTACTTTTGAAGTGTACCTGAAAGCTTTCGAAATTGAGCTGCGATGCAGCACAGCCATCGCCCGGAGTGCTTTTTCTTCACTTTAAGCTTCGCGACGAAATGCTTCTATATTATTCACGACTGTCGGAACAAGACCACTTAATTAAAAATAAATAGAATTCGCGAAGGCTCTTAAAAATAATTTCCTTCTTCGTTTGGGTGATGTCAATGAAGGAGATAAAGTTGCCATGCAAATAAAAATGAAAACAAATTCGACACACACACACACACACACACACACACACACACACACACACACACACACCACACACACACACACACACACACACACACACACACACACACACACCACACACACACACACTGCAAATGTTTTTCCAGGTTTCCAGAAAACATTTTCCCGTATTTTTTGTGCCTGGAAGAATTGAAAGCACGATTCTTTAAAATTATAAGGAAAATAAAAATTAGATGGCATGAAATAGTGCTGCAATGGCGTGACAAGGAACACAACCTGTCGTTATTGTCGAAACAAAATTAATTTGTTAGGAGGGTAAAACAGAGTGAAAATACTTTTTCCCGCGGAAATAAGTCTCGAGGATGAAGATGAACAGTTTATTGCGAGGGGAGTTTTCTCGAAACAGTATGCAAGAAGAGGCATACGCTTAGCAATAACCAGTGAGAATTTATTAGAAGGCAGAGAGGTCGGCCTGAGCTAGTTCGCTCTAGCCTGCTACTTAGCAATAAAGTTTTTTCTAAGACATGAGCACTGGTGATGACGTGTTCCGGTCTTCCATCTGAAGCACCTGACTACAGTTTGTCGTGACTATCTACAGAGGATACGGCTATCCGACGTATATACTAAAGGCGTAGTCTGTCCATGCCTTTACTGTCTAATGATGGAACGCTTATTTATTCACAAACAAAAAAATCGCAGGGATATTGTTCAAACGATGCATAGTGGGATGCAGCAAACGCTTCTTTGAACTCTTGAGTGCCTCATGGGCTAAGGGGAGCAAAGAAAAAAAAAAAGCACTGGTTTTTAAATGTGAAGCATTTCTTAGTGTATTTAGGTGATTTGCAGACTATCTATCTATCTATCTATCTATCTATCTATCTATCTATCTATCTATCTATCTATCTATCTATCTATCTATCTATCTATCTATCTATCTATCTATCTATCTATCGATCTATCTATCTATCTATCTATCTATCTATCTATCTATCTATCTATCTATCTATCTATCTATCTATCTATCTATCTATCTATCTATCTATCTATCTATCTATCTATCTATCTATCTATCTATCTATCTATCTATCAACGACTTGACGTGCACCAAAATTAGCATTGGAGGGTAAGATGGTTTGACGAATGGGACGCACTTGTCCGGACGTAAATAATGTCACAATCCCGTCACGTACATCGTTAAAGACTTCCCGCCAGACAGTGGCACATACCAACGGCCGGGTATGTGCCGCTGGTATTCGAGTATGTGCCACAAGTGATTCACACTTAGTATCGATCCAGGAACGACGAGAATACACATGAACGATTTCGTTAACAAATACCCGACATCGATGGCGTCGACCCGACGAATGCAAAGAATAAATGTCAGGGTCCTAGCTAAAATTTAACCCAAGCATTTTGCGTGGCAATAAACATTTTACTACTGAGCTGCTCCAAGTCTCGGAACTACTTTTCAAATGGACGGTAATCTTTGTGAAAAGTCAATAGTGGTTGCAGTGCTGCCTACCCAATGTTATAAACATTACATATGTACTGCTTTGAGACAGCCGTCGTGTCAGGTTAACATCAATTGTGGTTAGTTGCCATGCGCTGAAGTTGATTTTTGTAGCAGTGTCTAGGGCAGCATTTTCGCGAGCATCAGCGCTTCATATCAGCTTGTAATGTTGCTAATATGCATGTTGTTGTTGGCATCGTTGCGCAAGTGCAAACAATCGGTTATATAAACATCTGCAACTTTTCAACATATGGTTGTGCGTGTTACGTTTGAACATATTGCCACGTTACTCTCGACAAACTTGATAAAAATGGGCTCGTTTAGTCGACTACTCAAGCAGCGGCTCAGAGAGATCGTCTTTGTCTTCTCTCACTATTCGATCTCACCCAAGCAAACCATGTGGCAATAGTCCCCTCCTTTGAAAGCATCGACTCGATGCTCGTAAATAAAAAAAATGAAGGTATACACACGCAGATATAGATAACCAAAAGAGGGAGAGTGCCACTACTCGCAGCGCAAATGAGGAAGTTTCGCCAACGCTTGCGCTAAGCGCAAAAAGAAAAGGCATAAAAACACAGGAGAACACAAACAGCAGCAGCAACGCAATGTCACGGCATGTCGTAGCACGTGAAACCACAAGGGCTACTGTGTGAAGTAGGGCTTCAGCCGAACGACATGCACTGGTTTCGGGCCGAAGCTGTCGACGAGAAGACGCTGCGCCGTCCGGAAATACCTCGTAGGTAAGATCTGTGATTCGTCTAAGAACCTTGTACGGTCCAAAATAACGACTTAGGAGCTTTTCGAATAAGCCTGGTCGCCGGACAGGGATCCACACCCACACTCGGTCCCCAGGGTGGTAGGTGATATTTCGATGGCGGAGGTTGTAACGTCGTGCGTCTGCATCTTGTTGGTGACTGGTGTTTATGCGAGCTAGCTGACGAGCTTCTTCGGCGTATTGAGTGTATTGCTTAGCATCTTCAGCAAGTTCATTGCTTTGGTCGCACGGAAGCATATTATCGAGCATGGTTCGCACGTTGCGTCCGTAAACAAGTCGGAAAGGCGGAAATCGCGTTGTTTCTTGCGTTGCCGTATTATAAGCAAACGTGATGTATGGAAGAATCTCGTCCCAGGTTTTATGTTGTACGTCCACGTACATTGAAAGCATGTCCGCTATGGTCTTGTTAAGCCTCTCTGTCAGTCCATTGGATTGCGGATGATAAGCCGTTGTTTTTCGATGACTTGTGCAGCTCAGTTTAAAAATGTCCTCCATTATTCGTGCTGTAAACGACGTCACTCTGTCCGTAATCACGCATGACGGGGCACCATGCCGTAGGACGATTTGGTGCACGAAGAACTGCGCGACTTCAGAGGCCGTACCACGGGGTAACGCTTTTGTTTCAGCATAACGCGTAAGATAATCTGTCGCAACTATATTCCATTTGTTCCCAGATGACGACAAAGGGAAGGGCCCGAGAAGGTTCATTCCCACGAGGTCAAATGGTGTCCGTGGTGGTGCGATCGGCTGGAGCAGACCCGCGGGTCTCACAGGCGGAGTCTTGCGGCGCTGGTACTCACGGAAGCCTTTCACATATCGATGTACACTAGTTGATAGTCGCGGCCAGTAATACTGTTGGCGTACTCAGGCGAGAGTTCGCGAATAGCCCAAATGTCCTGATGTGGGCTCGTCGTGGCACGCAAGGAGGATTTCATCACGCATGTCGGTAGGAACAACGAGTAGGAAGGCATTGTCGCTACCACGGGCGTTTTTATTGTAAAGAATGCCTCTTCTTAGACAAAAAGAGGGCAGTTCGCGAGCAATGAGTTGAGGGACCTGAGAGTTGCGGCCTTCCAGGGAATCAATTACTGGGCGTAATTCATCGTCTGCCCGCTGCTTTGACATAAATTCGGAGTCACTAACTGCTCCGAGAAAGGCATCTTCATCTTCGGAGCCCCTGACAGCGTTCCCCACAGGTGCTCGAGAAAGCGCGTCGGCGTCTTCGTGTTTGCGCCCTGACCTGTACACAATCGTAATATCAAACTCCTGCAAACGCAAACTCCACCGTGCGAGACGACCGGATGGATCTCTGAGATTTGCCAGCCAGCAGAGCGAGTGGTGGTCAGTCACCACTTTGAAGGGACGACCGTAGAGGTAAGGCCGAAATTTGGTCGTCGCCCACACGACTGCGAGGCATTCTTTTCTGACGTAGAATAGTTGGTCTCAGCTCGAGAAAGAGTACGACTGGCGTAAGCTATCACATGCTCAACACCGCCGTGTCGTTGTACAAGGACAGCGCCAAGTCCGACGTTGCTGGCATCTGTACGAATTTCTGTAGCAGCGTCCTCATCAAAATGGGCAAGAACAGGGGCTGTTTGCATTCTCTGTCGTAACTCTGTGAACGCTGTATCTTGTTCTGCGCCCCAAGTAAAAGGTACGTCATCTCGGGTGAGTCGCGTAAGAGGTTCAGCTATCTTAGAGAAGTTGGCGATAAATCGGCGATAATACGCGCACAAGCCGAGGAAACGGCGTACTGCTCTTTTATCTGATGGAACAGGGAAGGCGGCGACAGCAGCAGTTTTGTCTGGATCAGGTCGCACTCCATCCGCACTAATGACATGTCCCAGATATTTCAGCTCTTCATAGCCGAAATGGCATTTTTGGGGTTTCAGTGTGAGTTCAGCTGTGCGAATGGCTTCCAGAACCTTTCTCAGACGCTTCAGATGTTCTTCAAAGCTCTCGGAAAAGATGACCACATCATCAAGGTAGACAAGGCAGCTTTGCCACTTCAAGCCAGCGAGAACTGTGTCCATCATCTTCTGAAAAGTGGCTGGTGCAGAACAGAGGCCGAAGGGAAGAACTCGGAATTCGTAAAGTCCGTCTGTAGTCGCAAACGCGGTTTTTTCTCGGTCTCGTTCATCCACTTCAATTTGCCAATAGCCACACTTAGATCGATGGACGAAAAATACTTCGCACGTCGTAATCTGTCGAGGGAGTCGTCGACCCGTGGAAGCGGGTACACGTCCTTTTTTGTGACGCTATTAAGCTTCCTGTAGTCAATACAGAATCGCAGCGTTCCGTCTTTTTTTTTCACTAGAACGACTGGGGAGGACCAAGCGCTGCTGCATGGTTGAATAATCCCGTCATCGAGCATCTCTTTACTTGTGTCTGAATAGCCTCACGGTTCTTGGCAGAAACGCGATAAGGCTGCTGCCGGATGGGGCGGACGTCATCGTCGGTAATAATTCGATGCTTCGTGAGGTGTGTTTGGCGGACTTTAGAAGAAGAGGCGAAGCAAGATCTAAACTCCCTTAAAAGGTCGTGAAGTGCAGCCTTTCTCTCGTCTGACAGCGTCGAATTAATGTCGATGTGGTCTAGAAATTCCTCATCCGCATGCGTTTCCTCGGACGCGAAGCACTCCGTGACGTCGGCAACAGGTTCTTCATAAGCTAGGGTGGTTCCGTGGAAAAGATGCCGGTGCTCGTAATTGAAGTTCGTAGCTAGTATCGTTGACTGTCCGTCACGGACGCGCACAGCACTTCGGGCGGCGCATACACCTTGGAGCAGCAGAAGTGATAAGTTGCTTTCAGCCACCACGTCGCCGTCTTGGAAGTCTTCACAAGTGACTTCGATGGGAACAGTTGCTCGAGGTGGCAGCGTCACACTGTCGTCAGCAACACGCAGCGCAAGTCTACGGCAGTTCTCAGCGTCTCGATCTGTTGCGCCTTGAGTCGAGAAGGGTAACGATGCGCTCACCGGAGATTTATGATGGCACCGCTATTCCGAAGGAAGTCCATGCCGATAATCAGCTGACGCGAACAGTCGCGAAGAACGAGGCAGCTGAGCACAAACGTTGACGCACCGAATTTTCACTCTTGCGGTACAGCGACCCAGCGGTGTTACAACGTGTCCTCCAGCTGTTCGAATTCGCGTTCCATTCACGGCGTGATCACTTTCCTGAGATCTTCGCTAGCCTCCCGCTGATGATCGAATAGTCTGCACCAGTGTCTACTACTGCACTGACCTGAAGACCGTCAACCAGCATAGGTATGTCGAGTGACACGCGGTCACTAGATTCATATACGGATGTCGGCGTTCTTTCGGTACCGCGATTATTCTCTGACGAAATGCCTTCGACGTTGCGTGCAAGCGTCGATGGGAGGTCTTCCGCACTTTGAGTCCCAGCGACCTTGCCCCCCGAAGGCCGCTGCCTTCAGTTTTCCCGACGAGGGCTCGGGGAGCGTTCCCGCGCCGTCACCCCGAAACGTGGCCCAGTGGCTGCGGGTCTCCTCGGAGATGGTGACCGCGATTGCCGTCGTGTAAAGGGTGCACGCTGTTGCGCGAGATACTCTTCGATGTCCCTTGGCTTTGACCAATCGGGGACGAGGGGAATTGACGGAAAATCCGCGCAGTCCAAGTTGCCGGTATGGGCATTCGCGGTAAATGTGACCAGCCTCACCGCAATGATAGCAGAGGAGTCGTCTGTCTGGCGTACGCCAGAGATCAGACTTGCGCGTTGGTGCACGGCGACTATCGATGTCCAAATCAGCGTGCGCTGACTGAATCGCGACTGACGGCATCATTGTCTGGATCGGAAGTATGGCATTGTCTGGATCGGGACTTGCGGCACTGTCTGGATCGGGACGTGCGGCACTGGCTGGATCGGAACTCCTTGACACGAAAGAGGAGTGGCAGATCGCAAGGCTTCCGCGTACGTACGCGGCGACTGTCAGTAGACACAGGAGCCGTTTGCGGATCAACCGACTTGGGCGGAAAACGATGGGCGTGCAGCACCTGCTGGACCTCGTCGCGGATGACACTGGTGATAGAACCAACATCGATTTGCCTTGGTCCCGTACATCTTTTCCATTTATTCCCGGACGACAGATCGAATGATCTCGCGAATCCATTCGGGGCTCTTGCTCCCAGGGGTGGCGAAAATTTCGGGAGTTGAGGCAGCATTCACTTGACGGTCAAACTGGGCAGACCGTTGGTTGCAGTACTCGCTCCATTGTTGCCGCTTCAGTGAGGAACTCAGCAACACTTTTTGGGGGGACTGCGCACCAAACCAGCAAAAAAGTTGTTCCTTCACACCATGCATGAGGTGGCGCAACTTTTTTTCTTCTGCCATTGCAGGATCCGCTCGCTTGAAAAGCCGTGTCATGTCCTCGACGTACATCGAGACGGTCTCGTTGGGCATCTGGATGCGTGATTGTAGTGCACGCTCCGCCCGTTCGCGGCGGTCGGGACTCTTGTAGGTCTCCAGGAGGCGACGCTGGATGGAACTCGCGCCAAGATGTCAGAACATCATCCCTATTCAAAAAACCACGTCTGGCACCGTCTTTTAGGCAAGTGTACACGTTCCGGAGCTTCGCGGCATCATCCCAGTAATTATCGCTGCGACACGTTCGAACTCACTCAGCCAGTCGTCAACTTTTCATGCTGCTCTCCGTGAAAGGGGCTAGGCATCAGCGGGTTCTGGACGGTGCAGTAGATCGGCGTGGAAGGTGTCGGAGCTTGCATGGGATCTTGTATTGAAGTCATAGTCGCTGCGTCAGTGGTTGGTGTCTCAGGCGATAGGCCTCGTGGCGCGGCTTACTCTATGAACAGGGAGTGTCCACGGGTGCAGGACTTGTTGTCGGCTGCGGACGGGGTCTTGGGCATCGGGTGGATTGTGAGACGTTGTACCCAGCAACTCCACCAGTCTTGTCACGTTACTCTCGACAAACTTGATAAAAAATGGGCTCGTTAGTCGACTACTCAAGCAGCGGCTCAGAGAGATCGTCTTGTCTTCTCTCACTCTTCGATCTCACCCAAGCAAACCATGTGGCAATTATATTTAGTGTCATTTAATGACGTGTCGCTCAAGAAAAAAATGCAACACTGCCACCTTTCCCCCGCATGCTTCGCATAAC
>WOVY01009263.1:0-29627 GCA_013436015.1 Rhipicephalus annulatus
AAAACATTTTCCCGTATTTTTTGTGCCTGGAAGAATTGAAAGCACGATTCTTTAAAATTATAAGGAAAATAAAAATTAGATGGCATGAAATAGCTGCAATGGCGTGACAAGGAACACAACCTGTCGTTATTGTCGAAACAAAATTAATTTGTTAGGAGGGTAAAAAAGTGAAAATACTTTTTCCCGCGGAAATAAGTCTCGAGGATGAAGATGAACATTTATTGCGAGGGAGTTTCTCGAAACAGTATGCAAGAAGAGGCATACGCCTTAGCAATAACCAGTGAGAATTTATTAGAAGCAGAGAGGTCGGCCTGAGCTAGTTCGCTCTAGCCTGCTACTTAGCAATAAAGTTTTTTCTAAGACATGAGCACTGGTGATGACGTGTTCCGGTCTCCATCTGAAGCACCTGACTACAGTTTGTCGTGACTATCTACAGAGGATACGGCTATCCGACGTATATACTAAAGGCGTAGTCTGTCCATGCCTTTACTGTCTAATGATGGAACGCTTATTTATTCACAAACAAAAAAATCGCAGGGATATTGTTCAAACGATGCATAGTGGGATGCAGCAACGCTTCTTTGAACTCTTGAGTGCCTCATGGGCTAAGGGGAGAAAGAAAAAAAAAGCACTGGTTTTTAAATGTGAAGCATTTCTTAGTGTATTTAGGTGATTTGCAGACTATCTATCTATCTTCTATCGATATCTATCTATCTATCTAGCTATCATCGAGCGATCTATCTATCTATCTATCTAGATCGAGCTATCTATCATCTATCTATCTACATCTATCTATCTATCTAGCTATCTATCTATCTAGCTATCTATCGATCTATCTATCTATCTATCTATCTATCGATCTATCTATCTATCTATCTATCTATCTTTCTATCTATCTATCTATCTATCTATCTATCGATCTATCTATCTATCTATCAACGACTTGACGTGCACCAAAATTAGCATTGGAGGGTAAGATGGTTTGACGAATGGGACGCACTTGTCCGGACGTAAATAATGTCACAATCCCGTCACGTACATCGTTAAAGACTTCCCGCCAGACAGTGGCACATACCAACGGCCGGGTATGTGCCGCTGGTATTCGAGTATGTGCCACAAGTGATTCACACTTAGTATCGATCCAGGAACGACGAGAATACACATGAACGATTTCGTTAACAAATACCCGACATCGATGGCGTCGACCGACGAATGCAAAGAATAAATGTCAGGGTCCTAGCTAAAATTTAACCCAAGCATTTTGCGTGGCAATAAACATTTACTACTGAGCTGCCCAAGTCTCGGAACTACTTTTCAAATGGACGGTAATCTTTGTGAAAAGTCAATAGTGGTTGCAGTGCTGCCTACCCAATGTATATAAACTTACATATGTACTGCTTTGAGACAGCCGTCGTGTCAGGTTAACATCAATTGTGGTTAGTGCCATGCGCTGAAGTTGATTTTTGTAGCAGTGTCTAGGGCAGCATTTTCGCGAGCATCAGCGCTTCATATCAGCTTGTAATGTTGCTAATATGCATGTTGTTGTTGGCATCGTTGCGCAAGTGCAAACAATCGGTTATATAAACATCTGCAACTTTTCAACATATGGTTGTGCGTGTTACGTTTGAACATATTGCCACGTTACTCTCGACAAACTTGATAAAAATGGGCTCGTTTAGTCGACTACTCAAGCAGCGGCTCAGAGAGATCGTCTTTGTCTTCTCTCACTATTCGATCTCACCCAAGCAAACCATGTGGCAATAGTCCCCTCCTTTGAAAGCATACTCGATGCTCGTAAATAAAAAAAATGAGGTATACACACGCAGATATAGATAACCAAAAGAGGGAGAGTGCCACTACTCGCAGCGCAAATGAGGAAGTTTCGCCAACGCTTGCGCTAAGCGCAAAAAGAAAAGGCATAAAACACAGGAGAACACAAACAGCAGCAGCAACGCAATGTCACGGCATGTCGTAGCACGTGAAACCACAAGGGCTACTGTGTGAAGTAGGGCTTCAGCCGAACGACATGCACGGTTTCGGGCCGAAGCTGTCGACGAGAAGACGCTGCGCCGTCCGGAAATACCTCGTAGGTAAGATCTGTGATTCGTCTAAGAACCTTGTACGGTCCAAAATAACGACTTAGGAGCTTTTCGAATAAGCCTGGTCGCCGGACAGGGATCCACACCCACACTCGGTCCCCAGGGTGGTAGGTGATATTTCGATGGCGGAGGTTGTAACGTCGTGCGTCTGCATCTTGTTGGTGACTGGTGTTTATGCGAGCTAGCTGACGAGCTTCTTCGGCGTATTGAGTGTATTGCTTAGCATCTTCAGCAAGTTCATTGCTTTGGTCGCACGGAAGCATATTATCGAGCATGGTTCGCACGTTGCGTCCGTAAACAAGTCGGAAAGGCGGAAATCGCGTTGTTTTCTTGCGTTGCCGTATTATAAGCAAACGTGATGTATGGAAGAATCTCGTCCCAGGTTTTATGTTGTACGTCCACGTACATTGAAAGCATGTCCGCTATGGTCTTGTTAAGCCTCTCTGTCAGTCCATTGGATTGCGGATGATAAGCCGTTGTTTTTCGATGACTTGTGCAGCTCAGTTTAAAAATGTCCTCCATTATTCGTGCTGTAAACGACGTCACTCTGTCCGTAATCACGCATGACGGGGCACCATGCCGTAGGACGATTTGGTGCACGAAGAACTGCGCGACTTCAGAGGCCGTACCACGGGGTAACGCTTTTGTTTCAGCATAACGCGTAAGATAATCTGTCGCAACTATATTCCATTTGTTCCCAGATGACGACAAAGGGAAGGGCCCGAGAAGGTTCATTCCCACGAGGTCAAATGGTGTCCGTGGTGGTGCGATCGGCTGGAGCAGACCCGCGGGTCTCACAGGCGGAGTCTTGCGGCGCTGGTACTCACGGAAGCCTTTCACATATCGATGTACACTAGTTGATAGTCGCGGCCAGTAATACTGTTGGCGTACTCAGGCGAGAGTTCGCGAATAGCCCAAATGTCCTGATGTGGGCTCGTCGTGGCACGCAAGGAGGATTTCATCACGCATGTCGGTAGGAACAACGAGTAGGAAGGCATTGTCGCTACCACGGGCGTTTTTATTGTAAAGAATGCCTCTTCTTAGACAAAAAGAGGGCAGTTCGCGAGCAATGAGTTGAGGGACCTGAGAGTTGCGGCCTTCCAGGGAATCAATTACTGGGCGTAATTCATCGTCTGCCCGCTGCTTTGACATAATTCGGAGTCACTAACTGCTCCGAGAAAGGCATCTCATCTTCGGAGCCCCTGACAGCGTTCCCCACAGTGCTCGAGAAAGCGCGTCGGCGTCTTCGTGTTTGCGCCCTGACCTGTACACAATCGTAATATCAAACTCCTGCAAACGCAAACTCCACCGTGCGAGACGACCGGATGGATCTCTGAGATTTGCCAGCCAGCAGAGCGAGTGGTGGTCAGTCACCACTTTGAAGGGACGACCGTAGAGGTAAGGCCGAAATTTGGTCGTCGCCCACACGACTGCGAGGCATTCTTTTTCTGACGTAGAATAGTTGGTCTCAGCTCGAGAAAGAGTACGACTGGCGTAAGCTATCACATGCTCAACACCGCCGTGTCGTTGTACAAGGACAGCGCCAAGTCCGACGTTGCTGGCATCTGTACGAATTTCTGTAGCAGCGTCCTCATCAAAATGGGCAAGAACAGGGGCTGTTTGCATTCTCTGTCGTAACTCTGTGAACGCTGTATCTTGTTCTGCGCCCCAAGTAAAAGGTACGTCATCTCGGGTGAGTCGCGTAAGAGGTTCAGCTATCTTAGAGAAGTTGGCGATAAATCGGCGATAATACGCGCACAAGCCGAGGAAACGGCGTATGCTCTTTTGATCGGGATCGACGGAACAGCAGCGGCGACAGCATTGCAGTCGTTGTCGCATCACATCCACACGACTAAGACATGTCCCAGATATTTCAGCTCTTCATAGCCGAAATGGCATTTTGGGGTTTCAGTGTGAGTTCAGCTGTGCGAATGGCTTCCAGAACCTTTCTCAGACGCTTCAGATGTTCTTCAAAGCTCTCGGAAAAGATGACCACATCATCAAGGTAGACAAGGCAGCTTTGCCACTTCAAGCCAGCGAGAACTGTGTCCATCATCTTCTGAAAAGTGGCTGGTGCAGAACAGAGGGCCGAAGGGAAGAACTCGGAATTCGTAAAGTCCGTCTGTAGTCGCAAACGCGGTTTTTTCTCGGTCTCGTTCATCCACTTCAATTTGCAATAGCCACCTTTAGATCGATGGACGAAAAATACTTCGCACGTCGTAATCTGTCGAGGGAGTCGTCGACCCGTGGAAGCGGGTACACGTCCTTTTTTGTGACGCTATTAAGCTTCCTGTAGTCAATACAGAATCGCAGCGTTCCGTCTTTTTTTTTTCACTAGAACGACTGGGGAGGACCAAGCGCTGCTGCATGGTTGAATAATCCCGTCATCGAGCATCTCTTTTACTTGTGTCTGAATAGCCTCACGTTCTTTGGCAGAAAAGCGATAAGGCTGCTGCCGGATGGGGCGGACGTCATCGTCGGTAATAATTCGATGCTTCGTGAGGTGTGTTTGGCGGACTTTAGAAGAAGAGGCGAAGCAAGATCTAAACTCCCTTAAAAGGTCGTGAAGTGCAGCCTTTCTCTCGTCTGACAGCGTCGAATTAATGTCGATGTGGTCTAGAAATTCCTCATCGCATGCGTTTCCTCGGACGCGAAGCACTCCGTGACGTCGGCAACAGGTTCTTCATAAGCTAGGGTGGTTCCGCGGAAAAGATGCCGGTGCTCGTAATTGAAGTTCGTAGCTAGTATCGTTGACTGTCCGTCACGGACGCGCACAGCACTTCGGGCGGCGCATACACCTTGGAGCAGCAGAAGTGATAAGTTGCTTTCAGCCACCACGTCGCCGTCTTGGAAGTCTTCACAAGTGACTTCGATGGGAACAGTTGCTCGAGGTGGCAGCGTCACACTGTCGTCAGCAACACGCAGCGCAAGTCTACGGCAGTTATCAGCGTCTCGATCTGTTGCGCCTTGAGTCGAGAAGGTAACGATGCGCTCACGGAGATTTATGATGGCACCGTATTCCCGAAGGAAGTCCATGCCGATAATCAGCTGACGCGAACAGTCGCGAAGAACGAGGCAGCTGAGCACAAACGTTGACGCACGAATTTTCACTCTTGCGGTACAGCGACCCAGCGGTGTTACAACGTGTCCTCCAGCTGTTCGAATTCGCGTTCCATTCCACGGCGTGATCACTTTCCTGAGATCTTTCGCTAGCCTCCCGCTGATGATCGAATAGTCTGCACCAGTGTCTACCAGCACTGACCTGAAGACCGTCAACCAGCACAGGTATGTCGAGTGACACGCGGTCACTAGTTCATATACGGATGTCGGCGTTTCTTCGGTACCGCGATTATTCTCTGACGAAATGCCTTCGGCGTTGCGTGCAAGCGTCGATGGGAGGTCTTCCGCACTTTGAGTCCCAGCGACCTTGCCCCCGAAGGCCGCTGCCTTCAGTTTTCCCGACGAGGGCTCGGGGAGCGTTCCCGTGCCGTCACCCCGAAACGTGGCCCAGTGGCTGCGGGTCTCCTCGGAGATGGTGACCGCGATTGCCGTCGTGTAAAGGGTGCACGCTGTTGCGCGAGATACTCTTCGATGTCCCTTGGCCTTTGACCAATTCGGGGACGAGGGGAATTGACGGAAAATCCGCGCAGTCCAAGTTGCCGGTATGGGCATTCGCGGTAAATGTGACCAGCCTCACCGCAATGATAGCAGAGGGGTCGTCTGTCTGGCGTACGCCAGAGATCAGACTTGCGCGTCGGTGCACGGCGACTATCGATGTCCAAATCAGCGTGCGCTGACTGAATCGCGACTGACGGCATCATTGTCTGGATGGAACGTATGGCATTGTCTGGATCGGGACTTGCGGCACTGTCTGGATCGGGACGTGCGGCACTGGCTGGATCGGAACTCCTTGACACGAAAGAGGAGTGGCAGATCGCAAGGCTTCCGCGTACGTACGACGGCGACTGTCAGTAGACACAGGAGCCGTTTGCGATCAACCGACTTGGGCGGAAAACGATGGGCGTGCAGCACCTGCTGGACCTCGTCGCGGATGACACTGGTGATAGAACCAACATCGATTGCCCTTGTCCCGTACATCTTTTCCATTTCTTCCCGGACGACAGATCGAATGATCTCGCGAATCCATTCGGGGCTCTTGCTCCCAGGGGTGGCGAAAATTTCGGGAGTTGAGGCAGCATTCACTTGACGGTCAAACTGGGCAGACCGTTGGTGCAGTACTCGCTCCATTGTTGCCGCTTCAGTGAGAACTCAGCAACACTTTTGGGGGGACTGCGCACCAAACCAGCAAAAAGTTGTTCCTTCACACCACGCATGAGGTGGCGCAACTTTTTTCTTCTGCCATGCAGGATCCGCTCGCTTGAAAAGCCGTTTCATGTCCTCGACGTACATCGAGACGGTCTCGTTGGGCATCTGGATGCGTGATTGTAGTGCACGCTCCGCCCGTTCGCGGCGGTCGGGACTCTTGTAGGTCTCCAGGAGGCGACGCTGGAACTCGCGCCAAGATGTCAGAACTCATCCCTATTCAAAAACCACGTCTTGGCACCGTCTTTTAGGCAAGTGTACACGTTCCGGAGTTCGCGGCATCATCCCAGTAATTATCGCTGCGACACTTCGAACTCACTCAGCCAGTCGTCAACATTTTCATGCTGCTCTCCGTGAAAGGGGCTAGGCATCAGCGGGTTCTGGACGGTGCAGTAGATCGGCGTGGAAGGTGTCGGAGCTTGCATGGGATCTTGTCTGAAGTCATAGTCGCTGCGAAACTGCTATGAAAGCGCATGCAAGCATCGTGAAACCTTAAAGAACGATGTAATTGAGCGAGATACAGCGTTCTGTACTGTACTAAGTTGGTGAAAAACTGTGAGGTCATGCAATATCGTAATTGTGAAGGAAACAGTGTAATAGAGCGTTTTTAGATACAAGTGCGAAGGTTTGGTTAGGTTAAGTTATGAACCGTCATAAAACCGCATTAAACGCTGTCACCTAGTGAGATGCAGTGTTTTTCACCATTACAAGTCGGAAACAGCGATATCTAATGTGAAAGCGAATGAAACCGTCGTAATGTTGCAGAAAGCATTGTAAAGTAGCGAGTAAAACGTTTTCTAACGATAGAAGTGTGAAGGTTAGGTTAGGTTAGGTTAGGTTAGGTTAAGCTAGGTAGCGTCGTGAAACCACCAAAAACGACGTCATCTAACGAGATAGTGTTGTTTTATTGCGAGTACGAACCTGCGATAGGTGAAATATTGTGAAAGCACACAAAACGGCATGAACAAGCCAGATACTGCGTCTTGTACCGTTACAAGTGCGAAACTGCTATGAAAGCGCATGCAAGCATCGTGAAACCTTAAAGAACGATGTCATTGAGCGAGATACAGCGTTCTGTACTGTACTAAGTTGGTGAAAAACTGTGAGGTCATGCAAATATCGTAATTGTGAAGGAAACAGTGTAATAGAGCGTTTTTAGATACAAGTGCGAAGGTTTGGTTAGGTTAAGATATGAACCGTCATAAAACCGCATTAAACGCTGTCACCTAGTGAGATGCAGTGTTTTTCACCATTACAAGTCGGAAACAGCGATATCTAATGTGAAAGCGCATGAAACCGTCGTAATGTTGCAGAAAGCATTGTAAAGTAGCGAGTAAAACGTTTTCTAACGATAGAAGTGCGAAGGTTAGGTTAGGTTAGGTTAGGTTAGTTTAAGCTAGGTAGCGTCGTGAAACCACCAAAAACGACGTCATCTAACGAGATAGTGTTGTTTTATTGCGAGTACGAACCTGCGATAGGTGAAATATTGTGAAAGCACACAAAACGGCATGAACAAGCCAGATACTGCGTCTTGTACCGTTACAAGTGCGAAACTGCTATGAAAGCGCATGCAAGCATCGTGAAACCTTAAAGAACGATGTCATTGAGCGAGATACAGCGTTCTGTACTGTACTAAGTTGGTGAAAAACTGTGAGGTCATGCAAATATCGTAATTGTGAAGGAAACAGTGTAATAGAGCGTTTTTAGATACAAGTGCGAAGGTTTGGTTAGGTTAAGATATGAACCGTCATAAAACCGCATTAAACGCTGTCACCTAGTGAGATGCAGTGTTTTTCACCATTACAAGTCGGAAACAGCGATATCTAATGTGAAAGCGCATGAAACCGTCGTAATGTTGCAGAAAGCATTGTAAAGTAGCGAGTAAAACGTTTTCTAACGATAGAAGTGTGAAGGTTAGGTTAGGTTAGGTTAGGTTAGTTTAAGCTAGGTAGCGTCGTGAAACCACCAAAAACGACGTCATCTAACGAGATAGTGTTGTTTTATTGCGAGTACGAACCTGCGATAGGTGAAATATTGTGAAAGCACACAAAACGGCATGAACAAGCCAGATACTGCGTCTTGTACCGTTACAAGTGCGAAACTGCTATGAAAGCGCATGCAAGCATCGTGAAACCTTAAAGAACGATGTCATTGAGCGAGATACAGCGTTCTGTACTGTACTAAGTTGGTGAAAAACTGTGAGGTCATGCAAATATCGTAATTGTGAAGGAAACAGTGTAATAGAGCGTTTTTAGATACAAGTGCGAAGGTTTGGTTAGGTTAAGATATGAACCGTCATAAAACCGCATTAAACGCTGTCACCTAGTGAGATGCAGTGTTTTTCACCATTACAAGTCGGAAACAGCGATATCTAATGTGAAAGCGCATGAAACCGTCGTAATGTTGCAGAAAGCATTGTAAAGTAGCGAGTAAAACGTTTTCTAACGATAGAAGTGCGAAGGTTAGGTTAGGTTAGGTTAGGTTAGTTTAAGCTAGGTAGCGTCGTGAAACCACCAAAAACGACGTCATCTAACGAGATAGTGTTGTTTTATTGCGAGTACGAACCTGCGATAGGTGAAATATTGTGAAAGCACACAAAACGGCATGAACAAGCCAGATACTGCGTCTTGTACCGTTACAAGTGCGAAACTGCTATGAAAGCGCATGCAAGCATCGTGAAACCTTAAAGAACGATGTCATTGAGCGAGATACAGCGTTCTGTACTGTACTAAGTTGGTGAAAAACTGTGAGGTCATGCAAATATCGTAATTGTGAAGGAAACAGTGTAATAGAGCGTTTTTAGATACAAGTGCGAAGGTTTGGTTAGGTTAAGATATGAACCGTCATAAAACCGCATTAAACGCTGTCACCTAGTGAGATGCAGTGTTTTTCACCATTACAAGTCGGAAACAGCGATATCTAATGTGAAAGCGCATGAAACCGTCGTAATGTTGCAGAAAGCATTGTAAAGTAGCGAGTAAAACGTTTTCTAACGATAGAAGTGCGAAGGTTAGGTTAGGTTAGGTTAGGTTAGTTTAAGCTAGGTAGCGTCGTGAAACCACCAAAAACGACGTCATCTAACGAGATAGTGTTGTTTTATTGCGAGTACGAACCTGCGATAGGTGAAATATTGTGAAAGCACACAAAACGGCATGAACAAGCCAGATACTGCGTCTTGTACCGTTACAAGTGCGAAACTGCTATGAAAGCGCATGCAAGCATCGTGAAACCTTAAAGAACGATGTCATTGAGCGAGATACAGCGTTCTGTACTGTACTAAGTTGGTGAAAAACTGTGAGGTCATGCAAATATCGTAATTGTGAAGGAAACAGTGTAATAGAGCGTTTTTAGATACAAGTGCGAAGGTTTGGTTAGGTTAAGATATGAACCGTCATAAAACCGCATTAAACGCTGTCACCTAGTGAGATGCAGTGTTTTTCACCATTACAAGTCGGAAACAGCGATATCTAATGTGAAAGCGCATGAAACCGTCGTAATGTTGCAGAAAGCATTGTAAAGTAGCGAGTAAAACGTTTTCTAACGATAGAAGTGTGAAGGTTAGGTTAGGTTAGGTTAGGTTAGTTTAAGCTAGGTAGCGTCGTGAAACCACCAAAAACGACGTCATCTAACGAGATAGTGTTGTTTTATTGCGAGTACGAACCTGCGATAGGTGAAATATTGTGAAAGCACACAAAACGGCATGAACAAGCCAGATACTGCGTCTTGTACCGTTACAAGTGCGAAACTGCTATGAAAGCGCATGCAAGCATCGTGAAACCTTAAAGAACGATGTCATTGAGCGAGATACAGCGTTCTGTACTGTACTAAGTTGGTGAAAAACTGTGAGGTCATGCAAATATCGTAATTGTGAAGGAAACAGTGTAATAGAGCGTTTTTAGATACAAGTGCGAAGGTTTGGTTAGGTTAAGATATGAACCGTCATAAAACCGCATTAAACGCTGTCACCTAGTGAGATGCAGTGTTTTTCACCATTACAAGTCGGAAACAGCGATATCTAATGTGAAAGCGCATGAAACCGTCGTAATGTTGCAGAAAGCATTGTAAAGTAGCGAGTAAAACGTTTTCTAACGATAGAAGTGTGAAGGTTAGGTTAGGTTAGGTTAGGTTAAGCTAGGTAGCGTCGTGAAACCACCAAAAACGACGTCATCTAACGAGATAGTGTTGTTTTATTGCGAGTACGAACCTGCGATAGGTGAAATATTGTGAAAGCACACAAAACGGCATGAACAAGCCAGATACTGCGTCTTGTACCGTTACAAGTGCGAAACTGCTATGAAAGCGCATGCAAGCATCGTGAAACCTTAAAGAACGATGTCATTGAGCGAGATACAGCGTTCTGTACTGTACTAAGTTGGTGAAAAACTGTGAGGTCATGCAAATATCGTAATTGTGAAGGAAACAGTGTAATAGAGCGTTTTTAGATACAAGTGCGAAGGTTTGGTTAGGTTAAGATATGAACCGTCATAAAACCGCATTAAACGCTGTCACCTAGTGAGATGCAGTGTTTTTCACCATTACAAGTCGGAAACAGCGATATCTAATGTGAAAGCGCATGAAACCGTCGTAATGTTGCAGAAAGCATTGTAAAGTAGCGAGTAAAACGTTTTCTAACGATAGAAGTGCGAAGGTTAGGTTAGGTTAGGTTAGGTTAGTTTAAGCTAGGTAGCGTCGTGAAACCACCAAAAACGACGTCATCTAACGAGATAGTGTTGTTTTATTGCGAGTACGAACCTGCGATAGGTGAAATATTGTGAAAGCACACAAAACGGCATGAACAAGCCAGATACTGCGTCTTGTACCGTTACAAGTGCGAAACTGCTATGAAAGCGCATGCAAGCATCGTGAAACCTTAAAGAACGATGTCATTGAGCGAGATACAGCGTTCTGTACTGTACTAAGTTGGTGAAAAACTGTGAGGTCATGCAAATATCGTAATTGTGAAGGAAACAGTGTAATAGAGCGTTTTTAGATACAAGTGCGAAGGTTTGGTTAGGTTAAGATATGAACCGTCATAAAACCGCATTAAACGCTGTCACCTAGTGAGATGCAGTGTTTTTCACCATTACAAGTCGGAAACAGCGATATCTAATGTGAAAGCGCATGAAACCGTCGTAATGTTGCAGAAAGCATTGTAAAGTAGCGAGTAAAACGTTTTCTAACGATAGAAGTGTGAAGGTTAGGTTAGGTTAGGTTAGGTTAGTTAAGCTAGGTAGCGTCGTGAAACCACCAAAAACGACGTCATCTAACGAGATAGTGTTGTTTTATTGCGAGTACGAACCTGCGATAGGTGAAATATTGTGAAAGCACACAAAACGGCATGAACAAGCCAGATACTGCGTCTTGTACCGTTACAAGTGCGAAACTGCTATGAAAGCGCATGCAAGCATCGTGAAACCTTAAAGAACGATGTCATTGAGCGAGATACAGCGTTCTGTACTGTACTAAGTTGGTGAAAAACTGTGAGGTCATGCAAATATCGTAATTGTGAAGGAAACAGTGTAATAGAGCGTTTTTAGATACAAGTGCGAAGGTTTGGTTAGGTTAAGATATGAACCGTCATAAAACCGCATTAAACGCTTGTCACCTAGTGAGATGCAGTGTTTTTCACCATTACAAGTCGGAAACAGCGATATCTAATGTGAAAGCGCATGAAACCGTCGTAATGTTGCAGAAAGCATTGTAAAGTAGCGAGTAAAACGTTTTCTAACGATAGAAGTGTGAAGGTTAGGTTAGGTTAGGTTAGGTTAGGTTAAGCTAGGTAGCGTCGTGAAACCACCAAAAACGACGTCATCTAACGAGATAGTGTTGTTTTATTGCGAGTACGAACCTGCGATAGGTGAAATATTGTGAAAGCACACAAAACGGCATGAACAAGCCAGATACTGCGTCTTGTACCGTTACAAGTGCGAAACTGCTATGAAAGCGCATGCAAGCATCGTGAAACCTTAAAGAACGATGTCATTGAGCGAGATACAGCGTTCTGTACTGTACTAAGTTGGTGAAAAACTGTGAGGTCATGCAAATATCGTAATTGTGAAGGAAACAGTGTAATAGAGCGTTTTTAGATACAAGTGCGAAGGTTTGGTTAGGTTAAGATATGAACCGTCATAAAACCGCATTAAACGCTTGTCACCTAGTGAGATGCAGTGTTTTTCACCATTACAAGTCGGAAACAGCGATATCTAATGTGAAAGCGCATGAAACCGTCGTAATGTTGCAGAAAGCATTGTAAAGTAGCGAGTAAAACGTTTTCTAACGATAGAAGTGTGAAGGTTAGGTTAGGTTAGGTTAGGTTAGTTTAAGCTAGGTAGCGTCGTGAAACCACCAAAAACGACGTCATCTAACGAGATAGTGTTGTTTTATTGCGAGTACGAACCTGCGATAGGTGAAATATTGTGAAAGCACACAAAACGGCATGAACAAGCCAGATACTGCGTCTTGTACCGTTACAAGTGCGAAACTGCTATGAAAGCGCATGCAAGCATCGTGAAACCTTAAAGAACGATGTCATTGAGCGAGATACAGCGTTCTGTACTGTACTAAGTTGGTGAAAAACTGTGAGGTCATGCAAATATCGTAATTGTGAAGGAAACAGTGTAATAGAGCGTTTTTAGATACAAGTGCGAAGGTTTGGTTAGGTTAAGATATGAACCGTCATAAAACCGCATTAAACGCTTGTCACCTAGTGAGATGCAGTGTTTTTCACCATTACAAGTCGGAAACAGCGATATCTAATGTGAAAGCGCATGAAACCGTCGTAATGTTGCAGAAAGCATTGTAAAGTAGCGAGTAAAACGTTTTCTAACGATAGAAGTGCGAAGGTTAGGTTAGGTTAGGTTAGGTTAGTTTAAGCTAGGTAGCGTCGTGAAACCACCAAAAACGACGTCATCTAACGAGATAGTGTTGTTTTATTGCGAGTACGAACCTGCGATAGGTGAAATATTGTGAAAGCACACAAAACGGCATGAACAAGCCAGATACTGCGTCTTGTACCGTTACAAGTGCGAAACTGCTATGAAAGCGCATGCAAGCATCGTGAAACCTTAAAGAACGATGTCATTGAGCGAGATACAGCGTTCTGTACTGTACTAAGTTGGTGAAAAACTGTGAGGTCATGCAAATATCGTAATTGTGAAGGAAACAGTGTAATAGAGCGTTTTTAGATACAAGTGCGAAGGTTTGGTTAGGTTAAGATATGAACCGTCATAAAACCGCATTAAACGCTGTCACCTAGTGAGATGCAGTGTTTTTCACCATTACAAGTCGGAAACAGCGATATCTAATGTGAAAGCGCATGAAACCGTCGTAATGTTGCAGAAAGCATTGTAAAGTAGCGAGTAAAACGTTTTCTAACGATAGAAGTGTGAAGGTTAGGTTAGGTTAGGTTAGGTTAGTTAAGCTAGGTAGCGTCGTGAAACCACCAAAAACGACGTCATCTAACGAGATAGTGTTGTTTTATTGCGAGTACGAACCTGCGATAGGTGAAATATTGTGAAAGCACACAAAACGGCATGAACAAGCCAGATACTGCGTCTTGTACCGTTACAAGTGCGAAACTGCTATGAAAGCGCATGCAAGCATCGTGAAACCTTAAAGAACGATGTCATTGAGCGAGATACAGCGTTCTGTACTGTACTAAGTTGGTGAAAAACTGTGAGGTCATGCAAATATCGTAATTGTGAAGGAAACAGTGTAATAGAGCGTTTTTAGATACAAGTGCGAAGGTTTGGTTAGGTTAAGATATGAACCGTCATAAAACCGCATTAAACGTTGTCACCTAGTGAGATGCAGTGTTTTTCACCATTACAAGTCGGAAACAGCGATATCTAATGTGAAAGCGCATGAAACCGTCGTAATGTTGCAGAAAGCATTGTAAAGTAGCGAGTAAAACGTTTTCTAACGATAGAAGTGCTGAAGGTTAGGTTAGGTTAGGTTAGGTTAGTTTAAGCTAGGTAGCGTCGTGAAACCACCAAAAACGACGTCATCTAACGAGATAGTGTTGTTTTATTGCGAGTACGAACCTGCGATAGGTGAAATATTGTGAAAGCACACAAAACGGCATGAACAAGCCAGATACTGCGTCTTGTACCGTTACAAGTGCGAAACTGCTATGAAAGCGCATGCAAGCATCGTGAAACCTTAAAGAACGATGTCATTGAGCGAGATACAGCGTTCTGTACTGTACTAAGTTGGTGAAAAACTGTGAGGTCATGCAAATATCGTAATTGTGAAGGAAACAGTGTAATAGAGCGTTTTTAGATACAAGTGCGAAGGTTTGGTTAGGTTAAGATATGAACCGTCATAAAACCGCATTAAACGCTGTCACCTAGTGAGATGCAGTGTTTTTCACCATTACAAGTCGGAAACAGCGATATCTAATGTGAAAGCGCATGAAACCGTCGTAATGTTGCAGAAAGCATTGTAAAGTAGCGAGTAAAACGTTTTCTAACGATAGAAGTGTGAAGGTTAGGTTAGGTTAGGTTAGGTTAAGCTAGGTAGCGTCGTGAAACCACCAAAAACGACGTCATCTAACGAGATAGTGTTGTTTTATTGCGAGTACGAACCTGCGATAGGTGAAATATTGTGAAAGCACACAAAACGGCATGAACAAGCCAGATACTGCGTCTTGTACCGTTACAAGTGCGAAACTGCTATGAAAGCGCATGCAAGCATCGTGAAACCTTAAAGAACGATGTCATTGAGCGAGATACAGCGTTCTGTACTGTACTAAGTTGGTGAAAAACTGTGAGGTCATGCAAATATCGTAATTGTGAAGGAAACAGTGTAATAGAGCGTTTTTAGATACAAGTGCGAAGGTTTGGTTAGGTTAAGATATGAACCGTCATAAAACCGCATTAAACGTTGTCACCTAGTGAGATGCAGTGTTTTTCACCATTACAAGTCGGAAACAGCGATATCTAATGTGAAAGCGCATGAAACCGTCGTAATGTTGCAGAAAGCATTGTAAAGTAGCGAGTAAAACGTTTTCTAACGATAGAAGTGCGAAGGTTAGGTTAGGTTAGGTTAGGTTAGTTTAAGCTAGGTAGCGTCGTGAAACCACCAAAAACGACGTCATCTAACGAGATAGTGTTGTTTTATTGCGAGTACGAACCTGCGATAGGTGAAATATTGTGAAAGCACACAAAACGGCATGAACAAGCCAGATACTGCGTCTTGTACCGTTACAAGTGCGAAACTGCTATGAAAGCGCATGCAAGCATCGTGAAACCTTAAAGAACGATGTCATTGAGCGAGATACAGCGTTCTGTACTGTACTAAGTTGGTGAAAAACTGTGAGGTCATGCAAATATCGTAATTGTGAAGGAAACAGTGTAATAGAGCGTTTTTAGATACAAGTGCGAAGGTTTGGTTAGGTTAAGATATGAACCGTCATAAAACCGCATTAAACGCTGTCACCTAGTGAGATGCAGTGTTTTTCACCATTACAAGTCGGAAACAGCGATATCTAATGTGAAAGCGCATGAAACCGTCGTAATGTTGCAGAAAGCATTGTAAAGTAGCGAGTAAAACGTTTTCTAACGATAGAAGTGTGAAGGTTAGGTTAGGTTAGGTTAGGTTAGTTTAAGCTAGGTAGCGTCGTGAAACCACCAAAAACGACGTCATCTAACGAGATAGTGTTGTTTTATTGCGAGTACGAACCTGCGATAGGTGAAATATTGTGAAAGCACACAAAACGGCATGAACAAGCCAGATACTGCGTCTTGTACCGTTACAAGTGCGAAACTGCTATGAAAGCGCATGCAAGCATCGTGAAACCTTAAAGAACGATGTCATTGAGCGAGATACAGCGTTCTGTACTGTACTAAGTTGGTGAAAAACTGTGAGGTCATGCAAATATCGTAATTGTGAAGGAAACAGTGTAATAGAGCGTTTTTAGATACAAGTGCGAAGGTTTGGTTAGGTTAAGATATGAACCGTCATAAAACCGCATTAAACGCTGTCACCTAGTGAGATGCAGTGTTTTTCACCATTACAAGTCGGAAACAGCGATATCTAATGTGAAAGCGCATGAAACCGTCGTAATGTTGCAGAAAGCATTGTAAAGTAGCGAGTAAAACGTTTTCTAACGATAGAAGTGCGAAGGTTAGGTTAGGTTAGGTTAGGTTAGTTTAAGCTAGGTAGCGTCGTGAAACCACCAAAAACGACGTCATCTAACGAGATAGTGTTGTTTTATTGCGAGTACGAACCTGCGATAGGTGAAATATTGTGAAAGCACACAAAACGGCATGAACAAGCCAGATACTGCGTCTTGTACCGTTACAAGTGCGAAACTGCTATGAAAGCGCATGCAAGCATCGTGAAACCTTAAAGAACGATGTCATTGAGCGAGATACAGCGTTCTGTACTGTACTAAGTTGGTGAAAAACTGTGAGGTCATGCAAATATCGTAATTGTGAAGGAAACAGTGTAATAGAGCGTTTTTAGATACAAGTGCGAAGGTTTGGTTAGGTTAAGATATGAACCGTCATAAAACCGCATTAAACGCTGTCACCTAGTGAGATGCAGTGTTTTTCACCATTACAAGTCGGAAACAGCGATATCTAATGTGAAAGCGCATGAAACCGTCGTAATGTTGCAGAAAGCATTGTAAAGTAGCGAGTAAAACGTTTTCTAACGATAGAAGTGTGAAGGTTAGGTTAGGTTAGGTTAGGTTAGTTTAAGCTAGGTAGCGTCGTGAAACCACCAAAAACGACGTCATCTAACGAGATAGTGTTGTTTTATTGCGAGTACGAACCTGCGATAGGTGAAATATTGTGAAAGCACACAAAACGGCATGAACAAGCCAGATACTGCGTCTTGTACCGTTACAAGTGCGAAACTGCTATGAAAGCGCATGCAAGCATCGTGAAACCTTAAAGAACGATGTCATTGAGCGAGATACAGCGTTCTGTACTGTACTAAGTTGGTGAAAAACTGTGAGGTCATGCAAATATCGTAATTGTGAAGGAAACAGTGTAATAGAGCGTTTTTAGATACAAGTGCGAAGGTTTGGTTAGGTTAAGATATGAACCGTCATAAAACCGCATTAAACGCTGTCACCTAGTGAGATGCAGTGTTTTTCACCATTACAAGTCGGAAACAGCGATATCTAATGTGAAAGCGCATGAAACCGTCGTAATGTTGCAGAAAGCATTGTAAAGTAGCGAGTAAAACGTTTTCTAACGATAGAAGTGTGAAGGTTAGGTTAGGTTAGGTTAGGTTAGTTTAAGCTAGGTAGCGTCGTGAAACCACCAAAAACGACGTCATCTAACGAGATAGTGTTGTTTTATTGCGAGTACGAACCTGCGATAGGTGAAATATTGTGAAAGCACACAAAACGGCATGAACAAGCCAGATACTGCGTCTTGTACCGTTACAAGTGCGAAACTGCTATGAAAGCGCATGCAAGCATCGTGAAACCTTAAAGAACGATGTCATTGAGCGAGATACAGCGTTCTGTACTGTACTAAGTTGGTGAAAAACTGTGAGGTCATGCAAATATCGTAATTGTGAAGGAAACAGTGTAATAGAGCGTTTTTAGATACAAGTGCGAAGGTTTGGTTAGGTTAAGATATGAACCGTCATAAAACCGCATTAAACGCTGTCACCTAGTGAGATGCAGTGTTTTTCACCATTACAAGTCGGAAACAGCGATATCTAATGTGAAAGCGCATGAAACCGTCGTAATGTTGCAGAAAGCATTGTAAAGTAGCGAGTAAAACGTTTTCTAACGATAGAAGTGTGAAGGTTAGGTTAGGTTAGGTTAGGTTAGTTTAAGCTAGGTAGCGTCGTGAAACCACCAAAAACGACGTCATCTAACGAGATAGTGTTGTTTTATTGCGAGTACGAACCTGCGATAGGTGAAATATTGTGAAAGCACACAAAACGGCATGAACAAGCCAGATACTGCGTCTTGTACCGTTACAAGTGCGAAACTGCTATGAAAGCGCATGCAAGCATCGTGAAACCTTAAAGAACGATGTCATTGAGCGAGATACAGCGTTCTGTACTGTACTAAGTTGGTGAAAAACTGTGAGGTCATGCAAATATCGTAATTGTGAAGGAAACAGTGTAATAGAGCGTTTTTAGATACAAGTGCGAAGGTTTGGTTAGGTTAAGATATGAACCGTCATAAAACCGCATTAAACGCTGTCACCTAGTGAGATGCAGTGTTTTTCACCATTACAAGTCGGAAACAGCGATATCTAATGTGAAAGCGCATGAAACCGTCGTAATGTTGCAGAAAGCATTGTAAAGTAGCGAGTAAAACGTTTTCTAACGATAGAAGTGTGAAGGTTAGGTTAGGTTAGGTTAGGTTAGTTAAGCTAGGTAGCGTCGTGAAACCACCAAAAACGACGTCATCTAACGAGATAGTGTTGTTTTATTGCGAGTACGAACCTGCGATAGGTGAAATATTGTGAAAGCACACAAAACGGCATGAACAAGCCAGATACTGCGTCTTGTACCGTTACAAGTGCGAAACTGCTATGAAAGCGCATGCAAGCATCGTGAAACCTTAAAGAACGATGTCATTGAGCGAGATACAGCGTTCTGTACTGTACTAAGTTGGTGAAAAACTGTGAGGTCATGCAAATATCGTAATTGTGAAGGAAACAGTGTAATAGAGCGTTTTTAGATACAAGTGCGAAGGTTTGGTTAGGTTAAGATATGAACCGTCATAAAACCGCATTAAACGCTGTCACCTAGTGAGATGCAGTGTTTTTCACCATTACAAGTCGGAAACAGCGATATCTAATGTGAAAGCGCATGAAACCGTCGTAATGTTGCAGAAAGCATTGTAAAGTAGCGAGTAAAACGTTTTCTAACGATAGAAGTGCGAAGGTTAGGTTAGGTTAGGTTAGGTTAGTTTAAGCTAGGTAGCGTCGTGAAACCACCAAAAACGACGTCATCTAACGAGATAGTGTTGTTTTATTGCGAGTACGAACCTGCGATAGGTGAAATATTGTGAAAGCACACAAAACGGCATGAACAAGCCAGATACTGCGTCTTGTACCGTTACAAGTGCGAAACTGCTATGAAAGCGCATGCAAGCATCGTGAAACCTTAAAGAACGATGTCATTGAGCGAGATACAGCGTTCTGTACTGTACTAAGTTGGTGAAAAACTGTGAGGTCATGCAAATATCGTAATTGTGAAGGAAACAGTGTAATAGAGCGTTTTTAGATACAAGTGCGAAGGTTTGGTTAGGTTAAGATATGAACCGTCATAAAACCGCATTAAACGCTTGTCACCTAGTGAGATGCAGTGTTTTTCACCATTACAAGTCGGAAACAGCGATATCTAATGTGAAAGCGCATGAAACCGTCGTAATGTTGCAGAAAGCATTGTAAAGTAGCGAGTAAAACGTTTTCTAACGATAGAAGTGCGAAGGTTAGGTTAGGTTAGGTTAGGTTAGTTTAAGCTAGGTAGCGTCGTGAAACCACCAAAAACGACGTCATCTAACGAGATAGTGTTGTTTTATTGCGAGTACGAACCTGCGATAGGTGAAATATTGTGAAAGCACACAAAACGGCATGAACAAGCCAGATACTGCGTCTTGTACCGTTACAAGTGCGAAACTGCTATGAAAGCGCATGCAAGCATCGTGAAACCTTAAAGAACGATGTCATTGAGCGAGATACAGCGTTCTGTACTGTACTAAGTTGGTGAAAAACTGTGAGGTCATGCAAATATCGTAATTGTGAAGGAAACAGTGTAATAGAGCGTTTTTAGATACAAGTGCGAAGGTTTGGTTAGGTTAAGATATGAACCGTCATAAAACCGCATTAAACGCTGTCACCTAGTGAGATGCAGTGTTTTTCACCATTACAAGTCGGAAACAGCGATATCTAATGTGAAAGCGCATGAAACCGTCGTAATGTTGCAGAAAGCATTGTAAAGTAGCGAGTAAAACGTTTTCTAACGATAGAAGTGTGAAGGTTAGGTTAGGTTAGGTTAGGTTAGTTAAGCTAGGTAGCGTCGTGAAACCACCAAAAACGACGTCATCTAACGAGATAGTGTTGTTTTATTGCGAGTACGAACCTGCGATAGGTGAAATATTGTGAAAGCACACAAAACGGCATGAACAAGCCAGATACTGCGTCTTGTACCGTTACAAGTGCGAAACTGCTATGAAAGCGCATGCAAGCATCGTGAAACCTTAAAGAACGATGTCATTGAGCGAGATACAGCGTTCTGTACTGTACTAAGTTGGTGAAAAACTGTGAGGTCATGCAAATATCGTAATTGTGAAGGAAACAGTGTAATAGAGCGTTTTTAGATACAAGTGCGAAGGTTTGGTTAGGTTAAGATATGAACCGTCATAAAACCGCATTAAACGCTGTCACCTAGTGAGATGCAGTGTTTTTCACCATTACAAGTCGGAAACAGCGATATCTAATGTGAAAGCGCATGAAACCGTCGTAATGTTGCAGAAAGCATTGTAAAGTAGCGAGTAAAACGTTTTCTAACGATAGAAGTGCGAAGGTTAGGTTAGGTTAGGTTAGGTTAGTTTAAGCTAGGTAGCGTCGTGAAACCACCAAAAACGACGTCATCTAACGAGATAGTGTTGTTTTATTGCGAGTACGAACCTGCGATAGGTGAAATATTGTGAAAGCACACAAAACGGCATGAACAAGCCAGATACTGCGTCTTGTACCGTTACAAGTGCGAAACTGCTATGAAAGCGCATGCAAGCATCGTGAAACCTTAAAGAACGATGTCATTGAGCGAGATACAGCGTTCTGTACTGTACTAAGTTGGTGAAAAACTGTGAGGTCATGCAAATATCGTAATTGTGAAGGAAACAGTGTAATAGAGCGTTTTTAGATACAAGTGCGAAGGTTTGGTTAGGTTAAGATATGAACCGTCATAAAACCGCATTAAACGCTGTCACCTAGTGAGATGCAGTGTTTTTCACCATTACAAGTCGGAAACAGCGATATCTAATGTGAAAGCGCATGAAACCGTCGTAATGTTGCAGAAAGCATTGTAAAGTAGCGAGTAAAACGTTTTCTAACGATAGAAGTGCGAAGGTTAGGTTAGGTTAGGTTAGGTTAGTTTAAGCTAGGTAGCGTCGTGAAACCACCAAAAACGACGTCATCTAACGAGATAGTGTTGTTTTATTGCGAGTACGAACCTGCGATAGGTGAAATATTGTGAAAGCACACAAAACGGCATGAACAAGCCAGATACTGCGTCTTGTACCGTTACAAGTGCGAAACTGCTATGAAAGCGCATGCAAGCATCGTGAAACCTTAAAGAACGATGTCATTGAGCGAGATACAGCGTTCTGTACTGTACTAAGTTGGTGAAAAACTGTGAGGTCATGCAAATATCGTAATTGTGAAGGAAACAGTGTAATAGAGCGTTTTTAGATACAAGTGCGAAGGTTTGGTTAGGTTAAGATATGAACCGTCATAAAACCGCATTAAACGCTGTCACCTAGTGAGATGCAGTGTTTTTCACCATTACAAGTCGGAAACAGCGATATCTAATGTGAAAGCGCATGAAACCGTCGTAATGTTGCAGAAAGCATTGTAAAGTAGCGAGTAAAACGTTTTCTAACGATAGAAGTGCTGAAGGTTAGGTTAGGTTAGGTTAGGTTAGTTAAGCTAGGTAGCGTCGTGAAACCACCAAAAACGACGTCATCTAACGAGATAGTGTTGTTTTATTGCGAGTACGAACCTGCGATAGGTGAAATATTGTGAAAGCACACAAAACGGCATGAACAAGCCAGATACTGCGTCTTGTACCGTTACAAGTGCGAAACTGCTATGAAAGCGCATGCAAGCATCGTGAAACCTTAAAGAACGATGTCATTGAGCGAGATACAGCGTTCTGTACTGTACTAAGTTGGTGAAAAACTGTGAGGTCATGCAAATATCGTAATTGTGAAGGAAACAGTGTAATAGAGCGTTTTTAGATACAAGTGCGAAGGTTTGGTTAGGTTAAGATATGAACCGTCATAAAACCGCATTAAACGCTTGTCACCTAGTGAGATGCAGTGTTTTTCACCATTACAAGTCGGAAACAGCGATATCTAATGTGAAAGCGCATGAAACCGTCGTAATGTTGCAGAAAGCATTGTAAAGTAGCGAGTAAAACGTTTTCTAACGATAGAAGTGCGAAGGTTAGGTTAGGTTAGGTTAGGTTAGTTTAAGCTAGGTAGCGTCGTGAAACCACCAAAAACGACGTCATCTAACGAGATAGTGTTGTTTTATTGCGAGTACGAACCTGCGATAGGTGAAATATTGTGAAAGCACACAAAACGGCATGAACAAGCCAGATACTGCGTCTTGTACCGTTACAAGTGCGAAACTGCTATGAAAGCGCATGCAAGCATCGTGAAACCTTAAAGAACGATGTCATTGAGCGAGATACAGCGTTCTGTACTGTACTAAGTTGGTGAAAAACTGTGAGGTCATGCAAATATCGTAATTGTGAAGGAAACAGTGTAATAGAGCGTTTTTAGATACAAGTGCGAAGGTTTGGTTAGGTTAAGATATTGTAACGGATATAACAACCTCACAACCAGGACGTCCTATTTACAAGGTTTAATAAGGGCGAACTTGTGCCCAAGCCAAAAGAACTACACAGTAGCTGGGAGAAAGCAGCGAACGCTCGTCGTCCTCTTCTTCTCTTCTTTTTCCTTGGCCGCTGCTCGGTAGCAGCTCGTGCACAGGCTGGGCCGGCTCGTGCCTTCCGGCGGGCTTCATGAGTCGTAGCGATGCCGTCAGCGTTCCTCTTTTAACAACGTCTGCGTTGTACTGCGCCTTAACAATTCCTCGTGGCATTATCCCCCCTCTCAAGCGGCATCGCCCCGATGCTTGCGATGAGGCTGTTCAGTACTTTTTTTTTTTTTTCTTTGTGTGTACAAGTTTGTAAAAATGAGGTTGCAGTACGTCAAGGGATTGGGGTGGCTAGGTTTGGAATCGGTCGTAGTACGGTTTCATCCGTACAATGTGTACACGCTCCGTGGGATTGCGTCGCCTCGAATGCAGGTGGCCTGCAGGCTTGACTTCGTAGACGAGGTCATTGTGTCGCTGTACTATCTCGTAGGGGCCAAAATACCGGGAAATGAGTTTTTCGGAGAGGCCTCGTCGTCGTACTGGAGTCCATATCCACACTTTGTCGCCAACGTCATATCGCGTGTCAAGTCTTCCTCGGTTGTAGCGGTCGGCATCGATGCGGTGTTGGTGGCGTATTCGGTATCTTGCTAACTGGCGGGCTTCTTCCGCTCTTTGTAGAAAGTCGTCAAGATCGGGGGGGTAGTCATCTTGGTCTATTGGTAACATAGCATCCAGTGTTGTGGTAACAGCACGACCGTAAACTAGTTCAAATGGGGTGATTTTGGTGGTCTCTTGCACAGCCGTATTGTAGGCGAAAGTGACGTATGGTAAAATTTCGTCCCACTTTTTGTGCTCGACATCCACATACATGGATATCATGTCCGCTAGAGTTCTGTTAAGGCGTTCGGTCAGGCCATTGCATTGAGGATGATATGCAGTGGTTTTCCTATGAACAGTGTGAGTCATGTTGAGCAGGCACTTCAAAAGTTGCGCCGTGAAAGCCGTTCCGCGATCGGTGATTACAACCGTTGGAGCGCCATGTCGCAGGACTATTTTGTGTACGAAGAATTGGGCCACTTCTGCTGCCGTTCCTCGTTCCAAAGAGTCTGTTTCGGCGTATCTAGTTAAATAATCAGTGGCCACAACGATCCATTTCTTGCCGAGTAAAGATGTCGGGAAGGGTCCAAGGAGGTCCATTCCAACTTGGCGGAAAGGCGCTTTCGGTGGATCTATAGGTTGTAGAAGGCCCGCTGGTTTAGAACTTGGTGTTTTTCGTCTTTGGCACTCGCGGCATGTTTTGACGTAGTGTTGCACTGAAGCTAGTAGCTTGGGCCAATAATAATGGAGACTGATCCTTGCAAGCGTTCGCGTCACACCCAAATGTCCAGATGTGGGCTCATCGTGACACGCTCGAAGTATTTCTTGTCGCATAGTTGCTGGAACGACAAGCAGGAACTTTTCGCGGTTGGGCTTGAAGTTTCTCTTGTAGAGAACGTTTCCTCGGAGGCAGAACGATGCGAGGCTTCGAGAAAATATACGGGGTACTTGTACGTCAATTCCTTGCAGGTGTTCGATAAGCGGGAGTAATTCTTTGTCTGTACGTTGGAATTCGGCTATTTGAGTGGTCTCGACAATTCCTACGAACGGAAAGTCGTCTTCTTCTGATAGTGGTGTGTCTGTAGGAGCCCGTGACAAACAGTCGGCATCGGTATGTTTTTTGCCAGATCGGTATACCACGCTTATATCGTATTCTTGCAGTCTGAGGCTCCACCTTGCTAGTCGTCCGGATGGTTCCTTGATGTTCGCCAGCCAGCAAAGCGCATGGTGATCGCTGACTGCCTTGAATGGTCTACCATATAGGTACGGCCGAAATTTACTGATGGCCCAGATGACGGCAAGGCATTCTTTTTCCGTGGCCGAATAGTTTGTCTCTGCTTTTGTTAGAGTCCGACTGGCATAAGCTATCACTTTTTCTTCACCTTTCTGCCACTGTATTAGAACGCATCCAAGGCCGATGTTACTGGCATCTGTGTGTATTTCCGTGTCGGCTGTCTCATCAAAGTGAGAAAGAATCGGGGGGTTTTCTAACCTCTTTCTCAATTCGTTGAAGGCGCTTTGTTGCTCGTTTTGCCACTGGAAAGGCACATCTTCTCTCGTAAGTCTCGTTAAGGGTTCTGCGATCTTTGAAAAATTTCTCACAAATCGTCTATAGTACGCACATAGACCTAGAAATCTCCGTACTGACTTTTTGTCTGTTGGCACCGGAAACCTTGCGACGGCGGCCGTCTTATCAGGATCAGGGCGAACACCTTGGGCGCTGACGACATGCCCAAGAAAACGAAGCTCTTCGAAACCTAATCGGCACTTCTCTGGCTTGATTGTCAAATCTGCCGAACGGATTGCCTCTAACACTGACCGAAGGCGCTTGATGTGCTCCTCAAATGTAGCCGCGAAGATGACCACGTCGTCTAGGTACACTAGGCAACACTGCCACTTCAATCCGGAAAGCACAGTGTCCATCATGCGTTGGAACGTTGCCGGCGCACAACAGAGACCAAACGGGAGAGCCTTAAATTCATAAAGTCCGTCCGGGGTAACAAAAGCAGTCTTTTCGCGATCACGTTCATCAACTTCGATTTGCCAGTATCCACTTTTCAGATCTAGTGATGAGAAGAACTTGGCACACCGAAGTCGATCTAACGTGTCGTCGATGCGTGGAAGGGGATATACATCCCGTTTAGTCACAGCATTCAGTTTCCTGTAGTCGACACAAAACCGTAGCGTGTTATCCTTCTTCTTGACAAGCACCACGGGAGATGACCACGGGCTGTTAGAAGGCTGGATAACATCATCTTCAAGCATTTCTCGTACCTGCTTCTTGATGACTTCCCTTTCCTTAGGGGAAACACGATACGGGTGCCGGCATACCGGCCTGGTTGTCTCGTCCGTTATGATCCTGTGTTTTGTAATGCTCGTGCGCCGTACCTTTGAACTGTTGGAGAAACAGCTGCCAAATTCCCGCACGAGGTCGTATAGCTGTTGACGTTGAATCTCTGAAAGATTAGGATTTACGTATATTGTGTCGCAGGCATCAGATGGAAGTTTCACATTCGGTGACGTCGTTTCAAGACTGCATATTTCTGTCACTTCACAGAACTCATGAAGAAACGCTATTGCCGTCCCTTTTGCGATGTGCTGGAATTCGTTACCGAAATTCGTCAAGAGGATGTCTGTGCACCCGTTTCGCAGCTGGATAATCCCTCGTGCCACACAAACGCCTCTTTTCAAGAAAACATCCACGTTGCTCTCCGCCACACCCTCGTAGTCGCTGAATGTATCATTATTCACGAGGACCATTATACTGCTCCGTGGCGGTACAGTCACATCATCGTCGACGACGCGCAGTGGAGTGGTACATCGTTCATCTGATCGTGCTACCTTTAAAGCTTGCTCCGTCGAAAAGGACACGCTCGACCTCTGTAAATTGATAATCGCACCATTAGCTTGTAGGAAATCCATTCCCAGTATCACTTCCCTCGAGCACACAGGCAGGACGACAAAGTCACCGACGTAAGTGAAGCCCCGTATCATGACCCTTGCGGTACATCGGCCGGAAGGGGTTATGAGGTGACCACCTGCAGTACGTACTTGAGGTCCACCCCATTCGGTCAGAACTTTCCTGAGTCGCTTCGCTAATTCGTAACTTATCACAGAATAATCCGCACCAGTATCGATCAAAGCATTGAGCTCTAGTCCGTCAATCACCAACGGCAAGTCTGAAGTAATTTTCTCTGTACTGCACTCCTTTACCTGGAAACAGTCGTCGTTATCAGGCTCGTACCGCAGTGGAGGATCTTCATATCCCAAGTCGCCAGCGGCCTCGCCTCCACAGGTCGCCCTCTTCAGTTTCCCGGATTTGGGCTAGGCGAACGCTGCCTAGACGTGCTTGGGAAGGGACGTGGGCTAGACGAGCGGTAGCGCATAGGGGATGGTGAGCGTGGTTGATGACGACGAGGCGGGTCAAATTCCCGACGTGAGCATAGGTATTCTTCAATCTCGGAAGGTCTTTCGCCGTTTCGCGGACACGGTGCATTGATGGCGAATCCCCTAAGACCAGCTTGACGATATCGGCAGAATCGGTACAGGTGGCCAGCCTCTCCACAGTGGAAACACAAGGGCCTACGTGTGGCATCTCGCCACACATCGCTCTTCCGTGGCATCATCTCTCTCGCACGAGGTGGAGTGCGTGTTGCCTCTACGATTTCAGGCGGGCTGCGCATTGTCTGCACATAAGTACTTGGTGTCTCGATCGGCGAACAGTGCAGAGTAGGTCGCCTGAGCACCTCGGAGTACGTTACCGCCCGTCGTGTCGCTGGCACATCACTCCGCGGCTCCCGCATGGCCTGTCGAATTTCTTCTCGGACAACTTCAGCAAGAGACAGCTCGGGGGTGACATCAGGTGACTGCAGTTTCCTTAATTCCTCCCTGACAACAGACCGGACGAGCTCCCGCAATGTGTCAAGATTATCCACGACGCCTGCTGAGTAGACTCCTGCGGATGCACCGGCTACGTCGCGGTTGTACTGTCGGGCTCTCTGCTGAAGCGTCGTTTCGATGGTTGTTGCTTCCGACCGAAACTCAGCAACAGTACGGGGCGGATTGCGGATGAGTCCCGCGAACAATTCTTGCTTTACCCCGTGCATGAGGTGGCGCACCTTCTTGTCTTCCGTCATGCCAGGATCAGCTCGCTTGAAAAGGCGGGACATGTCTTCGATGTACATCGCGACAGTTTCGTTCGTTCGTTGAATCCGTGTGCGGAGAGCTGCTTCCGCCTTTTCCCGGCGATCACTGTTGGCGAACGTACTCAGTAGCTGCCGCCGAAACTCTTGCCACGACGTCAGAGATGCCTCGTGGTTTTCGTACCACACTCGTGCAGAGTCTTCCAACGCAATGTAGACGTTACGCAGCTTGCCTTCCTCGTTCCACTGATTTAGATTTCCCACTCTCTCGAAATGCTCTAACCAGTCTTCGGCGTCCTCGTATGGGTCACCATGAAACACCTTTGGAATGACCGGTTGGCTTACGATGAGTTGTGCCGGCGTAACTTGGCTCGTCATGGTGGTGGCGGCGCTTGTCTCCGTCACCGATGCCCTTGATACAGAAGGGAGTGGCCCAAATTCTGGCAACTCTCCTCGGATACGGCGGCTGACTCGTTGGTGCACCGGTGTAAGCTCCACTGGTTGCGGCTGGTCAGTGCTTGGACTTCGCTCTTGCGTGGGGCTCGGAATCATGTACCCAGCACCTCCACCAGAAAATGTAACGGATATAACAACCTCACAACCAGGACGTCCTATTTACAAGGTTTAATAAGGGCGAACTTGTGCCCAAGCCAAAAGAACTACACAGTAGCTGGGAGAAAGCAGCGAACGCTCGTCGTCCTCTTCTTCTCTTCTTTTTCCTTGGCCGCTGCTCGGTAGCAGCTCGTGCACAGGCTGGGCCGGCTCGTGCCTTCCGGCGGGCTTCATGAGTCGTAGCGATGCCGTCAGCGTTCCTCTTTTAACAACGTCTGCGTTGTACTGCGCCTTAACAATTCCTCGTGGCAATATGAACCGTCATAAAACCGCATTAAACGCTGTCACCTAGTGAGATGCAGTGTTTTTCACCATTACAAGTCGGAAACAGCGATATCTAATGTGAAAGCGCATGAAACCGTCGTAATGTTGCAGAAAGCATTGTAAAGTAGCGAGTAAAACGTTTTCTAACGATAGAAGTGTGAAGGTTAGGTTAGGTTAGGTTAGGTTAGTTTAAGCTAGGTAGCGTCGTGAAACCACCAAAAACGACGTCATCTAACGAGATAGTGTTGTTTTATTGCGAGTACGAACCTGCGATAGGTGAAATATTGTGAAAGCACACAAAACGGCATGAACAAGCCAGATACTGCGTCTTGTACCGTTACAAGTGCGAAACTGCTATGAAAGCGCATGCAAGCATCGTGAAACCTTAAAGAACGATGTAATTGAGCGAGATACAGCGTTCTGTACTGTACTAAGTTGGTGAAAAACTGTGAGGTCATGCAAATATCGTAATTGTGAAGGAAACAGTGTAATAGAGCGTTTTTAGATACAAGTGCGAAGGTTTGGTTAGGTTAAGTTATGAACCGTCATAAAACCGCATTAAACGCTGTCACCTAGTGAGATGCAGTGTTTTTCACCATTACAAGTCGGAAACAGCGATATCTAATGTGAAAGCGAATGAAACCGTCGTAATGTTGCAGAAAGCATTGTAAAGTAGCGAGTAAAACGTTTTCTAACGATAGAAGTGTGAAGGTTAGGTTAGGTTAGGTTAGGTTAGTTAAGCTAGGTAGCGTCGTGAAACCACCAAAAACGACGTCATCTAACGAGATAGTGTTGTTTTATTGCGAGTACGAACCTGCGATAGGTGAAATATTGTGAAAGCACACAAAACGGCATGAACAAGCCAGATACTGCGTCTTGTACCGTTACAAGTGCGAAACTGCTATGAAAGCGCATGCAAGCATCGTGAAACCTTAAAGAACGATGTCATTGAGCGAGATACAGCGTTCTGTACTGTACTAAGTGGTGAAAAACTGGAG